>BLFP01004709.1:383221-438764 GCA_014634505.1 Montipora efflorescens
GTACAGAATGGTTGTCCATTGTACATGTATAACTGTCATGGTTCTTTTTTTTCCTGATTTTTCTTTGCACAATGTTCATTATCATAATCTGAAACAAAGGAAAATCAAAGTTTAAGTGGTTTAAATGTTAAGTCAGTAAGCAATGCAAAATCACTGTTTTTCAACCCACTTGTAGTAACAGTACTGTTCTAATTTTTCTACCTATGTTAAAATTTGAGGAAATCCTGTACATGGAATGATTTTGGCATAAACTTCTAATTTCTTTCTGAAGTAAGATAAATGTAAATTTGAAGTGAGAGTTTTATACAAAAGAACTGAGTGATCCTTGTACTTAGCTGGACAATTTAAGCTACAGCTGTGAGTGGATAAACTGGCAATTGCTTATTATAAATTGTCCAGTTAAGTGCAAAGGTATTTCTATCCTTCATCTGTAAACCGCCCTTCAAATAGACAGTTCTTTCATTTGTCCGTCCTTTCTTGGGAACAATGGGAACACATGAGCCCAACAGATTGGCCTGCTCCCAACTGTTTAATTAACTACATAAACACAGTACCGTGCAAAAGTAAGTTGACAGTCTTAACTGGAAACTCGATCCCTGATCCTTAATGTTTTTTTTAAAAAATTGAGTTTTGAGGCTCGAGATTCAAGTTTCGAGATTAGAGAATCTAGGATTGAGTACAGTAGTTCTAGGAAATATGCATACCCCCCACGGAAGGGATTTTACCTACAGTACCGCTCAAAAGAAAGTTAAGAGTCACTCGCAAGTCGCGAAACTCGACTCGAGACTCGATTCTCGGTCTCCCTCCCCTTCTTATATGGGATCCAAAAATTTTTGCAACAGTATAAGTATAAAACAAAGAAGTAAAAGTATCTAAAGTATGAAAATGTAAAAAAGGGGTGTTAAAAATCATGAAAGAACCTTCACTTTTTTAATCACCGCTCATGTTTTCTTGACTTCATTGTTCTTACCAGAATACTATTGATAAACAGCCCTAATCTGGACGCTGAAAAATTGAGAATGATCTTTGGTAAATGGAGAGTGGCGGCTGAAGTCTTCCACTGACCATACCAAATGTAAACAAACTTCAAGTCGGAAAGTTACATGATACTGTGCGATACAAGAATTTTATATTTCGTGAAGACCATTTTAATTCATCTCCAACTGATTCTTGTGTTGTCAACTAAGTTCAGATGCTTTCAGTATTGAGTAGTGAGTGTGGTATGACTATATCGGTGGTGAGGGGTGAAGGAGATGAAAACTTAAAGAACCCAAACCTTTACAAAAATGCTAACCTTAGGCCTAAACATTACCCAAAGCATGTATGCCTTTAAATAACTGAGGAGAAAGTGCTGCCTTTGTAATTACATCTGCAAATTGTAGCTAAATTACTTTATTTAGGCAAAGTTAACCTCTAGACAGGGCTTGCTGGCCAGCATTCATTCCCCAGGCTCATTTGCTTATGTGGGGCAGCTGCTAGTCTCCAGGGGCATGTACATGTGATTGCATATAATTATTAGCTCTCTACTTTCTTGCTTGCTTGATCTTTGCGGATCATTTGCAGTCATTGCTTGCAATAGCTGTTTGTTCCTGCTCCCATCCCTCCCTCCCTCCCTCCCTTTGATGGTAAGTATGAGGTTCGATAAGCATTCCACTGAACTCATTTCAGTGTGACGGTGCCTGGTGGTTGGCGCTCGCATGGTTGTCATGGTGTCCATGGTTGCCTTTGGTGCGATGCTGCCAGTTGCACTCTAGGCCCTTCCACCTTTTAGGCACCAGCACCCAAGCTCATCTTGTCGATGACTTTGACTGTAGTGAGCGTACCACTCTCATACATGGCAGAGGGAGTATTAAATATTCAAGTGGAAACCAACAGCACGGGCACAAAGCAACCAATCGATATCGCAAAACAATTGTAGGTAAACACTTTTTTTCCAAGTACGTGAAATAATTTTAAAAAAAATTGAACAAAGAAAATTTATGTCTTGTCAGAGTTTCTGACGAACACGAAAAAAGATGGAAAGGTACAGTAAGATCAAACCCATAAAATAGGACTGAAGAGACGTGTGAAAAATTAATCGAGTGAAAACTCCTTTGTTTTCTTCACTCAAGATCTAGAGTCTCGAAAATTTCTCCAAAACCCTCGAATGTTTTGAAACTAGACTCCAGTGTCGATCCGCGAAGTTTTTGAGAATCGAGGATCTAGAATAGAGTTTCGAGGGGCTTTCAGCTTACTTTTGCACTGTACTGGACATACACTGTAGCTCAGTTGGTATCTAGAGCTTTGCAATGGCATCACAGAGGTCATGGGTTTGAATCCCATTGAAGACACCTGAATGTTTCAGGTGTCGATAAAGTGACAATTATTGCTGAATTAAATTGTCCAGTTAATATTTAAAGTGCGCGGATCACTCAGTTCTTTCTTTTGAGTTTTCTTGTACACCTGACAGGTTAAAATGATCTAACCTTGAATTTTCCTTCATGCAGAATTCAATATTAAGCAAATAAAAAGTTAAAGGATACCTCGCAAAATGAGTGTCAGACATTTTTTACATTGTTTGACTACCATGCACCGGTGGCTCAGTTGGTTGAGCATCGGGCTGTCATGCAGGAGGTTGTGACTTCGATTCCGGCCGGACTAACACTCAGGGTCTTTAAATAACTGAGGAGAAAGTGCTGCCTTTGTAATTACATCCGCAAATTGTTAGACTTTCAAGTCTTCTTGGATAAGGATTATAAACGGTAGGCCCAGTCTCACAAATATCTTCCATGTTTATAAGTTCTCTGTGGGGTGTTAAAGAACCCTCAGACTATTCGAGAAGAGTAGGGGATGAATTTCCCTGTAAGGTGGCTGTCCTCAGCTGTGCAGCTGTGTTCTTTCCAGCAGAAGTGGCCGGCTTGCTGTAATGTCTCCAAAAAGGCTTGTGGTGTATGAGGCCACCAATGCAAAAGCAGCCATAAGTCAAAAAACCTTTGCCGAGTGCTGGGCCATGTAGCTGATGTAGATGTAATAATATTGTAGTCAATAAAGTAAGAACCATAACCAAGTTGCAATAATTATAGTAATATATTTTAATTGTATCATCTCTGCTGTTATTTGACTGGTAAACAACCTCCTGCTCCTGCCCTTTAATGCTGACTTCTATAATCTACAGCTGTACTAAAATATTATTAATAATTATTGCAACTTTCAGACTATGTGGTAGTTGGAAGTGATTCTGGAAGAATTGTCATTTTGGAATACATTCCATCAAAGAACACTTTTGAAAAGGTACCAAATTGTTCAATGTATTTTTTAAATTTTTTATGTATTAAAACACTATGCCAATTTTTTGGGGGGTACAGTACCGCTCAAAAGTAAGTTACCACCTTGTGCAAGTGTAAAAAATCTGTAAATTCATTAACTGGAGGATCATGCGCATTCTTAATTGGCTTTTTGGATTTGTTTATGAAAGCCCCAGACGCATAACAAACACGCATTTAGTCATAGTTGACTGAAAAGCCGCTATACAGTTGGCTGGTGTGCGCCAAATTGTGAACTGTGCTGTCAGGAAACATGGCAATGTGAATCGTAAGCAGTTTGGAAAGGGAAGAGATATACATGTACATGTAATACAGTTGTGGTTTAGATCAACATGTATTTTCGTTTGTTTCAAGTCGGCATATTAATTAAAATTGAGATTACCCGACATGTGATGGAAAGTCAGGAAATCCTAACAGGCTTTGTCGATTCGAAATCTTTACACAACAAAATTATTTTGAGTCCACAAGTATTACAGTGTACAAAACAACCTCATCGCTTTAGGCCCATTCAGTCGAAAGAAATTCAAATTTTTACGCATGTCTCGGCGTTTGTTTCACAGCTGCTGAAATTTTTATACTGTCATACGTCAGTGTTCGCACAACAAGATTTTTTCTTTTGTGTGGTCTAAAAACTACAATTCCTACAGCAAGATAAACAAGATATTAGTGACTTTGTTAATCATACCGCTTCAAACTTTGGCATCTCTCTTGCATTATAATTAATTTTATCAATTTGGAAATGGCTTTCAGATAGATTTTGTGTTCGATAGGAAATCCGAAGATCCAGATTTTAAGATCTAAATCCGGACGGGGAAGCTTGTAAAGGGTTTGGGTAAGTTGGCAACTCATCTGTCGCACACAGCTTATGATTGTGCAATTGTTACTTGCTGTGTGAAATTAATTGATTTCGCGTAGGAGTCCTCCTAAATTTATACCCAAAATTTCTGCTTCAGTGACTCACGCTACGCGTAGCGCAGGACGCGAATCGCATCGTGCCTGGAACGTGATATGACTCTGTCTGGTGACTTACACTTGAGCGGTACTGTACATGAATGTGTTGCAGTTAATTTTTGTTTTCAGTTAATTTTTATTTTCAACTAGTTAGTTTTTTTCTAACTAGGCGATTTTTATTTTTAACTAGGTAGTTTTTTTGTAACTAGGTAAATTTTTCAAAAACTAGGTAAATTTTTTTCTCAGGTGCTGTCAAAGACCAACAAAATTAATTTTAATGTCACACCAGTAAATGTTTGTCCCCCAGCTACTTTTTTCATTTCCCCGCCTACTTGAAAAATTAGTGACAGCCCTGACTATACCATTCAGTCGATCTCTATCAAAGAGAGGAATGTTGGAGCTGCCATTGGTTGGTTGGCATTTTCTAAGCATGGAATAAGCACATTTACACTATTGCATTGACCCCCTAAAAAAACCAAGCCCCTGTTTTTTAACGACATCCCCCAAAAAGGGAAAATCCCTTTTTAAGACAGTTGATATAAAAACCTAGTTTAAAAAAATTATCTTCTAGTAGTTTAAAAAAATTACCTAGTTAAAAAAAATTAACTGAAACGAAAAATTAACAGCAACATATATGAACAAGCAATTACAGTATTTCATTGAGACATCCACCATTTGGTGGACAAAATTTGTAACAAAAACAATGCATAGTTGTACTAGGGATCTGTTTTGTAAACAACAAAATTAACGCATGGAAATCGATCCTTGCATGTTTCTTTGTCGATCATTTGTAGGTCTGAATTTCTTCATTTGTTTGAAAATTAGCGATACACTCTCATATATCAACGAAAAAATCCATCTCGAAATTGCTCTAAGGAAATGACGTTTAAGCGTCAATAAACATGCGTCTGGTTTACATACGAGAATTCTGATGGAAAATAATTTCATCGTACACGAACAGGCAACGATTTCGTTGAAACATCACCCATTTTGTGGAAAATTTTGTAACAAAAACAATGTCCATAGTGGGTAGCCAAAATTTCTTGCCAACCGCAAAACTTTTGGAGTGTTTTTATTATTATTATTATTATTATTATTACTATTATTATTATTATTTTATTATTATTTTTTTCACGTTAATACTCAAAAAAAAAATTAATTAAGCTAAACGTGGGAGACAGAAACTTTTGGAGTGTGCAATTTGAAACAAACATTTGTTAAATATCCGAAGCCTGAACCAAAATAGGTCTACCTGTGCCTGGAGAAGCTGGTAATTGTGCAGTGGAAGAGGCCGCTGGCAAACTGTGGCCCATCAAAGAAAAACTGGACATAGCTGAAGATGTAGCCGCCAGCAATGATACAGCTGAGGTGTCTTGAGTCAAAATCGAAGCAGTGAACAATTCTAGGGATAAACCAGGGCCCAAGTTGTGATAAACAGAGCATAATGCTAGCTGAGCCGGCTGAAAAAGAACTTGCTCTGGTCTGACGGGAGAAAGATCCAAGTTTGGGTTTTTCTGGATTGCTGGATATGTCAAAATAAGCCCTCACTGTAAGCGAATGAACGCAAAGTAGTGCTTTCGTTTTTGATGAAATAAGTGTAGGAGCAAACAAAGAACCAGCAAGAACAAACAAGCAAAGAGCAACTCAAGCAAAAGCACATGGCAATGCCCTTTGCAAACCTCTGTGGAGACCGTGCCAAATATCCCAGGCAAAACTGCTGCAATTGGCTTGGTTTTAACTTTGCCTTTTAGCAGTCTTAAAAAGATAATATTCATATATTGCAGGTGCTATGGCATTGCTTACCAACATGTTAAAAGTCATTATTTTCTGTTTTATCCACTAGATTCATCAGGAAACATTTGGCAAGAGTGGGTGTCGTCGCATTGTTCCTGGACAGTATTTAGCAGTTGATCCCAAGGGTCGGGCAATTATGATTGGTATGGATAACATGTGGTCACCTGTACTAAGCAGAGTGCAGAAAAATTTTAAACTTTTATTACAAATGTAATTATTTAGAGCATGTCATCAATAATTTGGGTTTGAAGACAAATGTTGTCACAGTAATTGGGTCTTAAGATAACCGGGTATCGAGTGGAACGAATAATACCAAACTCGCCTCCCACCAATGTGGCCCGGGTTTGATTTCCACACTCGGCATCATATGTGGGTTGAGTTTGTCAGTTCTCTACTCTGCACTGAGAGGTTTTTCTCCGGGTACTCCGGGGACTTTCCTCTGATCCGTGTAGCTGTAGCTTTAAAATTAATACAGTGTACCTGTAAAACAGAGCACTGACCAAGGGAAGGGGGTAAAGGGTGCACGGGCTTCCATTGATACCAGCCTTGTAGCTGAAGGAACTACCGATGTTACTTTACTTTTACTTTTACTTAATAATAATAATAATAATAATAATAATAATAATAATAATAATAATAATAATAATAATAATAATAATAATAATAATAATAATGATTAATAATACTGCTAATAATAATTAACAATTATTGGATGAGGTTGAGCAAAATATCGTGATTTGTCAGTGGCGAGCAGATCAATTATTTTCCGAAGCCGAAGGCTGAGGCAAATAATTGATCTGTGAGACACTGACAAATAACAATATTTTGCGATAGCCGAGTTCAATAATTGTTTTATAATTCGATCACCGAGTTTGTTTTTTGTTTTTGTTTCCGGGAAGCCGTAAGCGCGTGCTGCCTTGCAGAGTCGAGTTATGGCACCAATCAATTGGTTTCCTTCTCAGCATAATTATATTTGTAGACTTCAAATTGTACTTACAGCCTAATGATCAATAACACTAGGCATCAACAAAGCTGAAGAATTTCACAGTTTTCAAAGCTTATCCCGACAAGTGAAGCTTTGGTGTAAAGCTCGCCATTCTTTTTTCTGGCTTCAGCAGAAAATCTCTTCAGTACATATGCATTCGCCAACTTGTCCTTCACATCGATGACACGAGTGACTCTTCGTCTACCTTTCTTTCCTTGAGATACTTTCGAAATACGTTGAAATTTTGTTCCCTTCTTAGTATTCTCACTGTTCTTTCGATGAACTAATTAAGATGTCCAATCATTCTCTGACAGCTTGGGGAACCGATCTACCATTAATTTTTCTCACAAGAGTGTGAATTGCGCATGAGCAGAATATTATTTGCAGCAAAACACTTATTCGTAAGCAGTTATTTGCAGGTCACGTGGTGGGTTCTCGGCCAATGAAAAGGAAGGAAAAAATACATCGAATGATAATAATGGTTTATTGCAGAATATCCGAGAAAGTGAGGTTCTTCATCTACAATATCTACAATATAAATAAACTCGAAAAAAAAAAATAATAAAATGAAGAATAGAATATGTACATATTTACAACTCTGTCTACTGCTTAAGGTTCCTTACATGAAAGATTTCTCTTCACACTATGACAAAAGGAATTGTACTCAGTTATGTTTCTATTGGCTGCAGGGAGCTTATTAAAAATAGTTGCTGCCAACTGCTGAAAAGTACCTGATTCTCTCGGAGTAGAAAGGACAGGCGCAATCGAAAATCTCAAGCTATAATAACTGACCTTAAGATACTCAGGAAATGTATCATCATATAGGGAGTTATGAGTTAACTTAAGTATTATTTAGTTCACTTTACTTTTACTTTACTTCACATTACTTTACTTTACTTCAGGCGCTGTTGAAAAACAGAAGTTGGTTTATATTTTGAACCGAGATGCTGCCGCTCGTCTCACCATTTCATCCCCACTTGAAGCCCACAAGTCTCACACCCTGGTTTATCATGTTGTTGGTGTTGATGTTGGCTTTGAAAATCCAATGTTTGCTTGTTTAGAAATGGATTATGAGGTAAAATTGGCATTAAAAAGTGTGTGCCAGTTTGACACAGATAATTATACACTGTATAAATGAGCAAGACTGCTGCGTAACCATCGCCCGGTCGCCTGGGGCACCCTATTTGTGAGTGCAGGCGAGTAGCCTTTATCACAACTGAGGGTGATTCATCCTCACTTTTAATTAATTAATTCTGGCCTCTTTAAAAAGTGACTTGGGCTACTAACTTTTAATGCTGGAAGTGCAAAGGGCTCTGGAAAAACTTTCTTAGGCAGCAGCCTTGATGAACCTTCTTTACTTACAATTGTAAGTTTGAAAAAATAATAAAAACAATGCTTAATATGCACATTTTTGGAGGGACAAACAAAGAGACTGTGTTATGGTATTTTTTGATATTGGCTAATGTTGCACTCTGTTAAGTACACGTATCATTCTGTATTCTGAAAAAAGGGTTGTTATTACTTGTTTACAGTATGTGTTATCATACTAAATCACCACTAACAGAAATTTTAAATATTATTGCTAAAAACCAGTGAATAAATTAAAGCTGCAAATGACTGGATGTCATTTGTTTTTTTTTTTAATTCACTGATGTTTCTCCAATGCAGTAAATATTATTATAATTATAAAAGTAACATACACTGTAGTATACAGATTCAGTGCTGCACATACAATGTTGTATTACTAAATGCAATATTAAGCATGAAAACCACAGGGCTCTTATAGGAAAGTACATTGCAGGAGGAGAGGAGATGACCACTGCATGAAGTATTGTCAGTAACTCTCTTTGATTAATTAATACTGTACCCTTTATACAGTAAACATGCACTCTAACTTAGGGCTTTGTCTGTCTTCGCAGTTCTATTATTCCTAGCACTTCCTCACCCATTTCAGTGCAGCTCAAAGATAAGCGAACCAAAATAATTATATGAGTGAAACTCCTATATTACACGTGTAAGACCCTATGGTTGTGCTCATTGACCTGTGTGCATATGTGTATGTGCGAATATGAATTAGCTTATTGCTTTCTCTGTTGTGGAAGTAAGATTACTGTTGATCATGACTACAATGGGAATTGTACCGGTAATTGCTGGAAAAATTGGTGGTCAACTTGCACCAAATGTCTGTTGATTGATGTTTGGCATTCTTCACTGAAAAGTAAGGTAAAGCCCGGTAATATACATGTAATAAGCGAGTTCAGAGTTTAAAAATATGTGCGCATGTCAGAATAAAAGCAAGCATATAATGTGTATTTTTAGAAAAAAACAAAATTATGATTTCTAAATGCAACTTCTGGCAGCTATTAATTTATCATAACAAAAAAGACAATACCAGTAATTATTATATGCTTGTTTATACATGCACATTTGTTTCTTCTAGGAGAGGCACAGGTCATGCATCATGTTTTTTAGTATTATTTTTTGACTCAGTGGTTTAATTTTAACATGCCGTAGGATGCAGATTCTGATCCAACTGGGGAAGCAGTCCACACCACACAGCAGACCCTGACGTTTTATGAGTTAGATCTGGGTTTAAACCATGTGGTGCGCAAATACAGTGAACCTCTTGAAGAGCATGGCAACTTGCTTATTTCTGTTCCTGGGGGAAATGATGGCCCTAGTGGTGTACTGGTCTGCTCTGAAAATTACATCACTTACAAGAACTTTGGTGATCAGCCTGACATTCGAATGCCCATCCCACGGAGAAAGGTTGGTTATCCACTTGTATTCTCTTTCATGAATTTCCTTTATTATGTATTAGGGCTCAATAATAACTGACAATTGTTTAAACTTTCTCAATCAAATTGGCTCACACCAGTTAATCTGTGGTACAATACATATAGTTAATGATATATATAGTGCAACTGAAAATCATATTATCCTTCTGTGAAGTTGCTGTTTTCAAGAGAAAGGTAATGGTTACACTATTACAGTGATCATAAGCAGCCATTTGTGAACAAAATAGTGGTTACAAGGTCAGAGCTTTTAGGGATGTTTGGTGTGACATTAATCAGTCGTATTCATGTTCTGACTAGGGTTTTATTAGCTGTTGAGATAATTTTGTCTTTTGTTCAGTGGTTGGAAAATTTGAACATCAAATTTACTTTGATGTGTGTCAACAGTGAATATCACTTAATTAATGTAATATTTATACTACACAGTGGGTACATGTACATTTAACATAATGTATATAAAACAACTCATTTAATAACTAAGTTATCATGTATGTTACTTAAAGTTGTGTGTATTGCTGTGATCATGATGATTATTCTTGTCATGCTCTTTTGTACAGTTAATGTATTGTTCTCATTCTTACATTTATACCTCAAGTATAGTGCAATCAACCAATTATGTTACTTAATCAAGATTATCAAATACATGATTATTTCTTAATTGTCAGTATGATCTGGATGACCCAGAGCGAGGAATGATCTTTGTATGCGGTGCTACTCACAAGACAAAGGTAAAAATGTCGTTATCATGTCATTGTACATTTATTTCATGACTGCACATTAAAATCTGGTTTTTGCCACTCCATGGTCATCATCATCATCATCATGCTTGTTTTGTTCATGTACATTGAGGAGTAAATAAAACAGTCATGCATGTACATGTAACTGACCTGAACTAGAATGAACAGGTCAGTACCTATTAGCACAAAAGGCTTCACCAGGGTTGTCGCTCCTACGAGTAGCCATCGGATTGCAATAAACTAGGTAGCTTTCATTCCAGTTTGCACACAATAGCATGCATTTGGCAGGGGTTTCAATAACTTCTGAAATAGCCGTCCATGATAGCCCATTGAAGGCGGCAGTTTGACAAGTTTATGATAGCATTTTTAGTGAAAATCAAGGCAAACTAGCCAGCGGTGTGAGGCAAAGCAGGTGGCAGTATACCACCAGTAACCGGCTTCTATTGAAACCCCTGATTTGGGTGACAGAGTGGATCAGGGGGCATGTCTCCTTCCCAAGAAAGTTGGAAAGCAGATTCAGTTACATGTAGCTGTCATTTCATGTGATCTGGGATACATTTTTTAGGAAACGTTTCATATCCTTTTAGTTAAGAATTCAGCAACAAATTTAGCATACGCTATTTTGCAACATATTACGTGCACCAAGTCCATTTTTAGTGTCCTTCAAATTTGTTTGCAAGTAGCCTGGTTCTTTGTTACAGCGAGAAACAAATTTTCATGAAATTCACTATTTTGTTGGAATTATTTTTTTGAGGATGTGATGCTACATTTGAAAGAATATCACAGGCAGAATCTCTGATAAGATCAGAATAAATTATAGAATAATGATAACAAAAACAGGTTATCAGATTAAATGAGGCATCATCAACATCAAAATCTCTATCATAAAATAGCATTTTATAGATTTCTTTTGGTTTTTACAAAAGGGCTGATTTAAAGACAGAGCTTTACTGAACAAATAGTGCAAATCAGGTGAAAATGCGAAATATGTGTATAGTGACTGAGCTCCTGAAGGGGGGACTGGAAACTAGACATTTCATAAGCCTTTTTCTTGAAAACTAGCCACATAACCAGGATTAAAGTTGGGAATTAGTAAACAATATGAAGACGAAACTGTCAACATTAAAAAAAAAATAATGTATCGGACAGTTTTTCAGTTATTATCAAAGTAGACAAAAATCAACGTTTTTGCTATTTGTGAAAAACCTGTCTGACAGATTTAGCTACTTATTTCTATACATGATTATTTTTCTCGCTGAGGAAATCCTGAAATTTTCAGGTGTGGTCCTTAGAAAACTGTAGCCACCTAAACTGCTGTTTGCCTGTACATGTATTTCCATACAGTGGCACAATGCCCATCCTACCTTATCATCTTTGCATGTAGCAGTTCCCATATATGCTTTTGGCTGCATCTCTTTAAGCAGTGTCCTTTGTTATTACATTGTTAAGATTACAAGGAGCAGTGCAATGCGCATACACCTGCATGTCTTTTTTGTTTGTTTGTTTGTATTTTCACATTTTTTTATACTTCACGCAGGAATTAATTAATTAACGATGCAGAAGTTTGAAGTGTAAAAAAGTTGCAATTAATTTTTTCTGTATAATTATATTATTAATTGTTTGAATTTTGATAATATTTGCATGTTTTACACATATATTTACAGTATGTTTTCAATGTTCTTTTGCTGTCTAGTCTATGTTCTTCTTTCTGATGCAAACGGAACAAGGAGATATTTTCAAAATTACTATGGAAGTTGATGAGGACATGGTAAGTACATATTTTCATAACTTTAAAATAGGGCAAATGTTGAGCTAATGCTCACCCTGTAGAACTTTGTAAATATCATTTCCATGCTTAGCCTCAAAAGGACCTCAACATACATATATATGTGTCACATATCAACCACCTCGGAAGATGCGTAGATAACATACGATAGAGCTGTTACGTCGACTAAGCCTTACCCATTCTGGTAGAGTTACCTGGGTCTTGTTGTTTTTTTGGAGTGTTCAGTGCAATACAGTGGTGAATGTACAGTAGTAACTGGCTCTGGAATTACAGCACTAAATATACATCATTGTAGTTATGTAATTTGGGCAGCTATGTGTACTGGTACCAGCAAAATCTGTGGTTTTTGGAGAGGTCACATTGTCCATGTTGGTGTCCCAAAACTAAGAAATGTCAGCCATGTTGGTGTCGCAATATGACTTCTGATTTCATGAAAACTAAGAATCTAAGTCTGTCTGCAACTTTAGGCTGATGATTGGATGAATTTAATTATGTTAGAGCACAATCATCACAATAATCACTCCTTCCATTTGCCAACTAACTTGTGTACTGACTCTGATAACAAAAATTAATGTTGGATATTTCCTTCTTTTTTTTCGTCTGTGCATGCTTATAATTATTTGTTGGTTTTAGGTAACTGAAATCCGCATGAAGTACTTTGACACTGTGCCAGTATCTGCTGCCATGTGTGTTCTAAAAACTGGCTTTCTGTTTGCAGCCTCTGAATTTGGAAACCAGTAAGAACTGAATTATTTTCCTTACATTCTTTCATAACCTGTGGCAATAATAATTGTGTATACACTGTCCTGTACACATGTACATTGCAGTGCCAAATGTAATTAGATCTGAAAAAGTCTTTTCAACCTAATGCTGTTTCCTTGGAGGATTTTAGTTTACACAAAGGAGAAAAAATTTAACGGGTACAAGCATGTGTAACATTGAGGACACTACTCAAAGGATTAATAATTATTACTGTAAAGAAAATGTTTGGAAAATAAACAGACCCTTTGTTTTTAAAAGGTGTGGTCATTTGCTAGCAGTTTATTGCTTCAGTCTCATTATGTTTGGTTTGTTTGATTTTTGGCAAAATCAAATTGCCTTATATCTTTGTACTTTTTTGAAGTAAAAATAAAGAGGTGGGTTCAAAAACAACTTTGGCCTGTTTAGTGCAATTTAAGAATTAAAAATAGTTCTTTTAACAGCAAAAAAAAAAACCACATACTGGTATTGCTCTTCTGCTCTCCATTCTGTTCCTCAACTTTACTAAACTGCTGCTGTTTTGCCTCTGATATCAGTTTTGACTAGCTAAGGTAACAAGAACTAATAATTATTTAGATCAAGAACCGCTGTAGAAAAATTGCATCCAGTTTGGAATATTCAATAAGGTGCATGATGATGCATTTGTCCTTTTCATCACAGTTACTTATATCAAATTGCCCATCTTGGTGATGATGATGATGAGCCTGAGTTTTCCAGTGCAATGGAGCTTGAAGAGGGGACCACTTTCTTCTTTGCTCCTAGAGGCCTTAAGAATTTGGTGCTTGTGGATGAGATGGAGAGTTTAGCACCTGTTATGTCATGCCAGGTACAGATTGAAAAGTAAATGTCTCCTTGGTTTCTAAAGTAACTTGTTAAGCTCAGGGTTGGAAATTTATTTGAACAAAGTGTATTGTACACTGTGGTTTTAAAAAATTGGTTTTCTTGGACTTGTAGAAACTTGGTGTTGTTGATAATGTGTTCACATTACATTTGTGCTCTTAGATAGCTGATCTAGCCAATGAAGATACACCGCAGTTGTATGCTGCATGTGGAAGGGGTCCTCGTTCCTCCTTGAGAGTTCTGAGGCATGGTCTAGAGGTAAGAACCTTTTGTTCTCAGTATGAAACTGAGACTGCCAGCAAAATCAATATTTATTTATTGAACTTAGTGAAAATCAATGTCCTTTCAAACAGGAATGGTTTTGCTGCAATTAGTAAACATTATTTTTTGTGTGACACAAGTTGCATGAATAGCGTAATTATATCTTAGCTTTGTGTGTTTATCTCTTTGCAATTGGGCAGGAATTCGAAAAATAAATAGCGAAAAAAATGACTTTGGAAAATGTTTTTCCTTTGTCATTCTTACAGGCTCTTAAATGCCCATTATGTTCCTTTCTTTATTTTTATCCCATAGAGATTTTTTCATTAATATTAGGTTTGGTTAATAGGCCTCTTTTGATGTATTAAAATTCAGCGCAAAAGAGATGTTTAGAGGACAAAGGCAAAGGAAAGTGGATGATAAATTATGCAAATATTTTCCACATTCATTCCAACTTGTTTCTATGGTTTTTGTCCTCACTGCCTCACTATCAAGCTGAATACGTATTTGATATTTTGAAAATGGCCTATTACTTAGAGGATATTATGTCATGGTCGCGCGGGGATATGAATTTTATCTTCGAGTGCTAAAGTATCTCTCAAGAGTGAGCAAAGCGAACGAGTGAGAGATACTTTCAGCAGGAGAGGATACAATTCATATCCCCAAGCGGCCATGTAATGTTCTGTTTATTATATAGATATTGATGAAATGTCTAGATTTAAAACAACCTGTTTTACTCATTTTTGAAATGATGAAAAGTGGTCACCAACCTCTAAGACATGCATGTTGTGTAACATGAAACAAGATATGAAAGTTATGAAAACCAAATCATGTAAAATTTTGCAATAAAAGTGTTTGATGTAGTAGAGAAGAATTATATTAAAGCACAGAAGTATCTTACAATGAAGAGGAAGCTCGCGTTTTATTGGCTAATCGTGTTCATTACCATGATGACACCTGTATTCTCACATGTGAAAGATAAAAATGATATGTTCACTGCACGTGGTGAAGATATGATTTTTTAGTAAAAGGAGAAATCCTGGTACATGTATTTCATCAGTATCTACCGGTATATAATAAATGCTCTTAATCTATCCTCAGCACTCAAGACATTAGACTTAACTGGTTAAAGTGTAATGTGAAGTGCTAGTTTTCTACTGCATATGAACCATGTGATCGTTAGCCCTAATAATGGAAATGGGCCCAGGGCCCACACAAGGACAGAGAAAAACTCTGACCAGGGTGGGAATTGAAGCCACGACCTTGGTGTTAGATCACCTCTGCTCTACCGACTGAGCTACAAGGTCAGACGGGAGCAGTCCGTGGGAACTGAAGATGTTCAAGTCACGGCAATGAACATGTACAAGTACATGGAAGGGTTAGGTTTTTGCAAACCTTGGCCGTGTAGCACTTTATAATTATTTCAACAGACTTAACTGATTAGAGTGTAATGTGAAGTGCTAGTTTTCTACCCCATATGAACCATGTGAGCGTTAGCCCTACTAATGGAAATGGGCCCACACAAGGACAGAAACTTGCTCCCGTCTGACCTTGTAGCTCAGTCGGTAGAGCAGCGGTGATGTAACCCGAAGGTAGTGGGTTCAATTCCCACCCTGATCAGAGTTTTTCTCTGTCTGTTGAAATATAAGTGCTACACGGCCAACGTTTGCAAAAACGTACTCAGCGTACTTCCTTGTACTCAAGACATTAGTTTGCTGATAAGAAGTTGAAGCATACTGGATACTTGTGTATCATGTTTATTAATACTTGTTTATACTATTAGAAACGTGAGCACATCAGGGATGGGAGCAGGGCTGGCACAGTAGTGAGAGCATTTGCCTCCCACCAATGTGGCTTGGCTTCTATTCCCAGACTTAATGCCGTGTGTAGGTTGAGTTTACTGGTTCTCTACTCTGCACCAAGAGGTTTTTCTCCGGGTACTCCGCCAGGTTTTCCCCTCTCCTCAAGATGCTATCAATTGATTTGATTTATTTTTGTACGCGGTGCCACCCAATAGGCCATTTCCGAGTTCATGTCTGCCTCCTCTTCAAAGCGAGTCTAAGTGCGAAGTTTTTGTGATGCTAATTAGTTCTACTTTACATACGAATGAAAACTAATTTTCATAAGAAAAACTTTGCACTTAGACTCGCTTTGAAGAGGAGGCAGACATGAACTCGGAAATGGCCTTTTACTGCCCCAGCCCTAAATACACGTGGCCTTAAAGGGGCTAGGTCACGCTATTTTAGGTCAAGTTTAATTTTCTTAATTATGAGCTATAAACGAAAAATTGGCAGAGCAAGAGTCTTTCATTCGCAAAATCACGGCCACATAACAACTGAATGATTTTTCAGCTTTGTAAATGTTATTTTGATACAGACTGATATAAATTTGAAAAAAAGCTGGGCGGACGTTTTTCAAATTTACCCAAATTCAATCCGTTTCAATCCTCTCCGTTTTTGTCCATCCATGTCCGTTCTTGGCTTCCCTGTGTTTTGTTAGAGTTCTTCTATAGTTTTGAATACTTATTTTGATATTTTAGTTAATTCTATGACCATTCGATCAATGCTGAAATTGCCTAAAATTGCGTGACCTAGCCCCTTTAAAAGAAATAAATAAATAAATAAATAAATAATAAATAAATGAAGTTCCTCTAGAGCACCTGGGGTGTGATATCCAACCTTGAGAAGTTAATGTTGAGACTTTTTGTTAGAA
This sequence comes from Montipora efflorescens, assembly GCA_014634505.1. Lineage (NCBI taxonomy): Eukaryota > Metazoa > Cnidaria > Anthozoa > Scleractinia > Acroporidae > Montipora > Montipora efflorescens. The sequence goes on from BLFP01004709.1 coordinate 400,141, forward strand.
AGGGAATTGTCATAAAATAAAATAAAAATATGTTCCCTTTATAGGTATCTGAAATGGCCGTATCTGAACTTCCTGGAAACCCTAATGCTGTTTGGACAGTGAAGACGCATACACAAGGTGAGTTCAAGTTGGATCAAGATACAAAATGAAAAATTTCTTGCAAAAATGAACTCAGTGGATATTGTTCGCCGAGATGGGGCCATGTAGTAGTTGCCGCTAGCACTCCTTCATTTGCTCTCCTCAGTTCGCAAGGAGAGGACAGGAATGAACTAGGGAACCCCATCATGATAGGTTTTGCCATATACCCAAAACAAAAGTAATTCATGACCACTGATTTGATTTTTTTCCGTTGTTCAACTTGCAATATCAAACTACTGTACGTAATGCTTTATTCACCATGTCAGGGGCCGTAATTTCTTTGCAACTTTCAAACCCATGCACATGTTTCCAGTTCTATTTTCAATGGCAACAATGCCTGTTTTGATTTTTGCTCTCTAGGCCTGATTTTATTTTAAATGGAGGCATTCCCTGTGGTATATAAGCTTAAGTTTACACATGGCGGTGTATTGCAAGCTTGCAGCGTGTGGGATAGCTTCATGTATATGTAGGTACCCGAGCATGCTCAGCGCCTTGGTCGCCTTCCAGCAGTGACCTTGGAAAACTCTTTTCATGATTTGAAGATTGAGGGAAAAGTTTAATACTTATTTTCAAGTATTCTTAATGAGTCTCACGGAATTACTGAACTAAAATGTTGACGTACGCTTCCCTTTACAGATGAATACGATTCGTACATTGTGGTGTCCTTTATTAACGCTACGCTGGTTTTGTCCATTGGGGAAACAGTTGAAGAAGTTACTGATAGCGGTTTTCTGGGTACCACACCAACCCTGTCCTGTTCACAGCTGGGTGAAGATGCACTTTTACAGGTAATGTACATCGGAGAATGCTTGTGATGTCATAAGCTCTCCCCCTTTCAGAATTACCTTGTGAGCATTCTCATTTTCGCGTAGTTCATTGAGAACTGACGCAAAATAAAAGCTAACGCGAGAAAAATAGCAGCTGTACGAAATGTGAACGCAAAAGAAACAAGGGCCTCTTTCGCGTTTAATAGTTTGCCTCTCTGTAATCTTTGTCTGTTCCAATCAAAACAAGGAAGTGTTTGATGTTAGTTGCTTTACAAGGCTTTTATCATTTGAACAGAAAAGAAGATTATCATCTTATACTCGCATTTTATGTACATGTTACGTACAGTGTATAAGCCATAATTCATCCGTGCCCTTTTTAACCAGTTGCTACAGTGTTTTACCCATTCCTGTTTGCACCAGTTGTACGTGCAAAGGGTTTGTGTTTGGGTTGCTTTAACTTCGTGCCTGTGTTTACCTGTAGGTTTACACCGATGGTATTCGTCACATTAGAGCTGACAAGCGTGTAAACGAATGGAAAACGCCTGGAAAGAAAACCATCGTCAAATGTGCTGTGAATGAGAGACAGGTAGGAGCAGTGTCGTTGCTTGTGCTGTAGTGTAGTGTGTAGGGAAATGCTACTGCGGTCGGTGGCATCAGACACTGCGTCATTTCGATGCAATTGTTTTGACTTGAAGAAACTCATTACCTAAAAAGCTGTCATCTTCAGGACGAAACCAAGTTGAGGTAATCAGAGACGGAACAGGTTAGGGAGAAGACGCATCACCAATATAAAAATATCAATTCAAGCTTTTCGGTGTAGGAAAGAAAGGCCCTAGCATATTGATTGTGATTTTGTTCAAATAAGAACGCTGAATCTCCACATGAAACCTCGCAGTATTTACACGCACTGAGGCGTCAGCACTTATCACTGTTCATGCAAACGTCTGTAAGTTTTCCAATTGGCAAATTTTTTCTCCACCTTATAGAAGTTGAAACCCTAAGAGTGAAAACCTGGAAAGCAGCGCAAATACCTATAACTTTGCTCCTGCAGATTGTGGTTTAAAACGCTGTTTGCAAGGGAAGAACATTAAGCCAAACCGAGGCTTTAACACGCGAACTTCCTAAACGTCCGAATAAAATTAATGCATCTGTAATGTTTATCTAAGATAACGCTCTTTAGAAGTCCGCTGTGTACTGCGGAAGAAAAGTTAATAAGCGTAGCTTCGGTAAAATGAGCTGCAAAGGTCTTTCCAGATTATCTTCTGAGGACTAGGCCCTCGTCTTTTGGTTTTCCCGACCAACAATCAACACCTTTTCTTTATTCAGTTGCTCGACAATGGCCATGTTAGTGCATAAACCGCACAACTTCTTATGTTGTTTGTGTATATGTAAAAGGTATTTACAATTGAATATTTTCAATGTTGCTGTTAGGCGATGTAATTAGCAGAAATTCCCAGGTACTGGAAAGGATTCCGGCGAGAATATTATCATGTTGATAACACTAATCATGATGAAATGAATTTCATTTCAGGTTGTGATTGCGTTGACTGGGGGAGAAATTGTTTATTTTGAAATGGACCCGGTAAGGAAAAGACATCGTCGCGTAATGCCGTCACGAAGAGTAATTAATTAACTAATCAACTGCATGAGTTATTGATTGGTTAATTAATTAATTTTCTCCATCTGTTAATAGTACTCTTAAAAGGCCACATTAAAAAATTGACATATTGCTCCCCTCTCTAGTACGTAGAAGATGACAAATTGGATTCTTCATATGGAAAGATTCCGATCGTAGTAGTCGAAGACATGGCAACAGAGTTATCCGGCTGTCTTGTATTAATGCATGGCATTTTATTAAATGGTTGAATCGTGATGCGAAGTAATTGAGGCTGTCGGATAAATTTGTGTTGGATTATGAGTGATAGATTCAATAAAAGTGGGAGTTCTGTCTGATACAATGCATGGCCAGTCTTAAAGCGTGGACGGCTAGTAAGTAGTTGTGTAATGCGAAGTTGACCTGTGCGTATTTTTTGTTCTTTGTCCAAATTACGGAATGTTCAGTCAAATATCAAGATTTCACAGATTTGGTAAAAAAATGTGCCATTTGTTTTCTTTCTTTAACTTTTATTTAATTCAGAAGTCTATTGACTATTCAACTAACTGAAAGTCGGATAGGTTTTGATAAAGTATTGAGGAAGAGGTTTGTTGCATATGACTGTCGATAAGGGAATTAAACAGATTAACTGTCAATTTCTTAGATTTCTTTTGCCTACTTACTTTCGGCTGTCTCTCTCATTAATTATTATTCTTATTGTTATTGTTGTTGTTGTTATTATTATTATTATCGTCATCATAATTATGTATTGTACAACCTTTGGTAGATGTTCACATCTTATTTTGTCTCAGTCTGGACAACTCAACGAGTACACAGAACGGAAGGAGATGTCCTCAGACGTGCAGTGCATGGCTCTCGGGACAGTACCCGCGGGAGAACAGCGCTCAAGGTTTCTTGCCATTGGTCTTAATGACAATACCGTGCGAGTGATATCCCTTGACCCGCAAGACTGTCTGCAGCCACTCAGTATGCAAGCTCTACCCGCCACACCAGAATCACTGTGTATTGTGGAAATGGCTATGGGTGGATTGGAGAGTGAATCTGGCCGATTGGGAGGACTTTTCCTTAATATTGGATTATCTGTGAGTTGAGATTTATGTCTTGTTGATCGCCGGATATTCTCTAAGGTGACTAGGCCACCCGACTAAGGTTGCTTGAGAAACGATAATACAAACAAAATGATACAAGGAAGTAAGGGTCTTATGAAACAGTTAGCTTCAACTAGAAAAAGGAAATCTTACACGTATAATATTATGTAGGGATGCCTTAAATCATGTGTTAACTTTTTAATTGAGTGCACGGATATGCATGACTTAGTCACTTTTGATGGAGCTCAGATTTTAAACACTTTTATTTTATGACCTCCTTTCACACGTTGCAAAGCGTTAAATTTGCTCCATGCAAGTCAAATTCTTCCGTATCTTTATCGAAATGAATTCGACAGTTTGCCTCCGTGGTATTTCAAACTACCAAGTAAAGTGTCAAACGGTGAAGTTCATTGGCATCTCGACGGGGCACAATACTCTGGCTTGGTCACATGCAATATTGTGGAAACTATGAATTGCGCTAGATAATGGCGAAGTCCAACTGTAGCTATGTATAACAATGCAATTAGCATACGTAAAAATACTAAATTGGTCAATATCTTCCTGCTTAATAGAACGGTGTGCTTCTCAGAACAGTATTGGATATGGTAACTGGAGATTTGTCCGATACGAGAACAAGGTATGGTAGAAAAATGCTTCGCAAATAGAAACAAAACAAGTAAACGAACATGAACAATGAAATGTGCGTTTTCAAATGACGTTACGGGATTCATGTTTCGTGCCCCGAGGCAGCGTTTACACGAACGCGGTTTCATTTGTAACCGCATCGATTTCGATGAGGTTACACCTTCCGTTTACACGACACCCATCGAGACCGTTATCGAAACCGCGTCGATTTGAAACCGCTGCCAAATTGGAGTGTTTTGAAAACGATGCGGTTTCATCTGTCGTGTAAACAGCGAAAGCACATCGATTTGAATACGGTTACTACTTGGTGCGAAATTTGCATTGTTCGATTCAAAATAGTGAATGTGGAACGTAGTGCAGCGCTCGCTTATACCACCACGACTTGGATTTTCTGTCGAAAACGGTTCCGTGTAAACACTTCCAAACCGCATCGATTTTGACGCGGTTTCGAAGTCATGTAACCGCGTCGATGTGAAACTGCATTCGTGTAAACGCAGCCTGAGAAAAGAAAAAGGTTGCCTTGTTGTGTCAAAAAAATCATTTGAGATTTGAACGCTTTTCTTTGCAACGGTTTGCTTTTTTTCGCTAGAAAACATGCCCGCTTGTTATATTTGTGAAAACTTACTCGATTGAGTTGTTTGTAGCAAGGTCGGCGTTAAAACCGTTTAGATACAGTGTACCATGGTAACGTGCAGGAACCCAGCGTTAGCGTTAGAGCTGAAGTTACATGTGTATTTGTAGAGAGTTGTAAACTTGTAAAAATATTGTAAAGCTTTATCTAGAGCAATGGTTTTCTTTGCCGTTCATGTTAACTATGCACGACATCTTGCATGTATTTACTAGATACCTTGGCTCCAAAGCTGTCAAGCTGTTTAAAGTTCGAATGCACGGCTCTGATGCTGTAAGTATTTTTATGTTAAATACCGTCTAATTGTCACTAAAACGCAGTTTTTATGAGGTCGATACAAACCTCTAGAAGGTTGTGCATGTACACAGCCCAAGAACATCAGATTGTCGCTCCATTTCATGTGCAATAAATCATGTGTAGCAACCCGCGTAATAGAAATTTGACATATTCCCTACCGGCTTTCTTTAGGCAGTGTCTTCATGTTTTGAGTGATGTGATGTCTTTCTTCATAAGGGTCAGGCCTATACAGGCTTTAGCCTGCAGAGGGACGAAGCGTCTCTTTGCGTGATTTGTTTTTTGTTTTTGTTTTTGCTGATCAAACAAACAGAAAGAAAAATAATAACCTCTGCTCTCCATAAAACCTTTGGGCAGCCACTAGACACAGTTAATTGACGCGTGCTGTGCGAAGGTAAAGCACCGAAGAAGTCAATCACATCACTTCATGTACTTTTCTTGGATTGCGCTTATAGGGATTGGATTGGTAAGGAAGGCCGTGTGGGGTGGGGTGGTGGCGCTTTTACCCCTCCTTTTGCGTTCTTTGGTTGACATGAACCTCGTAATATTCTTTTTTGTCAGGTTCTTGCGATGTCAAGTCGTTCATGGTTAAGTTACTCGTATCAGTCCCGTTTTCACCTCACTCCGTTATCATACGAAACTCTGGAGTATGCGTCGAGTTTCTCATCTGAGCAGTGTCCTGAGGGAATTGTGGCCATCTCTGCAAACACGCTAAGGTATGACGGTCCCTTCCTTGTACTTGTACATATTCATTGCCGTGAAATTGACGTTGTAAATTTCCACGGTCTGCTCCCGTCTGACCTTGTAGCTCAGTCATTATAGAGCAGCGGAGATCTAACGTGGAGGTCGTGGGTTCATGTGTGTGGCCCAATTCCATTAGTAGGGCTAACGCTCACATGGTTTACATGGGTAAGAAAACTGGGACTTCATATTACCCTCTGTTGAAACATAAGTACTACAAAGCCAACGTTGCAAAAGCGCAACGTTTCCTTGTGACAATCACTGTTTTGTTTCAGCTAAATTTGGTGCAAAATAATATCCGTTAGCTCTTTTGTAGAAATTAGTGTTATTCTTCGAGAATTTTTTTTTTGTAAACAAAATTGGCTTTAACTTTTGAACTACCTTTATTTTAGGATTTTGGCTCTCGAAAAGCTCGGTGCTGTGTTTAACCAAGTTGCCACTCCACTACGCTACACGCCTCGAAAATTCGTCATCCACCCTCGGAGTAACAGTTTGCTCATTATAGAAAGCGATCACAATGCTTTCACGGACACTGTCAGGGAGGAGAAAAAACAGCAAATTGCCGAGGTTTGTAACATAACAGTCTTCGAACGAAAACCGGTTTTAACTACAAGCGAGATCAGGAAGGGTGGAACGGATTGGAAGAAAGTTGCTCTGGAGCCAACGGCTGGCGTAACCAATCTTACAAATTTCTAGCTTCTAAAGAAACTGTGGTGCTGTGTCGGTGGGAGAGTAAAATACCAAATTTTAATTCCCCACTCGAACGCATCCCTACTTCCATGATTCAAAAGGGAGCAGAGATGGCGCAGTGGTGAGAGCACTCGAGTCTCAGATCCGGCGTCAAATGTGGGTTGAGTTTGTTGGTTCTTTACTCTGCTCCGAGAGGTTTTACTCTGGGTCTGACTCCGGTTTTCCCCTCTCCATGCACAAAAACCAATATGATTTGATATGTATTAATTTGATTCGATTTCATTTGTGCGCGACCCCATAAGCTAATCAGCTTTGAACATTATCGTGCGAAAATAAAGTTCTGTTATTATTGACCGGACTATTGCCTATGAAAGAAAACGGAACTCGCTGCAGATTTCCTTCATTTAAATCCATGCCAGGATTAACCCTCGAAACGTCCATAACAGTCAACAGTCGTTTTTTACTTCACTGCGAGAATGTTGCTTTAGGCAAAGGATCTTTCTCGTGTCGTTTCATTTTTCGGCCAATATTTCTTACAAAGCTTTCCACTTCTCTCCAGCGGTATGACGAAATCGTATCGTTTAGTTTACTGCGCGGTGCCTATCATGTCGTCATGCTCTTAAAATTATTCCATGCCTGTTTTTTTTTTTATAATTAATTAATTAATTAATTAATTAATGTTTTAATGTTTTAACGCAGGAAATGGTTGAAGCAGCAGGCGATGACGAAAAGGAGCTTGCAGCACAAATGGCGGCTGAGTTTCTCAACGAAGATCTATCTGAACAGCAGTTTGGCGCGCCAAAGGCCGGCCCCGCGATGTGGGCCTCTCTTTTGAGAATGATTGATCCCATCAAGGTAAACACCGAAGACAGCTTTTTCCCCGCGTACTTACAATTGTCGCCATCATTAATTGCTTTGTGTGTTTATGTTCCTTTTTGTTTTGTTATTTTACCTTTTCTCTGTGCAAACAGTCTTGGAGACAACTAAAATAAACGAAAGCCGAACGCATAACCACTCTGGCGACTATTTCCACGAGCAACCTTTGGACAAAAGTCACTTGGAGTGGTTATGCGTAAGACGTTTCAAATGTGTGGAGTTGCTCTTAGTTTTTGTTTTGCCGATTGCCTCAGGGGCTTAAACTTTGACAAGGATGAGTGGTTGTAGCGCAACTGTGACCAGGCATCAAACTCGAGCGATAAATGCATCAAAGTCCATATTTCTTTATAGGCGCTACTCTCTTGTGGTGTTTTTCTTTTTTAAATCGGCACTAGAAAGACAAAAAAGTAGTGCTACTTCTAAGTTGCAGGGGTGTGGAAGAGAGGAGTGCAAGTAAATGGTTACTTGTTCTCGTTAAGCCTTGTGAGTTGCAGTGTGTTATTAGTACCCGTCGGCTCGTGGGCTCCCTCCCACTATGGGAGCTCAAGCTGATGCGTTTTTCATAGAACCACGGCCGGCAAACGATAGTGTCTGTTGCTGTTAGTTTGGGTAGAGGTTTTCGCCCATATTCTCAATTGAATTGTTGCTATAGGAGTGAAGACATTTTGCTGGACAAATGTGGTAGTTTCACGGCAGGTTAAAAGAGGAAACGCTTCAGATCCGTTTGCCCTCCTTTCTACAAAAATGCTTTCGCTTCAGTTCCTTATTATTAAATCAAAGCTTTTTTTTTCTGCTATTACATGAAAACATTCGTCTATTTTTTCAGGGTGAAACTGTTGACGCAGTTCGACTGGAACAAAATGAATCTGCTGTCAGGTTTGTGTTGATATCGTGCACGTGTGTTTTCGCCAGTTTTGAAAGCGGGACTAGATGGTGTTGAGGAGGGGGAGATGATTAAATGAAAGTTACAGAAATGCTGTTTTCGCGCGTTCTGACTCGACCTTTACGAAATAAATAAGAGGTGGACTTAGTGGTTATGTGTGGATTAAGCCCAATATTTTACGCGATGCAGCGTGCTGCATGAAGATGAGAAAAAGCGATCGAATAGCAGAGGTCAGATTCTCTCTTCGTTATTTGGCATGTTTATACAACTTTAATAGGCTCCCAGAATTTAGTAATTTGTTCATTTTTTTTCCTGTCTAATAAAAACACACAGATGGCACCAGCCAGAACCAACTGAGCAAAATATCTCGGTCAGCTCCCGCGATAATGGTTAATTTGGCTCAAGGGATTTGACTCGTACAGTATTATTTGTTAGAATTTTTCCTTTAGAAATTTGTTAATTCCTTATGGCTTTGTTTGTTTTTGTTTTTCGTAGCGTGTGTGTGTGTAATTTCAACACTCGCCCTGACGAAACTTACGCTTTGGTTGGCACCGCAAAAGACTTGACATTGAACCCTCGCTCATGCGCAGGAGGATTTATTCATGCCTACAAGATAACTGAATTGATTGACGGAGGATACAAACTGGAATTTGTTCATAAGGTTAGCAACCACATTTTAAGCAGCGAAGTACTAGAATTGCAATCAAAGCCAGTAATGTCACAGGGAGCCCGCACAATGTGTTTGTGCAACCGTTTGTAATTTTATAATAAGTCATTAAATGTATTGGATTCACCGTTTACTTCTTCTGTAGCGATATATGCATGAACTAACGCTATATAAACGTTGTATTACCTTAACTGCGGTGAACTGTCGTTCTTTTGCCTCAGAGCTGGTATTTTGAGCGATTTTGAGGATTTCGAGTTCGCTGTTTACTGTACCCCTCAATAGAATTAAGGACAAGGGTGGAAACTAATTTTTGAACGGCTCCAGGGTCGGGGCGAGTTTTCACCCAGAAAATCGCATCGCTCGAAATAACACTTCTGAGGCGAAAGAACGACAGTTCACTGCAGGTGAGGTAATACAACATTTATTTAGCGTTAGTCCATGCACATATTTATCGATATATCGCTACAGAAGAAGCAAATGGTGAATCCAATGCATTTGATGATTTATTATAAAATAACAAACGGTTACACAAACAGATTGTGTGGGTACCCTGTGGTAATATGAGCTCTTGTTAACGAAGAGAAGCCATGAACTCAGCGATATCAATATCAATATCAATGAAGCTACATGTGGGGAGCACGTCAATTTGTTGTGGGGAATCTATTTGTTGCCCTGACCAGCAACACTGAAGACTCGGTAAGTTTGTACTAAATCCATGTGTCGGTTTTATGTCTTGTGATTAATCCGAACAACGTGCAAGAGCAAGTGACAAGCTCAGTAACCAGCACATGCATCGGAAACGGCAAAATCATAGGCTGATCGCGTAGCAACTGACAGAAAAAATCAAGAGATCAAAGACGTGATCTTGCCACACAGTCCTCGTACGTTCAATGCATCTGTTAGCTTAATGTGTCTCTGTGGCTTATAGTGCAAGGCGCCTTACCGTGGCCACCCAACAAACTTTCACATTTGACAACTACGTGTAAATACGTCAACTCAACAACCCATGCAACGGTGTTCAACTTACAACCGTGCGAACTTTGCAAGGAGGGGTGACTGTCAATCAAATTCGCACACCCTGATTGGCGTATAAGTTTTAAAAAAACTTTGTTAGGTGGCCACGGTAAGGCGCTTCGCACTGTAAGTTCTCTGTGGAGGTGCAACGATCGTTTGTTACATTCAAACTCAGATTTTTTGCCTTTGTCTTTAATTTCAGACTGAAGTTGATGATATTCCAGGAGCTCTAGCCCCTTTTCAGGTTGGTGATTTTTTGTTCCATTCCATGGTGTTTAATGAATGCACTTCTTTAATTCTGTAATTATTTATTTCACCCATAACATGTATGATAGGAATAATGAAGTAGCTAACACAAACATAAACAATGTTCAATATAGACTAGACACTTAAACAAAGTTCCTTTCCTTTATACTAAGTGCTTAAAGTTAAAACCTCTAGGTCAAGTAAGACACGTAGGTGTCCAGCTAATCTTACGTATAGTCACTGCTGTCCCCATTTTCAATACAAACGAATGGATTAAATTAGTCCCTTTAATCCGTTATCGTTGATAATAATATTGGTTAGATTAGCATCAGTCCTTCTCTATGTCACAAGCGAGAGCTCATCTCTTTTGCTCTTATCATATACAGGGCCGTCTTTTGGCTGGTGTTGGCCGTCTGTTAAGAATTTACGACCTTGGCAAGAAGAAGCTTCTCCGAAAATGTGAAAACAAGGTACCATTCTCTTCCCCTTCGACGGTTTACAAGATTTTCACTTCAAAGCAGTTTTTAATTGGTTCACAAAACATTGGCCTCGTTCGCTTGAGAATTCGCCGGATAAAACAAATAAAATAATGTAGCATTTCGCTATTTCGGGCGCGCAAGTGGTCGATAATATTGGCAGTCAGGTTTTTCATCCAAGAGGGCTTCACAACCGAATATCCATCGTTTCCCCGCCAAAATAGGTCAACTCTGTACAGTAAGCGAACATAAATGGGCCCTTTTTGTGAACTGAACTGTCTTTGTCTTTGGAGGATATCAGCTGTTTCCTCTGCCTCATAAGAATTGCACCATTCTGCTTCAACTGATGTACTTTATTCTTTTACAGAAACTTCCTAACTTTATCATGGGCCTCAACTCGATGGGAACTCGTATTGTTGTTAGTGACATCCAGGAGTCATTTCACTTCGTGAAGTACAAAGCGCGAGAAAACCATTTGGTGATATTCGCGGACGACGTGAACCCGAGGTGAGGAACCGAGGACGCGATATTAATTTTACTTGATCACTAGTTAAAAATTTAGTTGATTACTCAGTTCACATGAGTAGTTACATGGGTCAGTTAGACGAGTGCTTTAAAGTGAGAATTTAGATTTCTCAGCTTTGCGTTCAGTAGAATGTTAGAGCAGTTTCCAATTGACTGTCGAAACTAATTTCGCGATTGCAATTTCCACGCTTATTGATTGGTTTCAAAATCTCACGCCAGTTTATCAACCAATGAGAAGGAAAAGCAAAACCAATCGCGATTGGTTCATTGCGGTGATTGCACCTGCAGTGATTGGTCAAAGTAATTACTTTGGTACTTGAAAACAGCTCTATCTGCGTCAAACATTATAGCGGTACTAGATATTCGGCTTTCATCGTTATTTGAGCTAGGAGCGATTAAACAAGTCCGAAAGTTAAAAAGGGTTATGGCTACTAATTTTTATGTCTCTTTTTTCCGTTATGTTACGACCTTTCCCAATAAATTGACTACGATTAAATTTCTTAGGAACTATAAGATCACCTAGATTGCTATCAGAGCCTCGAAAAGAATACCCTTTTGACATTAGATGCGTTTGTAATGAATCGTTGTCTTTTAAACAACACTGGTACTTAGGACTTCGCTTCCTTGCGAGCGGTGTCCTCGTCCCGCCATCATTCCTTGCAACGCCTTTTTAAAATCGTTCTTGAAAAACGTGTATAGAAGTGGGTTAATCAGAGCCGTGCTGAATTTTAAAACCAACATAATAATTTCCACAGAAAAAGGAAACGAGCTGGTCATGTGACCTAAGTCAGTCAGCAATGTGATGATAAAATACGGGAACCAGCCGAAAGCGAACACGAAAGTCATAAGTGCGTAAATTATGGCCGCTTTACGGTCGTTTTGTCTTTTCCTGCGCTGTTTCTCAGTCTTGTGGAGTACTTTGCCTTGAGTTAAAGCATACCGCATTTTGCTCTCTTTGTGGATGAAGCTAAAAATGTGACCGTCCATGCAAACGATCACAAGAAAGGGTAAAATCGCCAATACGGCTAAGCAAAAAATGGCATAGGCCCTGTCGAATTCGAGTATTTTCTCCGTTGGTGGATCTCGTATGTTGATCCAGGCAAGTTGGATGAACGATGCGCAACAAGAGAAACCCCATACACTAAGCAACAGCATAACCACGCGGCGTTTGGTTACCACAGAGTTGTACTTAAAAGGCATTTTGATCTTGCAATAGCGCTCTGAAGTCGCGACAAGCAAATGAAGAATGGTGGAAATCGAGAGAAATCGTTGACACAAATCCATGCTAACGCAGATTTCGGGCAAAAGGGTCATTGAACAGGCGAGCACGAGTGGTAAAGATAGGAGACCAGCCAGAAAATCGCTGGCAGCCAGGCTGACTAAACAGTAGTTTGTTTTTGTTCGTAAATACCGTGTGTTGAAGAACAGCATAAACACAACTGAATTTGCTAGGATTATGAGAAGAGATTGAATGGTTAAGAGCGCTACGACTACTTGACCTTGTTGGGTTTCATGCAGTAAGCTTCCTTCTCCTTCTTCTTTGCTTTCACATGTGAAATTGCCAATACATTGTGATGTTCCGTTCTCCATCTTTTGTGATGTTCCTTCGTTTTCAAATCACGTTTGTCGTAGCGATGCCCGTTCCTAGAACGTTCTTTTCAGACCCCGGTCACAGACAGAGAGAACGTTAACAGCCTCCGTTTTGGTAGAAAGACTTTTCTAACAGGGAAAAGAACAGAAAGAAAACTGGTTATCCCTTGCTACTAATTGCAATGATAATTTCAGGCTTGTGTTATATAATTATAATTCCATCTTGTTCAAATTTTATGGTAAAAAATATCAACTCATTATGCCCCTTGTCAAACGAAACGGATAATTGTCAAAAGGTGCCAAAGCCATTTACATTAACGGCTTGCAATATCCTTACCTAAGAGGCACTTTTTCGGTGTCATGTTGGTTTTTGGTCGAAATTTTCCAAATTTCCTGTTCGTTGTTTCAGCCTTAATTACTTCACGACATCTCGTGGATCAAGAATAAGAACGTTAAGATACATGTTAGTGAGTTCGGTAAAAGAAGGAAGTTAAAAACACCTTTAAGTTTTCTTTCGATTGAAAGAACTTTGGATCTCATTCACTGCTGCCATCAAAGATAAATATCCTTATTTTCAATGTTACTCACAACAGCTGACTCTTTTCCCCGATTTTCGTCACTTTTTAGGTTTCAAAGAGACTTTCGGATATTCCAATTACTCAGTGTGACTTAATTATTGTATGTTTTCTAGGTGCATCAGTTTTTCAATAAATTATAAACTTGTTTAAAGATTGAACCTTTTAGAGCAAGACCATTCTAAACGTGTGAACGCATTTAAAGAAGATCTTTGAAAAAAGAAATTGGTTTTTCTCGAGACTTTCGTAAAGAGCACTCAGCATTCTGGTCTTTTACCGTTCTTAAAAATTGTGCAAAATATACAGGATGTGTTTTAAAACCATCTGTAGTTTTCTTGGCTGAAGTACCTTCCTTCAGCCGAGCTTAGAAATTAAGGATGACCAATGCTGTTTGCACAGCTTATTGAACAGTAGAGAGGTTACTGACTATTCGTTCTAGCTACAATTCTAGTCTCTTATTTAGCATTCTTTCTCGCTACTTTGTGGTTTACTGGCTACTTCGTAATTCCACTATTGCTTGGCCCAATGCTGTAGGATACTAGCGCAGGATTGAAGCAATCTGACGCGAAGAAGAAGTTTCTCGATATTCATCAAAGAACACTATAGATTTTCGCATTTCTTTCAAAAAACGTCTTCGCCCTAAGAAGAAGTAAAACTCCAGGACGGGAATTCGTAACAAATTTGATCATGTCATTGACGATTCTTTAATTGCGGATTGAAAATTGTTACGTTTCATGCGGTTTATTTTGAAATAAACACAAGGAGAGTAAATGATGCAGTTGTTGCTTAGTAATAAAGCCGGCTGTCAAACGTTTCATGAACAAAAAGCAATTTATTTTTTTCAAATAGGACCAACAGTTATTGCAGGCGGACTTTTTCAAACCAACCTCCAAAACGTTTCGGCAAATTGCATTTGCATATTTCATATGAAAAAGTTGCTTCAAAACTAAAATTGCAATTCTTTGAGGTAATCGTTTTTCGAGGATTTTGGAAAATTGTGTAACCGGTAAGGTTGAGAATATCTTTCGTTGCGATTCCTTTTTTAAAATCTTTCAGACAGAGACAAATCTTTGTAAAATTCACTTTTTTTTTTCTAGTACTGACTATTGATGCTTAGTCTTCTTTCATTTCCGTCCATGAAACTATAGGCTTTCTAAATATCCTAATTAACTGGCTTGCACTCATCCGCTTTTGCTATCAGATCAAATGGAGGCTTGACATCATTTTGTTTTCAGGATCTCGCGGGATGCATATCGCTTTTCTTAAATGCGGGAAGCGAGAAAAAATGTACAGGAAGAAAAGCAAGCTGTTGAACGAGCCGGAAAGACTAGTGAACTTGGCGTTAAAATTCGAAAGAGATCTAGAACTTTATTAGGCGCGATGAAAATCGGGATTTCCTGATTTGTACGAAATGTAAATTGGAACCGCAGGATTAGAGAACCCAATTGTGGACTCTCTAATGACTTTGGGTAGAAAAATTGGCCTTTGTGATGCACTTTTTAAAACTTAGAATCTTTGTTTTTAGTCGGCTGAGAAATCTCTTACTGGTTTTGGATCTTTTTGTAGGTTATAGGAACTCGTTTCATTTGTCGCTGTCGAGTAAATGAATCACTTGTCAACTACTTTCGTGCCACTAAGCAATTGGTTACAAATATAAAAGAAAAACCGTTTCCCATACCTGGTGCCTTTAACCCATAGTTTTGGTCGCATGGTATTATTGTGCCTTATCGACAGCAGAGAAGCTATTAATGGCCTCTTTCGTCGATCATTGAAAAAGAAAAAAACGCAATTTTTTGTTTTGGCGCGTTCTTCTAGCCGGTAAACGGCTCTTTTCAGCTAACTGGTGTCGTTTGAGTTTCTTTGTGTCCTTTCTTGTCAAAACTGTCTTTCAATCAGTGGCAATATAATATCTAATATAACTTCAAGTTCTATCTTTGTCGACACCTGCTAAATGTCCTTTGATTTGCCGTATTAAGTACCACAACCTTGTCAAAGTGGCGGCTTGTTAGCTTTGTTCGTTTGGGTCGTTAACTTAATGAAAAGAAACAATTTTCAATCAGAAAATTAATCGTCTGTATGTTTCAATTCAAGTCAATGTTGCCACACCTTTTGTAAGTGATGATCTTCATGCTTTCCAATCCAGCTCGTTATTTATTTTTCGAACAAACAGTTGCAAGTCTATGTGTCAATTCACAGTGCACTCATCACTTGTTTAAGGTAATTGTTCCCGTGCAGTGTTGCACTGTGGCTTCCGGAGTTGTGGTGTAACTTGCTGATGCCTAAATTGTCCTCAAAAGGGGACAAATCCTTTAGCAGGAACACGTATCATTGTAGTCATTAAAAAATCAGATTAATATGGATAGTAGTTTTCATTTTCATTTAGTATTTGGCCATATGGAGCAGTTTGATATTCAGATTTGTTATCAAATGTAGTTTTCAGTTAAGTCGAGAAAAAAATGCTTAAGAGTGGAAATTTGAATTTATTATGGTCGTTGGTTTGCGGTTTTGATCAATTCTCTGTTACTGTCATACAGGGCATTTTTGCGGGTTTTAGTCCCCTTTTTCCTCTCGCTCTGTAGCGCGGAGTTACAAACCCAAGGACCCCAACCTCTAGGTTAGGCCTTTTTTAAGTTCATACATAAAGAGTAGGGAGAATAAAGTTGTTGATATCAATGTTAAACTGGAGCACCTTTTGTACCGTCTGTATCTTTTGATGTCATTTTTCGTTTCTTGCAAGTGGAAATTTCTCCTTTTGACACAAAAAGAAAATCCGCGCAAAATATGAATTTTACCCTCCTGTTAAAGAAGAGGAATTTTTGGAGAGCTTGTTCGACTCACGCATAGTTAATGTTCAAAATTTCGTACGATGGTAAAAAGTCGATTTTTCTCCCAACTTTAGATCTAAAATATCGCCTTTTTATCGTAATGAAATTCTTAATGAATGCCGATTTTATCCATGTTTGAATTAGGCATGGGTTGCTGATACTACTTGAATATCTCGAATTTTGCACAAATTATCATTGGTTTCATTTTTCCCTTTGGCTGAAAAGTACGTTTGAATTTTGTTTTCAATATGACTTTCTTGTCATTGCGTGTTGATTGTTGTTGAGTCATCCTTCCTTTCCCTAGCGTAACTGTATTTTGCTGAGCAATTTCGTTGAACTTTCTTGTGGTTTTAATCTTACAGCCCAGATGAATTTTTTCAGTCTGGTGAAAAATTTTGCAATAATATTCATAAAGATATTGAATGCGCCAAAATACTGCTAAGTGAAAGACTATGTAGAATTTCAATGAACCGCTATCTGAAAGTGTTACTATACCTTGTTCTGTAGGTGAAAAGCGATCGATTCACTCATTTGCGGTTGAGTGGTGGTAAGGCTTTGGCCAAGAGCCTCGTTCCAGCAGTGTTCACAATCACCTTTCAGAATGTTTGTATTTTTAACAATGTTTAGCTGTCTCACAAAGAGAGAGATTACCGCAGGTTTAAAAAAAACTTGTGCACGCTGTGAATCTAATTTGCTCCCCGTTGCTTGGCAGACTCCTTGACCAGTCAAATTGTATCTTTCAGCTTGTGTACCTAATTGGCAAATTAATAATTTCGCTGGGAGTCCTACTGCCATTATCTGGTGATATTGGGTTTGTCGCATGCAAAATGCTTTCGCGTAATGATTAATTTTTCGTAATTGGTTTTTAAGTTGACACGAGAGACAGCACAAAGACACCGCGTACTCCTCGGATTTGCAGGGCCGCTGCATCGCGGAGCTTATCAAAGAACTAGTGCAAATTAAACTTCTCCATGCTTAAAATAAACAACGTTTTGACTCATCAGTTAGACTAAAAAAAATCACGTTTTTGCTCTTACGTAATTTCTACAGTTTATTTGGTTTGATTCTTGCCACTTCGATTTTGCTAAACTCGTATAGTATTTCCTTGGTTTTTGGCATACAATTTTCTTATTCAAGTGTTTTTTTTTATTAATAAATGGAAATTGAACCGTCTCTGCTTTTTATTAGCGCTAGGGAGGTCCTACCTTAAGTCCTTGAAATTTTAAATGTATTTTTTGTTATGGAAGCTCTGTGCTTGGTGGAACGTCCCTTGTGGTATTTCAACAAGCTGGATGTGAGACTGGGCCCACGGTTTATAGCCGTTATCGGAAGAAGATTTGAATGTTTTGACATTCGCAGATAGCAGCACGTTCTCGGCCTCAGATCTTCATTCAGGCCCTGTTTGTTGCAAGGTCCCCCGTATGTTGGTCAACGGATTCAGAGCTAATGACACATTTGGATTAATTAAGGTGGCCCTTAATCCGCTCCTGTGAATTTTGTTAACTTTGAAGAGTTTTATGTTAGCCCACTGATTACTTTCCAGTGTGTCACCGAGTTCGTTTTTGAGGTATAAGCATGGGAAGAAAAAGTTAGTGTGGTTTTAGATGTCTCTTTTGTTGCTATGGTAACTTAGTGTGTTACATTAATCAGTGCCATTACTTGTGTTTCATAAGGTACCATGACATTGCCATTATGGGGAAAATAATTTTAGAGTCAATCATTTAAAGAACATCTTTGATCCATCGTAAAGGGGCTATGTCACGTTCTTTTTAGCGTGTTTAGGGGAAATCTTTGACCAATGAAATGATATATGGAAGGAATCATATTGAACTGCGGATACGAAATCAAGTGAAGCTATGATCTTCGCAGTTATGAACGGAGTATTTTAGAAATTGCTTAGAGAAGCCTGAAAAAATGACCAGCTCCCAACATCAGTGGCTTCATAGGTCATTGATTAGAGCGTCGCAATGGCATCGCGAGGTCACGGGTTCAAACCCCTTTGAAGTCCTGAATTTTTCTGGCTTCTCTACGCAGTTTTTAAAATAGTGCATTCATAACTGCGAGGATCATAACTTCACTTGGGATATCTTTGGTTGATAACGAGTTTAAAACTCGAAAATCGTTGTTTGATATTCCTTTACTGATAAAATTGTCGTTACATCACAAACGAGATGAATCTGAGCAAAAACGATCTTTCTCCAGGCGATTTGCTATATACTTGAAAAAGGTTGGGCCGACTTTTTTTAACAATACCCTAATGAAATCCGTTTCAATTTGTCCATTTGTGTCCATCCATGCTTTTCTTTCCTTTCGCAGTATTTCCTTTATGTGGTTTTTGCAATGTCTCATCCTACCTTTTGGGCATTTTAGGTGTCATGAAATTACATAATTTTGCGTGACAAAGCCCCTTTCATTGATCTTTTCGTGTCTTGTTTTTTTTTCCAGGTGGTTAACCTGTTGCAGTTATCTTGACTATGACACTGTAGCCGGTGCTGATAAATTTGGCAATGTCTTTGTGGTAAGTAGATTGTCAAATTTAAATTCCATCCCGAATTAGAAAATATAGAATACTGTTAAAAGGATTAGCATTTGTTGTATTTGTAACCTGCACTAATTCCTCTCTGGTCTTCTCTTGTTGGTTGAGTTTTGTGTTGGTGCTGAGTTTGCTTTAGGAGGATTTTTCTCCCGTTGGCTTTTTTAAGGTTAACACGAGTGCTCTTTGAGGCCAAACTGGGGTTCTAGTAGAAATACTTAAATGCAATTATCAGAAATGCATTACACGGCTCGTTGCAACCAGTTTACTGTTTCTCAAAACTTGACCACAATTGTCAACTGAAGGAAAAAATAAAACAAACGTTGAGGTGTGTTCGAAATTCCTGGCTGTGCCAGTGAAACTGACAAACATGTCTTAATTTCGATAGGACCTCCTTAGCTCATCGATGCTCAAGCTACTTTTCAGTTATTGAAACGAAATAAGGATAAACCTAGAAACGGGGGCCATTTTTCCTTTTTTTTTTCCTGGGAACGAATGTGTCGACATCATTTACTGGCAGTCTGACGTTGACTTAAAAATAATTTGTCAGTGACTGAAGAGGTTAGAGACGTAGTCGGAAGGAAACATCCGAGTGCTATTAACAGGGATGGAATCTATGACCAACCGATCTCGAGTTCGGCCGTCCTACTACAATGCTACAGGAGACAAGGGGGTGCTACAATTAGGTCAATGAGGTCAATAATCTAGGTCCAGGTAACGATGGTCTTGCTATACTCATCAGCAAGAACCCCGAATAACGGAAGTCGGCATATTCGCAATAATGGTAAATGAGTTGTTGGATTTTGGCTTTTATATTCGTAGGTTCGTCTCGCTTCCAGCACAACGGACGAAATAGATGAGGATCCAACAGGAACAAAAGCATTTTGGGATAGGGGCCTTTTAAATGGTGCCCCCCAGAAGGTAGTTTATGCGCTGTCATGAATTGTAAAATGCGATGTAAACTGCAGCGTAATCGTGTTAGTGTCGAAGTTTTACGTAGTTGAGATTGTTGATTGGCTTAAATTCGCGTGCTGCTTTCTCAACCAAAATCAAAACCAATAGCGACTTGCACGTGCTTATTTTCCCGTGCTACGAGTTAATCACATGTAATTGCTTCATTGAACCGATTGGTTCATCGCGCTGTGCCTTTTGTAAAGACGTACCCTTCGTAGGTGAAACATTTCGCTTATGCATTACTGTGACTGTTAGTCATTTTAATTATACAAGGCTCTGCCATGACACTGACCCTTTTGAATCATCCACATGACATGTTGACATGCTGATTTACGCCAATTTCAGGTTGAGACGCTATGTAATTATCATGTGGGCGAAACAGTCCTGTCGCTACAAAAAGCGACCCTAATCCCTGGTGGATCCGAGTCTTTGGTTTACACAACACTCTCAGGAGGTGTCGGTATGCTGGTGCCATTTACGTCAAGAGAGGTAAGTGTCATTACCCTCCCACTACACGTAATTGGCTTGACGGACACACGCGAAAAGGGTCACAGTCAAGGCTCCGTTATTGTCCAGAATCAGTATTCCCATGAACCGTAATTTGAATGGGAAGCCCTTTTTACAAATCCACACCTGTTAATTTTAATTGACTTGAGTTGATTTCACATGAAGTTACTGTTGACACATTGCGTTGTGTTCGTTAAATATAGCATTGAAGTGGAGAGTGAAAAGAGGGAACTGGAAGAGATGCTCGGTTAAACTTGATCTAGTGAGACTATTTTGCTGCCAGATACTTTTAGACATTTGGTTGACAATATCTGGAAGGGTAGTTGTTTTGATATGAAGATTACGCCCATTTCAATCTTGCGTTTCTTTTTGCTCCTTTTCCCAATCTGGTCATGTGGATGAATGACCTTGGGAGACCGCACGGGCAGAGACGTTCTGTCGTAGCGTGGACTTTCTTCAATAATCAATTCTGTATTTGTCACACAGGATATCGACTTTTTCCAGCATCTTGAGATGCATTTGCGCGCTGAACAGCCATCACTATGTGGCAGGGATCATTTGTCGTACAGGTCTTACTACATGCCTGTCAAGGTAAATTTGCCTTTGTCTATAAGGTTATTTCTTTGAAAGACCATTTCCCCCATAAGCTTATGGGCTCTCTTGCTGACAGCATTTCTCGATAATGTCGTCTATTTGAATAATTTCCAGAGCGTCGCTATCTTGGTTTTAATGGCGTCTAGCCGTGGCCTAACAGGAGCTTTACTCTTCCAAAACAATGGACTGAAGCAGCCGAGGGAAAAATATGCGATTTCTCTTTTTTTTTCCTAATGCATTTTAAATTATATTTTCAGGTGCAAGTTTTAAAATCTGTCATTGTGTCGATCAAATTAACGCTGAATTCGTTCTCCTTCATTCTGCCCTGCTCATTTGCAACTTGTATTTTTGCAATTTCTCCTGCAAAGTGGGTCATGCGATTTGTTATTAATCCTGTCAGAGAGAACCGTTAAATGACTAAATGTATTACTATGTTTTTGTTAGAGCGTGATTGATGGCGATTTGTGTGAATATTTTAATTCCCTTGACTCATCCAAGCGACGGAACATCGCAGAAGAATTGGATCGAACTCCCGCCGAGGTGAATGTTCAATATTTGTTACTGCTTTTTTAAAAAGCTACACTGCGTAGCGTGATTTGCTTTGTTCTTTCGGTTTAAATAGAGGTCATTACATGGCCGCGCGGGGATACGAATTTTATCTTCGAGTCGAGTGGGAGATGCTGTAAGCCCGAGAAGATAAAATTCGTGGATACTGACTGATGAAACCTCCAGATTAAAATCAACTAGTTATATTCATTTTCGAAATGGCGAAAGAGAGGTCTCCAACCGGTAAAACACTCATGTTGTGTAATACGAAACTAGTAATGAAAAACAAATCGTGATAATGTCATATTGAGTCATAAATATGTTGATGTACTAGTGGAGAAAAATTATATTACAGCACAAAAGCATCTTACAAACAAGTGAAAGCTCCTTTCTTTTGGCTAATCGTGTTAGTTACTATGACGACATCAATATCCTCACATGTGAAAAATGAAAATAATATCTTCACTGTGCGCGGTGAAGATATGACTTTTTTAGAAACAGGAAAATCCTAGTATTTCATCAGTATCTATATAATTATATAAATTATGAATTCTCAACGTTTTAACATACCACTAGATGTCGGTTATTAACCAGTATGTTTACTTCCTGGAAATGTAGATTAGCTTTAATTTTGTCGGCGGAAAGCCATTCATCGTCGACAAATAAATGGAAATAAGAAGTTAGAGACACATAATTAAAAGTCTTCATTATTCGGCCAAAATTGGCGTCAGTTCCTTATCGTTGTTTTTATCAGATCTTATCTAAGTTGGAAGGACCACATGGAGACCGGGAAAAGATCCCGTCGAAGTTGGCTGTGTTGTGTCGAACTCGTTAGGCTTGCTTCCCGTGGACGATTGGTCGTCCGTTCGGGATAACTGACACTTTGGGAACAAAATTGGCCCAGCACAAGTGCCAAGCTTAAGCACCACATAAGGAATGGTTGTCATCATGAGTAGGGAAGGGTAGGATGGGCAGAAAGGTTACTTACTTAAACTTAAATCTCTTTTTGTTTTGTTAATTTTTTTTATTTATGTACAGGTGTCCAAGAAATTGGAAGATATCAGGACGCGATACGCCTTCTAAGATGGAAAAAGCTGAGACGAATCTGTAAACTGAGCAGTTTCCATGACCAGATGTTACATACAATGTGTTTTTAGTCGCGACTTATGTTAAATACTGCTTCAGTTGTTTAGCTTTGGCCATTAATGGCGCTAAGGAAACGGAATTCTAACCCACCGGTATTTTCTCAGTGATCTTTTTAGTCCTAAAATGGACTGACGGTAATTGAGCACACTAGAGGGACTCTTGGTGGTCCCTTCGTTAAGATCTTGAAAAGAAAAAACAATTTTATATATTTCGTATATTTTGGTAGAACATTTCCCGAGACCAAACTGCAATTGAGCCATAGCTCTTAAATAATCTAGGCTGTTAGCATCCCTTTGCAGTTTGGCCTTGGTTAAAGCTTTGAGTCATTCTTTTCAACACATAGAAATAGTTTTGCAGACGTGTTAAGTTCACATTTAAACGTACATGTAGAGTGAATTCGCTAGTAACATGCGTATTAAAGTGAAAGAAAGTCGTGTATTTTTGTCAAATTTCTTATTGCTTTACGGTTGTACGGACTTCTCATGTTGGATTAAACCAATAGTGGGTACGATTTACCCAAAGTGGCCTAGTCCCAGTCTTTTCATCAGCGTCAGAAATGTGTCAATTTTAAAATCAAGTTTTGAGGGAAAATACACAATAGACCAAATCGGGCTAACTCAATGTTGTGCCCAATAGCCCACTTTCGATATATTAAAAGTCAGTCCTAAACAAAAGGCATCATCTATAGTCTCTGGGGAATAAACTCGTACAAATCCTTATATTTTTTCCCCAGAGCCTCGATATGATGTCTTTTGTTTTAGGACTGAATTTTGGGCTATTCAAACCCCTTGGGAATAAGACGTTTGTACCTAATATTTCCATATCATTGAAATGTGAATGCTACATTCTAATGCAAATACATTACACAAAGAATCTAACCCCTAGAGATTTGAAATCGGGTACAATATTTGGTCTACTGTTTATTTTTCCGAAAAAGTTGGTTTAACAAAAGACACTTCTTACTATTGGGTAATGGACTCTAGATAAACCAAGCACAAGCCACATCCCATGCGTACTTGTACAAACTAAGTTGCGGACAGCCGAACTTTACAAACTTTGTAACTTGGGAAATACGTATGATCCGTACCGATGGAGTTGAAATTTGAGGTGTATAAAATGGTTTGACCCCAAGTGGTTCTAAAAGAGCTTCATAACGGAAGATGGTGTTGGTGAGGTAGGCCCTGAAGTGCATTATTTTTCTGAAATCCACTGACGTTTGGACAAAATCAACGAGACGACGACTCCCTATTCGGTTGTCGAAATGTCCATCAAATTCCATACACCCATGGCCATCTGGGCGATCTTACCTCATCATTAAATTATGTACTTGGTGTCGTTGGCAAAATTGAGGAAAAGCAAACTTCATCTACTGATTACGATTAAGCGCAACTCGACATTTGCGAGAAATGTTTCTTCTTGGCGCTGAGTGAAAGAGGAACGATCTTCAGGGACGAGAAGGTATCGCACTGGTTGTTATTGGGTGGTCAAGTTATGGATCCATTCATCTCAAGAAATTCGATTGTACAGCTTTCTTTTTACGTTAGATTTGATTTTGATTGTACAGCTTTCTTTCGTTTTTTAATTGTCTGGCTTTGTAGAAACAAAGACTTTGGCACCCAGGGTAGGGATTATGGCAAGTCTTGGCTTAGTGCAAGGAGAAAAGAAATTAGGTGTGTCTAGTTCCTAGCTTTTTACAACCAGCCTAAAGACACCGTCGGGTCAAGACAACTCTCCTATTTACGGAACATCCTTTTCAAATACAGTGTCAGAGAGGCGTTTTGTTGGGCTGTTGGATTAGCGGGGCTATAAGATATGAAAACAACTTGAAGTTAGCTCTTTCACTCGGGCCTCATGCATTGAGCTAGTATTATTGCAATGGCGTTTACTTAATATAGTATCATAAGTTTCGAGTAATATTTTTCCCGGTAATATCAAAGGGGTTTCTACATTAATTTTAAAAATTCCAGTTCGCACAAAACAACAGAAACATTTTTGTTTCTGTGGAAATACTTCCGAATTTATTCTTAATAAGATGTTAACAAAGTTGATTTTTTCAGCCAATTTAATTCCCGTTGCTGAACGTTTTAGTATTTTTTCTGTTAAGTGAAAAGGTATTGATATGAGTACAAACCGTCCTTATTGCGAGTTAGAGTGTTCTGATTTATAGAGAACGGATCGGCTTAGTTTCACAAATGCGGATCAGTTGGAATATATTCGCATAAATCACTATTTTAAAATGCTGCGATTATATGATACAACGATGTACGAGTGAGTTTAATCTTCGACAAATCAACAAAATGGGATCTTCTGCGGCTGACATTTGCTCGCAGATTGGATTTTTACGCTTTTACTTTTACATTTTGTTTTGTTTGTTTGTTTGTTTTTGGACGTGCGCCTTTAATCAAACAGCGACCATCTTGAGTCCCCCGCCCCCGAGGGATTGAAAACTCTTGTTTTGCCCTACCGAAACTTCACAACGTGGATCTATTGATCTATTGTTTATGGCCAATATGGTCGCCTAGCTAAAAGGCCCATGGTTTCTTTTTTTCGGCGGGTCTAATTTGCAGGTCGCAGGTCGCGGGTTGCAGGTCATTGTTTCACCAATACAGAAAGTATCCTAAACATTCTTAAAAGCTAACCTTAGACCTAGCAACCTAATTAGGCCTAAACAAAAGTTTTTAGGCCTAAGGTTAGCTTTTATGAATGTTTAGGATACTTTCTGTATTGGTGAAACAATGACCTGCAACCCACGACCTGCGACCTGCAAATTAGACCCGCCGTTTTTTTTTCGGGGACAGAAAGTGATAGCAGCAAGAAAAATATGGATGCAGCTTTTTTGTACGGTCCCAAATAATGTTATACGCACCCTGTTGCGAATAGCTCCCTTGGCCAAAAAAATCACGACAGCTCCCCTTTGGCCTCAGTGAAACTCGGGTTACTATTGGCAAGTCCGATTTACTACCTCGGTAGTAAAATCCCTACTTTCTCTCTCCCTTCACTTCATTTAGCTCCGCGCCCCCTCCCATCCCCTCCCCTCCCCTCCCCTCCCCCTGCGGTGTAGGTTCAACCGGAAATCTGTATGTGTAAAACTGCACCTTTAGCAACTATACTCGATTGAATACGTAATCGTAAAGAGTTGATACTCATTGGCGCCATTGGAGTCTTTTCTTGTGTAAGAAGGTCGTCAACAATACTAGAGTTAATGAAGCACGCCACGTTTTTGAGACGCGAACGGCAACCGGAAGTGAACTTTCCGCACGCCAGGACAGAAACGTCTCCCAGAGTTTTAAACAATAATCATCTCTAATGGAGAAAAATATTCTTAGCAATATAAATGTGGTTACGTGAAGACAAGTTAAAATGGAAAACATCTCACTTCCGGTTGCCGTCCACGTTTCAAAAACATCGCGTGCTTAATTAAGCTCCCTGTCGTGCGTGCGGAACGTGTTGGGAATTTGCTACTATAGTTTATTCATATTCTTCACAAGTATTTAACGCCTCAAGTTAGCCTCTTTCAGTTCTCTTCGTATTTTAGTTGCTCTAGGAGTAGTTATCGCCGTTGCTGTATTTTAACGTCGACGATTTCTAGCTGAATCTTCTTCGCTAGATAAATTATTCATTTTATTCGTCCAGCTACAAACATTTGCCGTCGAGTTTCTGTTTCACTTCGTAACGCTTCGTGTTTTTTTAGTATTTGCGTCTTTCAGTCACTTAATTTCTCACCGCAAAGGCAAAATAACGCGTTTTGAAAAAATGCTGGAATCAAGGTACTTTTGAGAAACTTACATTATTCACTCAAGAAAACAATACTTAATTAAAGCTCTCAAGTCTCTACCTTCTGTATGTAGAGCGATATCTCTCTCTGATTTTACCCGCGGCCACAGCTGTGGCTTCTCGGCAGGAGCGGAACACTAACAGTAAGCGCTGAACAGCTACACCGTGTCATCCTCTAACGTAGCTTAGCGGACGACAATTTATTTGGAATTTTACATCTAGATTGACATTACTGAGATCGTCCCTTTCAACGTTGCTGGATACTCTCAGTGACAATACAGATTCGACGTTCTAATTGTCCTTCCGACCACGGTGCTCTAGAAAGGTTTAAGTCCCACTGCGTCTCTTATGCATTTTCTTGTCTCGCTGAACCCCTCTTGGCCACTTGGCTGGTTTGATTGCATGATGTCTGTCCATTGCCTTAGGACAGTGTCCTCGTCCACTTCTTCATGTATGGAGTCAAGGCTCGGTCATTAGCTCAACATCCAATATTGCCCCTCGCATTAAACTGCAGGCCAGCATGGTTAACGCTAACCACCGTTAAATACAATGGAAACCAATTGGTTTTGATACCTCTGAACCAATGGTTAGCGCTAACCAGGCTTCCAGCAACCGACTCCAGGGGAACAAAGCCAGCGACGTAAATTATCCCTTCACTGTTACCTCCCTGCAGTATCGGATTGGTCTACGCCTGTAACATCGAGTTCCTCGTTTTCTTTCTTTTGCACTAGAAAATTGTTTGGCGAAGCAGGGCTCTCTTGCCCAAGAAATGACGACTATTCCCCTCAAATTAGTTTCTTAAGAGTAACTCGCATAAACATTGCGTGTGGGTCTTTTTCATGTATTTTTTGTATTCCTTTCTAGACAGAAAAGGTTTTTTAAAAGGAATTAGGGTTAAACGTCAAAAATTTATTTTCCAAATTTATTTTTTACCAAACTCGGCAGTCATTTTGAGAGAAGGGGGTAGTTTGTAAAGAAACTGTGGTGCTGCGTCGGTGGGGAAGTAATATACAAAAATTTGGTTTTATCGACAGAGTTGATAATGTAAGTTGGCCACCGTACAGAGATTCTAAAAGCTGACGTTTCGAGCGTTAGCCTTTCGTCAGAGAGAATCGATCGAGGAATTGTGGGTTACGTGTAAGTATCATTCTTCATAATTTTAAATTACTCCAAAATGATCCAGAGACTGGTAGAATCTTTTCGCAACCTCCACTTACTTCATTCAAACGCGACAAAAACGCAGGCAACTTTTTACTTAGAAGCGCGCTCAAAACTAACGAGCAACCCGGCACTTCCAAATGTGCGCGATCACGATGCAAAACTCAGTTGTCTTTTCATTGTTAACACTAGCAAGATATCGGGACCTAAGCGATCTGTTAAGATCACCGATCGTTTCACATGTACCTCCGCAAATGTCATTTATTGCACAACCTGTACGTTATGCAATAAATTATACATTGGCGAGACAGGTAGACGACTAGGCAACCGATTCCTCGAACATCTTTGCGATGTTGAGAAGAATGACAAAGATGCATCTAAGCCAGTCGCTCGCCATTTTAATCTCCCTAACCACTCCAAAAAACACATGGCTATCTGCGGCCTTTCCCTACATCTAGGTACGACGGAAAGCCGCAAGAATCTGGAACAAAAATTCATCTTCCAAATCGGCTCCCTTAATTCTCACGGTATTAACAAACGCTTTTCATTTAACTAATATATTCCCATTTTTAACGTTGCCATGTTACCACCAATAGCGTAGCTCCTACTCTACTATAAAGACTACACGTAACCCACAATTCCTCGATTCGCTTTGACGAAGGGCTAACGCTCGAAACGTCAGCTTTTAGAATCTCTGTACGGTGGCCAATTTACATTATTAACTCCGTTGATAAAACCAAATTTTTGTATAGTCATTTTGAAAAACGTGCGGTCACGTTAGTGGACTTACAGGTTACAGATGTATGAGGAATGGACATGTGTAAGTTATTCCGCGAGGGAGAAGTTCGTTTAAACTGTCCCGGGTAGAGCGTGCATTGTAGCTTGGTGACGTGTTGTAAAATTCACTTTGTTGCCCGATTTTTAGGAGAAGGTTAACAGGTTATCTTTTTTTGTCTGCATATTTATAGTTGAAGGGACTCAGCTCGGAACAGTGGCAAAAGGTGTTTTAAAGAGGAAAATAAAATAGGAGCGGGCAAAGGCAGGGTGCCTTGCGTGAATTCTCCATTGAAGAAAAATACTTCGTTTTTTCGTGTTAAATGAGACTCTGAAGCAGGGAAGCAGGTTCGGAAGAATTGTAGCGATCATTTTAATGTTGAAAATTATTATAAAAATGTGTCACACGTTCAGTGCCTCTGGTATGTTGCGAGATCATCAACCAGTTGCACTTTAACAATGATGAAACAATTAGCGTTTATAAAGTCGACATGGTTTCCCGAGGATCCAAGACCTTCCTTGTTTAATGTCACTAAACAGTTTTAAGGGCGTATTTTTAAGGTTTTTTAAAAGATTGTTTAATGTTTTCTCATTAAACATTGTATCTTCGTGCAATGTCAAGTAAAATCTTCTTTAAAAAGCAATTTTCAAGTATTGTCTTGCTCAATATTAAATTTCCTGTTTGGTGTAGTGTTGTATTCTTTTTGTTTGTAGATGTGATTGATGTTTCCTTAATTAATATAAGTTATTCTGGTAGGAGATCGTATTGTGAGGGATAGTTTTATGGGGATGACCGATAGAGAAAATATCTGAGACACTATTGTTTGAATTGATCTTTATTTTCTTAAAATCTGATATTGGACCTCTTTACACTTAAATGTACCGATTAAATCGAAACTTCAACATCCCCCCGCCCCCGGGCATTTGAACTTTTGAAGATTGAATTCGGCGTTCAAATTCCCGCCCCCTCGGGGCAAAATGGTTTTCAAATGCCCTACCTATCGTGGGATTTGTCTGTTATACCCTACTAAAGAACAATCGTCGTCGGCTCCTGCCGTCTTTAATAAAAACCTTTCAGAAGACCTTTTTTGTAAGCCAATCGCTCACAAATGCTACATCTCTGCCTCTTTGATCTCGTCCAAACACGTGTTTTATAGTTAGCGACTTCGGCGCCAAAAAAAAAAAAATTTTTTTGAAATGTGACACTTCCGGTTCAATTTTCCGCACCCCACGAAGGCACAGGTCAATTGCCCACTCCCCGGGCACAGAAGATGGTCAAATTCCCGAGAGGGGGGGGGGAGAGATGTTGCAGTTTCTATTTGATCGGCGCATCATTTCCTAGACTGGTTTAGAGATTTCAGCAACAAGTGTCAATTATGAGTAGTAGTCATCATAATTGAAAATTAAACTTGTGTTAGTTCTTTTTCTAAGTCGCATGTCGCCATTGTATGCTTAGGAACCTGTAAAGCGGAAAAGAAAAATTATTTAATCAGTTTTTATTTATAAAGGGAACTGATGAAACAATTATTTTCCAAAGGAAGGAGCAAGTGTCGAAGTATCATTGTACCGTTTTTTTTTTTATACTAAAGGCATATCCTTTGTTGGGACATCACTGCTTCCTGTTTGCAGAAACTTTTTGTTTTATACTCACCAATTATCAGTGTGGTGACTTTGACAGGATCATATCCGTTTGGTTTGTGGATCTCCTTGACACACAATCGGTAGTAAGTGGTGTTGATAGACTGGAAAAACAGAATTGATCAACTGCTAAAGACGGTTGTCTGTTGTTGCAATTAGATACGATTAACCGAAATTAATCACCCATTGTTCTTATTAGTATATTTACCGACTAACTTTTTCAACCTTTGACTTGGTAACGACGTTTAGCTTATGTTGAAACTTCGTCGCTTTTAGTAAACTTGTAACCTTAAAAAACCTTTTGTAAGAAATATTGTTGCAATTTTATATAGTTAGATTTTTCCGAAGCACTTCTTCGTAAAAAATTTGAATGGCACGATCGAGATTTTAAAATTTTTTTCGAGCTGTATATTTAATACTCATGGCAGAAATTATTAAAACCTAAAACTAATTGCGCTGGCTGGTTTAATCGTCTGCACGAGTCAATTAGATTTTTTTTTTCATAAACGGCGCTTAATGCATGGAAATTGGTTAATTACAGCTGCTATTTTTTAATAGTTCAGTCTTAAGTGAAAAGAAGAAGTTGTTGGTCTTCAGTTGATAAATGGATTTCAGTGAGTTTACAGTATGACTAACAATTGGATTACCTCGACCCACGAAGCAATGCTGTTGAACTCAGGAATCAAACGATCCGAGAAACCACGGGACATATGACCCGCTGAGACAATTACTGTTGGTACCGCTGTGTAGACACCTGGGAATTGTTCATCCTGAAATTTAATTAGGTACTGTTAGAGGCTTGGTCGAGAGGTTCTTGTGGCTTCAAATGAATGAGAAGTCAGTTCTGTTTCGTGGACGCGTTGCTGTTTAAGTAAAAGAGCTGTTGTGAAAGCGTTGTCTCGTTACTTACAACTTTTGTATTTTAGACTGGGAGAGCCTACACTGGCATAATCAGTAAAATATTGAATTTGTGTGAGATTAGGACATTTTGTAGAGTACTTTGAACTTGTTTTTAAATGTAAATTGTGGACGACCGAAGCTTGAGGTGAGCATGCTGATGTCTCTCTTGGAAGACAAAAAATCTATTAGAGGATAGATGTATAACCTCTTGTGTGAGAATGTGTGGCCGCGAGGATGGAGTACTTGACTTGGGCAAAAGTTCTTTGTGTAACTCAGTTCTGATTTGCCAGTATGAATATGTTCTCACACGTGGTGTTGCTTCTTTGAGTAAATTTCAGTCTAAAGATGTTGTAAATCGACTCCTTTATTTTAGATGAATGTTTACTCTTTTTGGTCGACTGATTTACCTGACAGAAGGCGTTATGATAATTTTCCTTCGGTGATTCATCATTAGGAAAATCCACAACTTGCTGGTTGCTTTTGAGTTTGGCAGCATTCTGTAGTGATTGGTAGGCAATCCAATTCTGTAAATAGATCGAGAGATTTATGGTCTATTTGTTTCTTTTAGTTTCTAGAGAAACGTTAGTAGAGAATTAGCTAATCTGTTAAGATGGACACGAAATATAGACAGAAAAGAGTGTTATCTTGTTATGAGGCAATCTTTTTTTTTTTAACCGGGAAATGCAGTTGATTTAATGTTATTTTCCATTCACTTGTACTGTATAATACGTGCTCGCCATCTGAGGTCTGTAGTTCTCAAAATGAATTAACTTTTATTAGGAGTCAAATTCGGCTGGAATCTGTGAGTTGATCAGTGACATCAGCTGGTTTAACGCTAACTTCAAACAACTCTGCACTGAACTATTGCCATCATTTAGTCAGAGGACTTGGGCTTATCAGCTGGGATAAACTGAAAGGTGTTACACGATTTCTTGTCCTCCATTCCAGAACAAACTTCTTTGGTCTCTATTTTGGGAGGTTTTTTCTGGAACGAATATATGCCAATTACCAAGAAAACCCTTTTCTTTTTGAACTCTTATATATTATTCTGCCTGGTGTCGCAGTGTGACGGCTTATTGATTTATATAATTTATGCATGGATAAAAATGCATCAGAAGTCGAAATGAATAGATTTGTTAGCTTTCGATTCGATCGATGGTGTTTGCAGAATAAAGAGGCTCAACTGCTGGGTTGTTATTGTAACTTACCACAGTGATATTTTCGTGGAGTCCATCGAAGTTCTGCATTTCTCGTAAGCAGGCGTCAAATCCCTCCGAATTGACGTTCTCCACCCAAACGGTAGCAGCATCGTGTTTTTGTCCCAGTACGGAATGTTCAGCGGTCAGAAAGACGTATGGTGCTTTGGCAAAAAGACCCTATATGTTTTGAAGAAGAGCCACCAAAAAAAAAAAAGTTTACTAAATTTGTTGAGGTCTCTGGGGTTCTGGTGCCAAATTTAGGGGTTTGTAACTTAAATACCCTCAGGACTATTTTGTGGAATATTGTTTAAGATGAAGGGCTGATATGATGTTTATTTGGTATCTGACCTGTTGGAAATCGAGTTTTTGACAAGTGGTACCATCCCACCACTTCATTGGCATTTGAAGATGTCCTGCAATTGCTCCGGCTGGTGATTCTTGGATAGCGACATAATCCACGAAAGTAAGACCACCATCGGGTGTTAAACGTTCCGCTCGTCCCGCTTTGAGCGCGCAAAGTTTGAAGTTTAGGTGAGTGACACTTTCAACCCAGGTTACTGCTGCATCGTGGACGAAGTTTCCAGTGCTGTTGAAGTAGTTGATGGATGTTTGTACGTTGATTTTTCCTTCATTACTCTGAAAACTTGTTGGGTTGAAATCAACTTTTTTGCACATCACATCGGTAGTGTTTAGACGAAGAGCCACGCGTCCTCTTTCAAGAACAAAAGCTGAGGAACAAAGGAAACGAACAAATGAAGTTTTCACCTGAGTGATCAATCTCTTTATGGATTAATTAAAATTTGAAAAACGAGCATGAAAATAATGGGCAATTCGCGCATGCAGAAGGGTTCATATTACCGTGGAATATGAGGAGTAAAGTTTTTGCGGCTGGTACGAGTGTGCCAGAGTTTTTTTTTCGGTTTGGTACAGAATCAAGAGAATCGCTGTAGTTTCTACTCACGTGCACAAGGGCCGTCGTGTACCCAGGTGGCATTGGTGTTTCCAAGACAAATCTCTCTGTCCAGGTCACATCTGGTGTTATGAGTGACTCCGTTGCTGTCACACACCTGTTGACTGTAACTGTTTGTGCTAGAGTCAGGAGTGCAGTCGTTGCAAATGCATGAGTGCGTCATATCGGCTTCATTTACTTTGCAGTATCTATAGGGTCCACAGTCAACCTGATAGCAGGGGTCAATATCTGGAAAGATAACCAGGAATTCAATGCATTCACTTTTCTGTAGCTTGCTTATTTACTTTCAGGCTTTACTCACTTCCTATGGCCATGTAGTTGACAATTACGGGATCATGGCTGGCATCGTATCGTTGGATGTCCTTTAGGCAGACTTCTAACTTTGTTTTGGTAACCGACTAAAAGTAGGAAATAAAAATTACTACAAGGAGAATCCAATAGCAATGCAAAACAGCTCTGCAATTAGAAGTATCGTTTTCAAATGACATGCACGACAACTGGAATAGAATAAATATTTGCATTCTCGAGTTCGGTTTAGACATTTAAGAAATGATATGCGTCCTCGTGAAACAACTTCAAAGAGATTTCTGTTTTTATTTGGACAAGAAAATATTGTTTAGATGTCGTTATGTATTCAAAGACATACCCTGGTCCATTCGGAAATTGCGTTGTTGTCTGGTTCAATGGTGTTTTTGTCATGTTCAGCTGTGGTGACAATCTTAGGTGCACTGTAAAACGGTTTTGGAAAGGTGATTTGCTGCGGAAAAGAGAGGAATTTGTTATTCTGTGCCAAGTTTTTCCTCTAAAAATGGAACGTTAATTGATCATTATTCGGCTCACCTTACAAAAGCTGTAGTCTGTGGAGTCATTTGGAATATTGATGTTTGGAAAGTTAATTTCTTCCCCTGTTGGAATTGGCCAGGAAGAAGGGATGGCTGACAATGCTAAAACGTTCTAAAATCAGTTAATAGGAATTTGTCAGAAGCTTGTCTCCTTGTTTCCATGGGTTTAGGATACTTGTATCAGTTGTCTTCTTCTTTGTTTCTTTGAGTAAATTACTACAAGCCGATTTTTTTCACATCAAAGTGAAGCAGGTCGTAAGTTGGCATTTTTGGTATCATTCAGGGACTCGAGAAAGTTTGAGGGCTTTGAAGATGGGGGGTTGTTTTGAGATGTACTGAAACTGAATGGTTTTGATTGTCTTCATATAAAATAAAGAAATCAGTCTGGTCAATGAGAAAGAATAAACAATAAAGAGCGAAAGAGCGTGAGAGCTCCAAAAAAAAAAAAAAAAGCTGCGAGGTAGAAGGGTATTAGCCAAAACGCGGGGCCGGAGCCAGGGTGTATTTTTTTCCTAATTTGTTTGTTTCAATTTTTGTCGTTAATCTCCTGTACTATTGTTTTCGAATGTTCGGTATCTTTCCTTCATTTATGGTGGAAATTTCTTAGTTAAAAAAAAATGCTACGAAGGGAGCGTTTGTTGTTCGAAATTAAGAAATTGGAGTTTTTGCGGGAAATTATAAGCCAACTCTTCCAGTCACTGAGCGTCACATTTTAAAACCACATTTTTATGTTTACTTCGTAAAAAACCTTCTCCGCAATACAATAGGCCTTATCACGGTTTTGACCGCCATTTTGACGGGTAGGCAAAGCGTAAAGAATTTGTAGTGTTTATATGGGGATCCGATGTCAAATAATTTTCGTTAAACGCTAGTTCTCAAAAAAATTATGAATCGCGAACTGAAGGTACAGGGTAAAGGATTATACAGACCAATTTTTAGGGACTAGCCTTCCGGCGTTAAAAGCTGCGTGGTAGCGTTTTCGATTTTTCCATACATTTGTCTCAAATTGTTACTGAAAATTCTCGGGAAAAATTACAGACAAATATATAGAAAAATTGAAAACGCTGCCCGGCAACTTCTTTAAAAGGTTAGTGCCTAAAATTTGGTTTGTATAATCTTTTGCTCTGTACCTTCAGTTCTCAATTCATAAATTTTTCAGAACTAGCGTTTAACGAAAATTATTTGACATCGGATCCCCATATAAACACTACAAATTCATTACGCTTTGCCTACCCGTCAAAATGGCGGTCAAAACCGTGATAAGGCCTATTACAGTTCCACTATGGTCATCACGCAACGTTGTCATTTGCTTGTTTTCGCAAAATTGTTCTCAATGTTGTGTGTTTTATGGTAAAATTGGATTCGAACTCTTGTCAGAACAGAATTCTCGCTTAACAAGTTCCCGTGCGACTCTAAACTTTACCACAAACTGTTTGTAGTAAAGCGAAAGGACAACGAACAAACAAGCAAATGAGAAAGTTGCGTGACTGCGTGACGACCATTTTGGAACTGTTATTCTGTTACTTGTATTTACGAAGTAAAGATTACAATGCGATTTAAACAAGTGTGGAGCTCAGCGAGTCTTCAGTGTCTCTGGCAGTTGGCGTATATTCCATAAACTCCAATTGCGGAAATTCTCTTAATTTCGAAAAACAAACTCCGATTTTTCGGAAAGACAAACTCAAACCAACTTCGCAAAAACACAAAAGCAAAAACCAACTTCGATTTTAAAACCCAAAACAGCCAAAGTCCGATTTGGAAAAAAAACTAGGATGTCCCTTAAGAGATTTCATAGCTTCCGTAGGTTCCTCAATTTTTTTAAAAAGTTTTCCTCCACCATAAATGAAGGACAAATGCTCGACCCCGACCCCGACCCCGCGTTTTGGCTACTACCGAAGTAGAACACGTGCGAGCTCGTCGTTTACGATTTTTCCGGTATTGGAAAATTCAATTCCCAAGAATGAAGTTCTTTGTCACATACCACTCTAATATTTTCGTGAATGCCGTCAAAGTTCTTCAGCTCTCGTAGACAGACTTTGAATTCCGAGGAAGTGACTTCCTCAGCCCAAATGCTGGTCGCATCATGAACATTTTTTAGAGGATGAGTTTGGATCACTGTCAGGAACACGAGCGGAGGCGAAGAAGAGAACTAGGAAACAAAGCAAGTTAAGTTGACGAACATATTGAAACTTTTCCCCATAAATTAATAAACTTTATTACTCCGATGGCCAATTGCGATTTTGACCGAGTTTCAAGTTCAATTCCATTCGCCGTATCCTAGCTAAAGACGACTCGAAATATGTTTTGGTGCATTCATGTAGTATTTGGCAACAAAACTCTTCTACTTTTTAGTGTTTAAAAAACAGTAGAGTCAATGTTAATTGCTCCTTGGAATTCAATGATTTCTCAAAACGTCGATTTTACAGCCAGTTGTCATGATTACATGTACGCTGCTTACTGTGCTCAATTAAGAAGAACGGGCTTTATCAACGTTAACGCGAGTTTCTTACCGTGGCACCAGTACGAATATCAATGCATTTTGAA
Source organism: Montipora efflorescens (assembly GCA_014634505.1). NCBI lineage: Eukaryota > Metazoa > Cnidaria > Anthozoa > Scleractinia > Acroporidae > Montipora > Montipora efflorescens. Next base: position 436,503 of record BLFP01004709.1, read on the forward strand.
CCCGTTGTCCAGAAGGGAATATTATCAACTCTTGCAATACCAACACTGTTAACATCAGCTGGTTCAAAGGCTATCCACGTCATATAGATTGTAAGGGGTTGATCCGATTCTATTGGGCCAGAGACGGTGACGCATCCAGTGAAGCTGCAAATCAAGCACCCAGCAGTGAAAATTAGCTATGACACAATGTTCGCTCCGGGCATCAATAAATTAAATCAAAATTAGTTTTGAGGATGCGTATTTAAGTTTTAACTGATCTAATGCGAGCTGGAATGATCTTTCATCATTTTGTAACAATTTGCTAAGCCGCAGCTGGTACGTTCCGCCAGCCCTTCAAATGACACGTTCGCAGCCAACATAAAGTACTGAATTGTTTTTATATGCTTTCGAGTCGGTGTCAAAGAGTCAAACTAACCCAACTTTGGAGATTGCCTCTATCCATGAAACCGCGACGTTATAAGCGAGTAGCTTTAATCGCAATTGAACGTGAACATTGTCCGTAGCTCCAGAACTCGGGTCGAAATCGAAACGTTTGCATTTGAGATCGTCATCTGCAAAAAAGGTGATGTATGCCTCACCATAGTGCAGTTTACCTGCAAGAAAAATACAAGTTCAATTGTCCTCCATATTTACACCGGAAGAATTCCACAAAATTTCTTCGGAAGAGAGGTGTTACCTGAAACGTGCGATAAATAAATGATCAGAGTAAAACTCAAAGCGACAAGTCTGCTCATGATGGAGGAAACCATTTGCGCCAACCGGGAACCACACCGACTGGAGACCAAGAGATGTGAAATGTAAAGTTGGAAGGGTCACTTTTATAGTAAGAAAAATATACATATATAAAAAACAACAACAAAAGTCGACCGTGCACGTGCGTGCGCTCATCAGGGAAGCGTGAGGCGCATGCCACTCGGCAATCAGATTTAAATGTGACAACCAACTTTCCAAATAGTTGTCCGAGTCGCACGATGAATAATAGAATCAGTATCTGGCTTTCAATTCAATATTTTTAATTATTTACTTGCTAGTTGAGGGTTTAAGACGGTGTCTGAGCCTGTAAACCTTTAGCATTCCGAAGATTTCTTTATTAGGTTTCTAGGCTGGCTTAAGCCAGATGCCAGAGAAGGATCACTTCCCGAAATTAGCTTTCAGGAGTAGGCAAAACGTTTTTTGATCGATGTTTGCAGGGGAAGACAATACGCTCTTTGATCAGTCATGATACTAATGCCACGCTCCTGTTTTATAATAAATTAATCAATTTCTCACGGTTATGCCATAATGCCACTTGTGTACAATACTCAACATCATCGAAGCGTTCTTGTTTTTCCTTTATTGCATGTGCAACCCCGAGCGCTTGTCACTTTTCCAAAAAAGGAGAATTTTCTTCGCCCGCTGTGATTTTCGGTCTTGCCAGTACTTAAGGGCTTTGCCAGTTCTTTTGTGGACCAGATACGTTGTTTACAGAGGCAATGCAAATTCGAGGTTCAAGCAATCACGGAGACACACTTAGACAGTTCAGTCTCCGACGCTGTTCTCAACATTGAAGGAATGAAATTCCTGAGGTTAGATCGAAAATCAAGGAAAGGAGGCGGCTGTATTTTGCTTTATTCTGAACATTTACGCGCTGTGCATAGGAAAGACCTGTTTGTTGACGGCCTTGAGGCTATCTAGCTGCAGGTCAGGTTTCCGAGTTGCTCTGTTTTGTTAGTTTCGATTATGTATAGACCACCGTATGACAAGACGTTTTTCGACCTTATCATGTCCCCCTTAGAGAAAGCCTGGCTCAAAACGTCCAACATTATTTTGTTAGGGGATTTTAATTGTGATCTACAGCTGTTAAACTGCCTCATATCTTTGATACGCTGAATTTGCAAAAAATTGTCCAGGAACCAACTAGAGAAACGAGAAAAACATTTAAAGAGGATATTCCTTGGGTCTATTTTTGACCATCCTGACGATCAAATATGGTTCTGGAAACAACTTTATAATGATATCTGTGATCAGTACGCTGCCACCCTGCTAGCAGAGCCTTTCTTTTGCTTGCTCGATTTTGGCGTTCTCGAGAAAGACTCTGCATGAATCGAGTACGATCTTTATTGAATATGCGCTGCATGTTGCCAGGATACAGTCTCGAACCCAAGCCTAATATGCCAGATCTCGCCGCCATCTTGGTTTTTCATGGTACAGCGGGCTCAATTATAACCATCGGTTTTGTCACTAAACGGACGCTCGCACTGGAAAAACCGGTTTGACGAGAGA
>BLFP01004709.1:454325-461825 GCA_014634505.1 Montipora efflorescens
GAGCGTAATGGCTGAGATCTCACCTGCAAGAGTGGTCTATCCAGACAACCGGTATAAACAAATTTTCAGTTGTTATTTATTTTTAATTCTGTGTTTTTTGGGGTGGTCCGTAGAGGGGGTCCGTAGAGATAGTCCGTGGACCGGTCCGTAAGGCAGTCCATGGACCCGGTCCGTGGGGGGGTCCATGGACCGGGGTTCAGTGTTTTCGGGTCACCCCAAGTTCATACCGGTCTGAGTTCGTACCGGCGGTCTCATAGGATCAATTCGACCACTACAGCTGGGAACCAAGTGGCGTATTTATTGACCATAACATCGCGATTCCCGCCTTTTTCAATACCCAGCATTTGTTTTAGAGTCTGCTTTCAATCTCTGCCATGTTATTTATTGTCCCAATATTGTTCTTGTCACTCAAACATAAAATTCATATCTTCTAGCCACCGTGTAATATCCTCTATATATTGAAAAAATGTGAAAAAAGTGTTATTTTAAAATAACAGTCAGCCTGTCTTTTGTATTCTGGCATTAGAGATATTTTTTTCTTTTTCTTTATTTCTTTTTCTTTCAATCTCTGCCATGTTATTTATTGTCCCAATATTGTTCTTGCCACTCAAACATAAAATTCATATCTTCTAGCCACCGTGTAATATACTCTATATATTGAAAAAATGTGAAAAAAAATGTTATTTTAAAATAACAGTCAGCCTGTCTTGTATTCTGGCATTAGAGATATTTTTTTATTTTTTTTATTTTTTGAATTTTCGCGTAGTTGCTTTCTGGATATAAACGTATATAATAACAAGCTACGGGAATAATATGTTGTAACATGGCGACAGGTGGAACATCGTTTCAGTAAGCGATGGAGCAAACGGTTTATTATTTAGATATGCCATTATGGGGCAATGGTGTTTTCTGTCACTGAGGTGAAACGATCTTTTTTCAGAAGCGTCAACATCGAACGTTTTGAGAACAAGTTCGATCTTGTTGCATCGTCCAGTGGCAAATATTTACTGATAGAAGTTGTTTTGATCTTTTTTATTTGATTCATCTCGATTTGGGCAAAAGAAAGCTAACAGGTGGAAATTCTCGCATTAACATCAAGTTAGAATCGAACCAGTATAACTTTTGGGCCGTTTAGAGCTTCCGCTCATAATGTCCTTATTTGTGGCTCCTTTGGCCACTGTTCACCCACATTGTAAAAAAATCTATTTCTATCCTCAGTTTTTCCTAATTTTGTCTTATATACCTGTATGGTCTCTATAATTAGTTAAAATATCAATGTGTGTAATAAAGATTCCTTCCTTCCTTCCTTCCTGTGGGACCGTTAAACGCTGCCCGCCAATGGTGAAAAAACGTTTGCTTGGTGGCATAATAAACAAGGAATATCTCACAAAAGAGTTAATGGCCAAAGGGTCGCATACCCTCTTGATGAAATACCCAGCGAACGGAAACTTGGTCGAGAAAATTTATAATTAAGAGCCAAAAACGATAATACGGCTCATGCTGCTTATTAATTACAGGGTGGATAGAAAACCAATATATTAACCAGTCAGAAACCCACGCGTGTAATTCGTTGTGACGACACAATGGTCCCGTTTTGCTAAAGAAGAAACCTGCTCGCTTCTTTCAATGTTATTCAAGGAAACCTTCCTCTTCTTTCTGTGCGAGACTTTGGACATCTTTTGATCCTACATGTCACAGGGATTTACGCAGGTAATGACGTTTTTGGACGGCGTTATGAATGTTTATAACAGCTCATAGAAAATAGTGTGGTATGAGGACACCGTTATACAATTTCGGTCAGAAAAATAATGTAAATATTCAGAACTCGTATTGTAAACATTCCTCACTAACTTGTTAGTTAGGTACTTAATATTATTCAAAATTCATAAATAGCGTGAGCTGCTGTCGGTCTTAAAATGCTTAAGAGATTATAAAGCCAAGGGTCTACTGGAAAACTAGAATTCGCGTCCCTTTAAAGAGGTTATGTTTATTACCGGTTGGTGCCACAAAATCTCCGCGGATTTTTTTTTTTTTCGCGAAATAAGAGAACAGATACATTGCTAAGTTAAATAAGGCGGCAAGAATCAAAACAGAGTGAACTATTTGATTTAAAAGACCTAAATCGTTATTTGATCCAGCAAAAGAGAGCCTTTGCTTTCAGTTAAGGATTTCAGTCCTTCAACAAGTATCTTAACTCAAACAATAAGATAGACTATAATTGTTTTTGTTCACCATTCACCATAGGAAAGTAATATCTGATATAAGAGCAAAATATCGCATACAGTGGTTAGTTGTTCAACTGGTAATGCAGAGAGGAAGTGCGTGCATGAATCTAGTTCTAATTTTGTAACGGACTGTTCGGAATACTCTCGCTCGCAGAGTTATTAATAATTAATCTAGTTATTGTTTCGTATTAAATGAAGATTGAAACCTTTTAGTTTATTCAATAATAGTAATATTTTTGTGAATGTTGTATTGTTTTGTGATCCAATGATTATATTTATACCTCTAGGTGAGAATTTTAAGGTTGTGAAGAGAGACAGCCGTAATTCCCGGCTAGGCCAGGAGGGAAAAATTGCTTAGCCAATACGAATTAGACACGCCTTTCTTCACATGAATTAGTTTGGAATACCAACATGGCCGCCGTTTCTTTGTTTTGGAACACCAACATGGCTGCCGTGACGTCATGTGAAAACGCTCTATAGAGTGTTTTCACGTGACGTCACGGCGGCCATGTTGGTGTTCCCAAACAATAGAACGTCGGCCATAGACCTTTTTGCAGATACGGCGGCCATTTTGATTTCTATTGTTTCGAAAGATATTATGGGATGCTCAGGGGGCAAATTAATATGCATTTGCCCCCTGTGCATCCCATAATAGCTATTTGAAACAATAGAACTCACAATGGCCGCTGTATCTGCAAAAAGCTCTATGTTGGTGTACCCAAGTAAGCAAGGTTTCTGATCACGTGAGTAAAAACAATACGGTTATCGGATTTGCGAACAAAGCAATTCATATGCGTGTGAGACCTTGGAGCCAGAGTGGGGAGGGAGGGGTGGGGGGTGGCATGATTGGCGGAGGTACTTTATTCACAAGAAGATACGTACTGTATATTGACTTCAAGATAACAGGGTTACTCTTTCTTCCCATGACATTTTATACCTTAGTCATCGAGGGTTCTTTACAATTCTTGAAATTCCTGGACTGACTTCATTTCATCACTGAACTGACTTACCACTCACCGATGGCTCAGTATTCATCACTGATCCTACTGGCCGCCACAGTTATTATCCAAAGCTCTTACCGTGAAGTTCTGCGATAATTAAGTTAATTGGTTACAAACAAATAAAATAAGGTGAAGATAATGCAAGCATATGCAAAATGTAAGTTTGACAGTTCACAAACCATCATGATATAAATGGAAAAAGAGCAAGTCACGATATTCCTTTGCGAAAGTTTGCTGATAGAAGGGTAACGAGCGAATTTGCAAGGTAAACCAACGAATTGCAGTTCTAGACAATAAACTTTAGGGAGCCATTAAGCCAAAAATGTCAAGCCATCTATCTGCGTACGACAGAGCGCCATTTCACCATTACTTAAGTTTTTTATCTAAACAAGTTGTCAGGCAGGAAAAGAAGCTTGAGTGAATTTTGTCCTTGACGGGCTTACCCAAATCTTAAAGTGCAGATTTTCCTTTCGTTAACATTAGAACTGATGACAAAAAATGAAGTCGACACTATATTTTTACTTAAATATTAACGTCGAAAGAATATCAGCAAAAGAGAAAGATGAATTCTACAAAGGAAGTATCGATCAACTCTCAGGATAAATGTGTCAAATAACCGCCTGGATTTTTACAATAGCAAAGAGTACTAATTAACAATCAGCGAGTAGAAATTGTAGAAACTCAAAATTTAATTACTTTTCTTTTTTAACCCATAATTAATTTATCCGAAAGTCGCTCTGTGACGAGTGAGTTGAGTTTTTTGGTTGTCTCCTCTCAATAAAATGATAATAATAGTGCAAAGAAAAAAATAGTATGCAGACAATCTCAATGAATATTGATTTATTTAATAAAATAATAAAATTCGTAAAATCTCAAAGTATACAAAGTCATCATCTTTCTTTGCTACCATGGGAGCTTTAAAGGAAATATGATTGATATCTTTAGAACGTTTAGGTATGATTTGTTCAAAATCCTTTTGTTAACACATGATTTTAAATTAATTATTTTATTACGTTCCAAATAACTGGGCTTCTGTTTTGGACTGCTGACTCCTTTCCAACTTCATGCTATACCTCTGGGATTTCAACTTGCTTTGCCCCGAGGCAAGTCTGAGGCGAGTCCGTTGAAGACGGACTGTGAAACGCATGAAGAGGACAAGACGCCCCTTTGTAGATGTAGGAGATCGGAAGCCAATAGTAAATAATTCGTGTAAAGTACTTTTACAGATTCCAGCTGCAGAGACAAATTTTTATTTGTTCGTTCGTTCATCGATTTGTTCATTAATTCACTCGTTCGTTCTCTCGTCTATCCATTCTTTTCTTCTTTTTCTTTTTGCTTTCTTTCTTTCCTTCTTGACAATTACTTTCAATAACTTGCTGTTCACGTTTAAGTATAAAAGATACCACACACATAAAAGGAATCATTTATTGTTCATTTCCGATTTAAGCTTCCATACAGATAGATGGAGTTGCCAATATCTTAGAATTCTCGGGATCGTTAGTTAAAATTGGAACGATTATTGGAACACGTATGCCTTCTAGACACGATGAAAGAAGCATTGCACGTGTCAAGGCTCGTTTTCAAGAAACAGGCCATGTAACCAAAGAGCGGACCAGGGAAGAATCGGCGAATGAAGAGAGCCCGGCTAGTGGGAGAATGGAAAGGCGAAAGTGGCGGCTGCAGTCCTGTCCTCTTTCCTGTTTTCCGTTTGTGTTAATTTGTCGACCTTTTTGGGTTTCTAGCTCCGTTATCTGTGTAATTCCCAAAAGCATGGTCTTCGGCTCGACCACGATGTGTGCAATCGAATTTTTTCTTTCATTCATCTGCCTTTTCGTTAAAAAAGACTTTAACGCCGATTGTAAAGAAAGAAATGCCCTTTTTTGGGGGTCAAAGCGTCTTAGTTTTGAAGACAATAACCGTAATATGTCGTATGTTCGTATTTGGAACGAGTAAGCTGTGACCGTTTTCATCATCCGTCATCATGACGCGCTGGCTTGTATTAGACAGCATTGGGGACGGGAACAGCTATTCTTAGAGTTATTTTCATAGATTTATGTCGTATTGTTAGAGTTAAGTTTGCAAAATCCTGAATTCAAGATTTGGAAGCCAACATTCGTAAAAGCTAACCTTGGGCCTAAAAACTTTTGTTTAGGCCTAATTAGGCCTAAGGTTAGCTTTTATACAAATCATGTTTAGGATACTTTTTGTATTTCTGTATTTCTGATTCAGCATTTTGGCCTTCCAAAATCTTGAATTTCCAAAATCTTGAATTCAGGATTTTGGAAACTTAACTCTAACTCTAATGTCATAACTTTGTTAAAATAACTCTATTGCTAGTCAACCTCCATTGGGGACAATAGTTGTTTGTAAAATGGGAGTAGATCTGTTTTCGATAACGTAAATACGTTTTTCCAGTGTGTGTCTGTCTGTCCTTACGGCTATTTGTTTTGTCCTTCTCTTGATGGCATAACGTAGCTGTCCAATGGAGTTTGTTCCCTTAGTCCTGAGTCGCTGGTAACTAGCGCTCTTAGTATGTTACGCACTGGATGGAATCCCAGTCCATGTTTTATGGTTAGGTGTGTAGTATCATTGTATCTTTCTACAAGTTTCACGATATGAACTGTTGCTACTTTTTAAAGAAAGATTAAAAAGTTTTAGATGGCGGAGTCATTTTGCGTTAGTTTTTTCGCGCTCACGCTAGGCTTTGCGATCATATCTGAGAAGACAAACACGGTTTATCTATCCTTCTTTTCAGGAGAGATGTGACCATAATGCGGCTGTTTCTTTTTTTTTCAAGGAAAAGAGATCATTTAATCCGATTTAGCGGTAGTCGGTTACCCCTAGCTCTGTGTCAGCATCTCGCTCGCTAAGCACTGGGGACAACACCACAACTAGTCACAATCTTCGTGTTTTGATATCCTGAAACATTTGGAAGAAAGGCTCGGTGATAAAATTGCGCGAGAGAACGCAAAGGTAGAAGTTTATTTCAATCCTCATGTTTCGTTTTCTTCAACACAAATTAAGCGGGGAAGGCTTTCGGAATGGAGCATTTAATGGTAAAACACAATGTTGAACAAATTAACTAAAGAAGACCAATCTTCCTGTTTCTTTATCTTTATAAACACATCACATACCCCGGTATCTTTTCTTCATTTCGAGTTCAATTCGAAACAGAAAAGATGTCCACAAGACTCTAGACCACCCACCCTCCCCCAAATCATTAACGAATCCACTGGGTGCTCTGTGGTCGTAGTTTTTCATGAAAAATGTACAATATAGTTGAAATTATTGCTATCTTGTCCTCAAAAATGACAATACATATAATTGTATAATTATTTGCTTTTTAACACGGCGTTTGAAAGCATTTAAGCTAACAGCTACCTTTCAATTTGCCATTACTTCTAAATCAGAAAAGTGACAACGTTAACTGTCATGCAGGTGTCTGTTAATTTCGTTTTTCTCCTTGTTATGTTATGAGAAAAAACGAATAATTTAACACAGTTAATTGATCCTTCATGTGAGTAAAAGCTTTTTCTCAATAAATAATCAGATTTAATTTCTCCCCAGCAGTAAAAACCAGTGATATTATTGAATAAGCTTGAGAGTTAACATTATAGAAATGGTCCACTCGACTCAGTTTGAATTTCACTGCATGATTCTCTATTGCACTCACGTGATAAGACGGCCATGTTGATGCCAAAAGAATGGAAAAATGTAGCTCAAGATTTGCATAATAATAGAATCAAATTCCCAAAAGACTTTTTCTCTATTGTGAGAACCAAGAGGTCAGGTGCATGCAATCAAAGAATAGCGTTTTATTGAAACCTTTCTTTTTGTTTTCTATGGGTTTTTTGCGAGAAGTTTGCAACAGACAAGGATGTTACAATCGCAATTTAAAAAGAAAACTACGTGCAGGTGTTTGAAATCTCTACTGTAAATTGAAATTGTAAAAAATTGTATTTACCAGATAAAATGTAAATTTCAGAAAGTTCTATTTTTAAAAAGCCCCGCGGATGCAGTTTGAAGAAAACAGAGATTACTGGTAACTTTGAGTGCTTTTATTTCGATTCGTTTATCTGCTACCACGGTGTCTTTTTCAAAGACCACGTTCAAGAGAGAAAACGAAGTGCTTTCTCAGTTTTCAGAGATAAATCAGGTGTCTCCCTGTCGTGTTTTCTGTATGCTTGACTGACTGAATGAATTTTTAAATTCCCTATAGTTTTCCGCAGAACTTCTTCAGATTTCCTTAAACATGAGGAAAATCTTTCCCTTAA
>BLFP01004709.1:466825-484325 GCA_014634505.1 Montipora efflorescens
TGCAATCTACAAGAGGACACGCAGCATACGAAATAGAGGGCACAAAAGTCTCCAGGTCAAAGTAAACTAAAATTGACATTTTTACCTAAAAAATGTTATTTATCCTAGAAAGTCTGCACTCTTTGGTCATTATGTACCGCATACGCTAAAAAAGTCGATCTTCTTTTATACGTTCATATAGTTAAAAACAGTTAATAACCCCATTGACACCCTCAACCCAACACAGTTCTTTTTATTATTTACTTTTGTATAATAAGTCAGTCGTTATCTATGTATAATAACCAAACTTGGGGCTGAGGCTGAACTTTCTCTTTTTTGATTTCGCGATTTGAGCCTGAAAACGTTCTTAACATGTTCGTCAAGTTGTTTGGGAAATAGAGAAATAATGGAATGCAGAGATCCCGATTTCTCCCGTTTAATTAAAGTTTTCTCCCTAAATTCTCACAGAAAAAAATAGAGCTAGCAATTCCGATGAAAAACGTGGTGTCTCATAACTTGAGTAGTTCAACTTTATTAATGCGGTTCAAACCTTGATAAGAATATAATTGCTTCTGTCTGACACACATCAACAACTATTTAAGCGATATATATGGTATTTCAACAAACAAACAAACTGCACAATTCGCCATCAAGTTTCGAAATGTCAATCAGCTTGATAGTGAGACAGAGAGGACAAAAACAATAGAAACAAGTTGCAATGAATGTGAAAGATATTAGCATATCATCCACTTTCCTTGTCTTTGTCCTCCAAACCTCTCTTTCAAGCTGAATTCTAATATTACGAAAGCGGCCTATTCCCTAAGATCGGACTACAAACTCAGTTCAGTGTTCTGCAACAACTGCAACAAGATGGAAACCACATTGTTAATGTTAAAAAATGTCCCAACGGATTTTAGTTAATTCTTCTGTTAGACTACAGTTTTACATGTCTTTTACGTTTACTTATAGACCGAATGCATAAATGGCGGCCAAAAAATATTCCTTTTTTTATGTGCTAATTAGACTAACTAGCCTCGCTCTCAAGCAACATTTCTTTTGTATTTTGCACATGCAAACGAGGCTAGTGAGTCTAATTAGCACATAAACCAAAGAATCTTTTTTTGGCCGCCATTTATGCATTTGATCTATACTACTCACAAAAATACGAAAACAAATCAGCAAAATAAAGACGTTCTTAACTGACTCGGCCGCTCAGCCTTTGTATGTTGTTAGTATGTTCTTTAAAATTTGGTTGATCTCAGCCTGAATGTTCTGGGAAAAAAAGGTTCTAATCAAAAAATGAGTCAAATAAATTAGACTCAGTTTGTGAGAATATACTGCAATAGAGCGGTTTGCAATGGAGGGTCGTGAAACAAATACCAAAGTAATTACTTCGACCAATCACAGCAGGTTGAAACAGCGCAATGAACCAATTCAAATTCGTAGCAATTCCATGGAACTTTCTCGAAGCGCGGGAAAAATCGCGCGTTCAAGTCGCAATTGGTTTTGGTTTTTTTAAACCAATCACTAAGCGTAGCAAGTGCAATTGCGTAATTACTTTCGTCAGTCATTTGAAAACTGCTCTAAGGTTACTTCAAGCCGTAGAATGTAAGTGAAGTAATTTATTATGGATTTTTATTATTGTGGCATTAAACTGTCCGTAACTGAATGTCTTATAAGGCAACTGGTTGTTGACTCTTGTCACCTGCTTTCAGTGATTGGGTGACTGGTCCACGGTGCAACGGGGAGCATAATTGCAAAAGTAAATCTCCTGTGAACTTTTCTATGATTGTTTTCTTCAGGTGTTGGGTTTTCCATGTTGGTTGTATCATTTCTCTGCTGTGTCTATTACAACGTCATCATCTCCTGGTGTTTGTATTACATGTTCAAGTCATTTGCAAGCGTTGTTCCCTGGGCAACCTGCGACAACCCGTGGAACACGCAGAACTGCACACTGTCAAGTACAACAAGAGGACCTGCAACTAATAATGGAGTTGCACCGACCAATAGAACCGACTTAATGAACTCCACTAATTGCTTGAATGAAACTCTTGGAAACCTGACTCTCTTCAACGATACCAGCACACCGCTGATTTCCTGCGTCAACAGTACCATTAACAGTACCATTGCGCCAATCACAGTTGCACCCGATGCAGCCGCTAGTTTTGGTAACTCTCCCAGCAAAGAATTTTGGGAGAATTATGTTCTCCAAATTCCACAAAACATGGAAGACCCTGGCTCCATGAGGGTCGAGCTGTTGGTGGCACTCATAGTGGCCTGGGTCTTGGTGTATTTTTGCCTGTGGAAGGGCATCAAGTCCTCTGGGAAAGTTGTTTATTTCACAGCTACATTTCCGTATGTTGTTCTTGTAATATTACTTATCCGCGGAGTTACCCTACCTGGTGCGTCGAAAGGCATCGAGTTTTATCTAAAACCCGACTGGAAGAAACTTGCCCAAGCAAAAGTATGGGCACAAGCCGCTACACAGATCTTTTACTCTCTTGGGATTGGATTCGGCTCACTTATAACGATGGGCAGTTTCAACCAGTTCCACAACAACTGTTTCAAGTGAGAGCTAAAACATTAATTCACTTGAGAGTATTACGGGATTAATTTCATAAACCCTTTCTTTTTTCCCCTCTCCGAGGGGTAGTGGTCAGAACCTTTCAACTTAATCACCGGGAAAAAACTGATGTAGGTGCGCTCGATTGACCCTATTCAGGAATAAGAATACGTCAGTGGAGTGATTTAAAACGGCATGTCTGGTGTTTCGAAGCAACAAGGATAGTAGAGATATGTTTAAAAAATAGCATTTTAGCAGGTGTTTGACAATTTTATCGTGAATCCTTGTAAAAACGAAGGATTTCTAACCTCTATTCCATGTATTCCTATTCCGGAATACGGCCAATAGAACGCACCCTTAGTTAAACAGCGACACTTACACAACCAAATCTCATTCAGCAACTAACTTCTAAATTTTATAGTTCAGCTAGATTTACTGAAAAGTTGTTGCTCTTATTTATCTTAAAACACTCATCAACTATGCTTACAATCTATATTTGTGCTATGTGAAATGCGCCCCTCCCATTTACCCAAAAAGCCAGTACCCATTGATAATGAAGGGGACGAAGGGCTAACGCTCGTAAAGTCAACTCGCAAAGCTCACTGGTTGATTTGTTTTTATTAACTAATTTGATAAAGCAAAATTTTCGTGCCCATAAAGGAGCCGTAAAATCGCAGAAAGCAAGAGACTTTCTTTAGGAGACCCCACTTGAGAGTGAGTTAATTGTTAATTGTCTCAGTGTTTTTTTGCCTGCTTAACCTATGCATTTGTGACGTAAACAGAGCCATGATGCATTTGGCTAAGAGGCACAGTACTTAGCGCGAAAGCTCCTCGAAATATAGGCGATTCAAGAAAGCGTTACTTCCAAGAAGAGATATTTTGGGTGGTAACGAGTTTGCACTACAGTAATATTTACCCGGCGTTTTTCGGAGATCACCAAATTTTGATTTCCGCTTAAAATAAATTCAAATAAAGGTCGATATCATGTTGAGCTCAAGTTAACCTTGGTGTAGACAACAGTAGATGATTCAGCAGAGACAGATTTTTCTTTAAATACTCAATCGAAACATCATGGTATTCTGAGATAAAAAAACCAAAAAAAGTTCCCTACCGATTTTCTCCTCCGGTGTGGTACAAAAACGTGTAGTAAGGAGACTGGGAATAGCAGGCCAGTGATGTCAATACAAAAACGCAGGGAATTTTAGTGATAGAAATTTCGTTCTTTTGTCTTTTCCGTTATCACTTATGGCAACCAAATACAACGCATGATCATCTCAGTAGCAGTTTCAGCAACTTCTCTATCTCAAAAAAAGAAACTTCGGGCCCTGGAAGAATTTCGTTCTGGTTTTGACGTCACAGTTCTGCTATCCCCAGTCTCCTTACAAACGCGGTTTTGTACGCCACCGGAAGTGAAAATTCCGACTTTTAAAAGACCGAAAGGACACTGAAGCAAAATCGGGACGGGATTTCTTTAAAATTGTTTTTATCTCCGAAAACCATGATGTTTCAATTCAGTAAATAACGAATAATCTGCCATATACACTGAAACGACTTTCGTTATTAATGAAGAGACTTAATGAAAAAAAAAAAAAGAGAGAATCGATTAATTAATTTGTTTTCCTTCATGTTATTTAGAGATGCCATGATTGTATCAATCATAAACTGCAGCACCAGCGTGTTTGCCGGCTTTGTCATCTTCAGCGTGCTTGGCTTTATGGCACACGTTTCTGGTAAAGAAGTCTCCGACGTCGCTACATCCGGTCCAGGTCTCGCCTTTGTGGTGTACCCTGAGGGAATAGCTCAGATGCCTATCTCTCCATTCTGGGCAGTCATGTTTTTCTTTATGTTGTTGACACTGGGTTTGGACACTCAGTTTGCCATGTTTGAAGCGGTTGTAACTGGTCTGGTGGACGAATACCCAAAGGTGCTGAAACGACGCAAGGAGCTATTCATTGCTTTCCTGTGTTTGCTCTGCTTTTTACTTGGGATTCCCATGGTCACACAGGTACGTGAGCTGTTTCAGTCGTCACGCTTATGTAAATGAGTACAAGTACTCCACCTATTAGGGATACAGCAAATTAAATCTAATCAAATGAGAGAGCCGATCGAATCATTTGTTCAGTTTTTGGTGAGAGGGACAAACCTTGCGGACCAGATGGGGTGCAGCGATGGCGCAGTTTTGAGGGCACTCGCCTCCCACCAATGTGGCCCGGTTTTGATTCCTAGACTCGGCGTCATATTTGGGTTGAGTTTGTTGGTTCTCTACTCTGCACCGAGAGGTTTTCTCCGGGTACTCCGGTTTCCCCTCTCCTCAAAAACCAACATTTGACTTGATTTGCGTCGTTGATTTCACTTTGCAGGGTCCCCAATTAGTGCTCCAGCGCTAGAAGGACTAGACACTTAAATAATTTAAGTTCCTTTTCTTTCCTTTTTTAAACTAGACTCAAATGTGTGGTTAATTCCAGTAATTGAACTTGGGCCACATTGGTGAAAAGCTCACTTCTCTCTACACTGCAACAACCCTACTCCCCCTAAAGAATCCCTGAGAAAAGCTATGGGAAAATCTGTTAAAAGTAGGAGGGGAATGTAAGAATTGCAGTAGCAGTGCATCATAACATCATTCAAACGGTCGCAAAAAGGCTTGGAAAAAATCCAATCTTGAGCGGCACTCAGTCGGAGTAGCCAGAAAAAACCTTTCAAAGGTAGAGTAGACAACCAACCGGCAAACTTAGTGGGGCGATCTGAGTATTTACATGACGCCAGGACTTGATATAACCACGAACAACTAGATAAAGAACATCTCACGAAATCGTTGGTCAACTCGAATCTTTTATTTGAACGGGTATGCTAAAATGCGCCACCACTTTCTCTTTTCTCTTTTCTGTTGGTTGGACTACTTGGAAACTAAAAGCGTGTTGTTTCACTTTTTTAGGGCGGAATGTATGTACTGAATCTGTACAATTACCAATCTGGTGGGGTATCGCTGCTGTTCCTGGCTTTGTTTGAAGTTCTCACAGTGGCCTGGGGCTATGGAGCAAATCGCTTTGCAAAAGACATAGAGACCATGATAGGGTACAAAATTTGGCGCTGGTGGCCTATCGCATGGCAATTCTGTTCTCCTCTTGTAATTCTAGGTAAGTAAAGTAATTATACAACACACACAAAAAAAGAGAGCATCGTGTCATTTCAAGATATCAACAAATTCAACAAACAAAGAGACTTTGGTGAAAGCCGAACTTTATTTGTTTAAGTAATAAGGGGATGCAGACGGGTTTTAATGAAATTTCAGGCCCGACGATCATTGTTAGCCAAATGTTTCTTGCAAAGTCCTGATAACATGTTTTCTTGTAAGTGTAGAATTATAGGACGATATAGACGTACCCGTAACGTTGACAGTTGGCATAAGAAAACAAAGCAAGGGAAGTCAGTATATACCGTCTTATGGTCTTGCGCACCAAGTCGCATTTGATTTCAGTCTTCGTAACTCACGTTTGTTGAGTATCGAACTCCTTTTTTGCAACAAAAGTGTTTTATTTTATTTATTTATTTTATTTATTTGCCACACAAAACAAAAATACAAAAGAAAACATATGACGTGTAAAAAAAGGAGGAGTGGCGAGGAGACCTAAAAGAAACTGTAGAAGCTTATGAAACCACCACTTTAATAGAATTAGCCAACTTGTCTTTTCCCGGTATCTAAATAAATAATATTTCTAAAATAAAATAATCGATAGAAGGGATGAATGTGTGTGGGTCAAAATGATTTTCAAAAAGGTTGTTTGTCCAAGTGATATGTTTAATCAATAATCAAAATTCGAATGTTTGTTTGGCAAGTTCGGAATGCCAGCTCTCAAAACGGGCCTATACAGTCCGAAATTACTACCAACATATTTCAATTTTTTTAGAAATGATTCATTACCTTCTAGCAAAGAATAAATTACCAAGTGTCTGTTGGATTGTCTTTGTTCCAGCTAGGACAGTTTGTTTTAACTTTTAGCTTTGCGTTAACCAGGATTTGTTGATTTTGGTTTACAGTGTCTCCAATTAGAGCTCAAGCGCTAGAAGACACTTCAATAAAGTTCCTTTCTTTTTTTCCCTTCTTTTTTTTAGGGGTATTTTTATTCAGCGTCATTGAGTGGAAGGGAGTCTCCTATGGAAAGTACAAGTACCCGGATTGGGCTGAATTTTGTGGTTGGCTCCTTGCTTTGGCCTCCATGTTGTGGATCCCTGGTGTTGCAATATACAAAGTTATCAAAACCCCTGGGAGCTCCCTGTACCAACGGATATGTTTCCTTTTGCGCCCGGATGAAGAGGAAATGAGAGCAATAGAGCTACGAGAGGGATTGGCAACTTTTTCAGAAACGCAAATTCTTGAAAAAGAAACGATTCTTCCATGAATATACACAGCCTTACAACCTATTAAACTATAAATTTCTAATCCTACCAGCCTTTCCTTTGAAAACATACTCTTATTTTTGCCATCCTTGCATTTCTCAGCTTTTCAGTATAACTTCGGTTTTGCAAAAGTTCATTTTAATTTGTACGTAATATCGAAAAGCCGTTTTGAGGTGAAATAATGCAAGAGGAGTTTTATCTTTTTGTTCTTGCTGGACCGATCGTGAATCGAGAATGTTGAGTTTTTAACTTAAAGCCAGGCTCATGTGTCCAAGATGCTGCATAGTCACACAATGGTTGACTGGTGCCATCGACCGGCATAAAATGTTTGGATCCGTCAATGGAAACGTCTTTTTAAATGTTAAATTATAGCCAGTTGTATTTAGGCCGAATATAGCTAATGAAAGTTAAGTATAAAGGAAGACGAACCCGTTTAACACAACTGATCAAGTCATCCGTCTACTAAAACTGAACTTACTTAATCAAACATTGTTTTGTTTTTCGCCGTTGTCTTTTATACTTCGTTGTTTTGCCGGCAAAGTAATAAAGAGATTAAGATGGCTGCAGTGATAGTGCCTTGGCTTAAGCGTTTTGCACCACTTTAACGGTAAAATAGAAATCAAAATCAACCACATCTTACGCTTATTTTTTTTTAGCGCGTAACGTTTGCTCGTTACGCAGAATTGCTTCAAACTGTGATATATGTTAATCGCTCTGTTTTGCGTAACTCAATTCAGAACCGCGCAATCCTTCATAGACCAGTGTAATCATTTTCTATTTATACTTTAAAACTGTTCTTACCCATCTAGTTACAGGATAGTTATAATTAGCCCGTATTATGCAACGTCAACAAGATGGAGCATTAAGTGATATTTTAACGTGACGGTTTTCATTGAAGTTACCGTTGTCCCTGCTTAATTAAACTGCCTAATTATACATACCAGGAAACCCGTGAAATGTTCCTCCATCTTATTATATCGAATAAGGAACGTACTTTTTTTCTCTATAGCTCGAAATATAAGGCCCTATAAGGGAATCTTTGCTGACGTCTTTGTTTACATTTTGTTGCATTAACATACGAGTTTGTATGCTATTTGGAAATTGACTTCAAAAGGTAAAAGAATTGGTTAAACTTAGTTAAATCTCCAAGTCTTTTAGCTTTGATAAGGAGCCACTTATTAGCCATCAAAAGCTGATAAATTCTTGGGTGGCAAAGGTTCTAATGATCCCATATATTCTTTGTAAAATTTCGAATTCTCAAGGCATCACTGCTCAGAGATAATCTGGTTATATCGGGTTCAAATTTTCAGAGAGCTTATTATGCAATGCATGTTCAATATTCAGTACTTTATTTTCGGCTGATAGCCTTGTGCTAATGAGACAAAATGTAAAGGAAGATTTCCCTATTGATATAATCACTTCTTTTCGGCTACCCATATACCGAATTCACAGATGGCGGCCAACCTGGGTCGAGCTAGCGGGCAAAGATGAAGTCGAGGCGTTATAGGATAAAACATTCAGTACCTGTGAGGGGCGAAGAAAATAAGCGATCGATACGCGGAAAACGATATTCATGGTTCTTTACTAAGTGCCAGAAAATGACTAAACACGATTTTGGCTGAAATGTCCGAACGATTCTGCTTAAGGTTTACGTACAAAAGCTCAACTTGTAAAGTGGTTAAACTTTAGTAAGCTAAAATCGTTCGATCATTTTGGCTTATTTCATCACTGTATAAAATCTGTGTGAAGAAAAATAAAAAAACTGCATTTGTTTTTTTGTTTTGGTGCCATTGCTTTTTTCGAAAAATACATCATTCAAGGGAGAGAAAGTGTTCTCGTTTATCCGGATTCGAATTTTTTGCACAGAAAACGAAAATTTGCCAAGCGGATTGCTAGTTCCTTATCGGAGTTGAGCCTGTAGGCACATTTTCTTTAGTTTTAAAACTACATGAAAAAGAGGCTTTAAGGGTCAGTTCAAACAAAATGACCCCTTAGCCTCGTTTATGTGGCGAAACCACTGTAACTCCGAGAAGGGCTAAGTGTTGATTCAAATTCTTGTGATGTTTCTAAACAAAAGGTCAAATTTTTCGAAAGAGTTTGGTGCTCGCAGTTAGTGGACAAAGTGCTGCCTTTAGGAAAGTAGAAGTGAACAAGTATATCGAAAATAGCAGAAAGCGACTGGGAAGCATCATTCGGTTCCAACCAGCTGGAAGAAGGGAAAAACACTTGAGGACGGGTATGTTAAGAGAAGCATTTGAACATTAATGAATAACCATGAATTTGAACAAGCCAAACGAAATCAGGCCAAAAGTAAAAAGTGGAAGTCTGAACCAAAATACAGATTTACTGATTCCAAATTTCATTTAATTGAGCATACACAAATAAATCATGAGACCCTTGCTAACACTTTAATGTATTTTAAGTCTTTTACATCCAGACAGGGCTGGAATTGGTACATTGCGGTGTAGATTCGCAAACTGATGAGACACTGAGGTCTCTTCCTTTCTCATTGGCTTAGAGGTTTGTCTAAACATCGTTTTTAACCACGAGATGGCTCAGTTGTTCTTAGTAATAGTGGATGACGCTTTGGAGGAGAAGTTCGTCAAGTAAACCTACAAGGAAGGACAAGCCTTAAATAAAGCCATTTTTTGCCTCCAATTCCATTATTCGCATCACTTGGGTAAAAATGCGAAGAGCATACTAAACCTTTGTGAATCTATGAGCTTGAAATGCGGGTAACATCTCGCTGTATTTTCACTAGCTATTCTTGTCGAAGATTTGGATCCTTCGGAAAACCAAAATCCTTCGATTCTGGATCAACAGTAGATATTTGATTTAAAATTGAAATTGAGTTCAGTTATTTCAAATGGATCCTGTGTTAGTCCTTAGCTTCAAAACGAGCAAACGCAACTAAAACAGTCTTAGCGAAAACTCAAATAAACTTACAAGAACGTCACCGAAACGTTTCTTACGAGTTCGCGATATTATGTCAGCGGTATTGATCACTACTTCATAATATCACATCTCCCTTCTCATGAAAAAAGGTTATTCACCATAAAGCAATCAATCAGACGATGACAGTTGAAAGTCCTAAACAACGTTCCTCAAACAAAATATCGTAGTCGTCCAGGTCTATGAATGATTCTACCAGATCTTGTTTGCACCACAGGTGGTCCTTCCACAGGTAAAGGGGTACTACTAGCTGGCAGGTTTTCTTGGGATGGTTCCTTGGTCTTTACCAAGTGTCTTCTATTTCTCCTGAACATGGTTCCTTGAAGATCTACCTCGTAGGAGCGAGGTGCTACTTGTTTGACAACTGATCCCTTTCTCCACAGCTTTTCTTTGTCTGATGGCAGCGGTTTCATCGCACTGTGTCTCCGGGTTGAAGCTCAGGAAGCTCTTTTGTTCCTTTGTTGTAAAACAGTGCTTGTTTCGTCTTTCTTTCTTTGAGCTTGCCTTCAATTCCCTCCACGATCTTTGGCTGTAACAAAGTTCCTGCTGTAGGTAACAGTGTCTTTGTACGTCGTCCAAACAATCTTTGTACTGGTGATGATCCAATATTGGGTGAAGTTGTGTTTCGCCAGTCCAAAATGGCCAAGTATGAATTTTGTCCACTTGCCTTTGCTTTGGTTAGTAACTTCTTGGCTGTCTTAACAGCATTTTCAATCTTGCCATTTGATTGTGGATAGTGTGGTGAAGACGTTTGGTGGTCAAAATTCTTTGAATTCTCTGGAAGTAAACTGTGGTCCGTTGTCAGAATACAGAGTATCAGGTATGCCATGGCGTGCGAACTGATTCTTGAGAGACTTGATTGAGTTTGTACTGGATAATTGGTTCAGTTCAAAGTAATCTGACCAGTGGTCAACGATGATGAACCACTCTTTGTTCTCAAAACTGAAAAGGTCTGTTGCAACATGAGACCAAGGGCGTTTAGGTGGATCATGAGGTATGGGTGGTTCTCTCTGCTGGTTTGTCTGATAAGTGTTACATGTTTCGCACTTAGAAACACAGTCCCTGATCTCTGCGGTCATGCCAGGCCAAAACAGGACGTCTCTTGCTTTATTTAAACAACTTTCAATACCAAGGTGGCTTGAGTGGACTTGCGTGATCATGTGGGGCCTTAGCACTACGGGTACAATTACTCGATTTCCTTTGAAAAGGAAACCATCTTGGATGCTGAGCTCTTCTTTGAAGTCAAAATATCTCCTGATTTCTGATGGGACTTCTTCTTTTGTTTCTGGCCAACCAATCTTGATAATATGTTTCAACTGCTGAAGACCTTCGTCAAGTTCAGTTTTTTTTCTGAGATCAACAAGGCGTTGACTTGTGATTGGCAGAAACTCGACCATGTTGATCTCTTCAATGGATTTGATTAGATGCTCTTCCTGTTTGACTGATAAAACCTCCGACTTCAACTCTTCTGTACTCGGCTTATTGGGAAAGAATGCTCGACTGAGTGTATCAGCAATGAATAGTTCCTTTCCAGGCTTTTACACTATATTCAAGCTATACCTCTGGAGCTGTAATAACATTCTTTGGAGCCTTTTGGGGGCCGAAAGCAGAGATTTCTTGAAAATGCTCTCTAGCGGCTTGTGATCCGTCTGTACTGTAATTGGCCTACCATAAACACACTGGTCAAAGCGTGTGCACCCGTGAACTATGCTAAGCATAATTTCTTTCAGTACTGGTAAGCGCTCTTGACGAGAATGCTATAGGCTGACCCTCTTGCAGTATGACAGCACCCAGTCCAGATTCCGATGCATCCCATTGCAGTGTTACTTCTTTACTGGGGTCGAAATACTTCAACACTGGTTCTCTTGTGATCGATTGTTTCACTTGCTTCCATGATTCTCGTGCGTATCGTTCCAGTGCCATTGCACATCTTTGTCTAATAAACGTCTCAACGGCTCCGTCACATCAGACAGGTTAGGCAGAAATTTCGCAAGATACGTAATCATTCCAAGCACCCTTTGCACGGCCTTCTTGTCTGAAGGTGTAGGCATTTCTACAATTGCCTTGACCTTACTTGGATCCGGCTTGAGGCCATCAGGGGTCAGTACATGACCGATGTAGGGCACTTCTTGCTTTCTCAACTGTAACTTCTTTGGATTCAACTTGATATTCTTCTCACGACATCTCTCCAAGAGTGCAATTAGGTTTCTGTCATGATCCTTAACTGCGTTTTCATAGGTGTCACCCTCACCAACACAGAGTATGTCATCTACAATGTCTTCTATACCTTTCAGACCTTGTAGGCTTTCATGGATTCTTCGCTGGTACTCTTCTGGGGCTGATTTGATTCCAAATGGTAAGCGAAGCCAGCGATAACGGCCAAAAGGTGTATTAAACGTGGTCAAGAGTGACGACGGTTTGTCTAGCTGAACTTGCCAGAATCCATTCTTTGCATCCAAAACTGAGAAGACTTTAGCCTTACATAGCCTAGTTGCCACGTCTTCAATGGTGGGGAGAGGATAATGGGCTCTCAGCAGGGCTCTGTTTAAATCTTGTGGGTCAATACAAATTCTTAACTTCTCTGGCTTGTTTACTAGAACCAAACTAGACACCCAATTTGTAGGTTCTGTAACGGGGGTGATAACTTTCTCTCTGACTAATTTGTCCAGTTCTTCCTTTAAACGGTCTCTTAGTGCTACAGGGACTTTCCTAGGGGGGTGGACAACAGGTTTTACAGTTTCATCGAGTTCCATATGGTATGGGCCATCCATGCACCCTAATCCCTCAAAAACATCACTGTACTGTTTCAAAATTTGATCTCTGGTTAGAACAATGTGGGCAGTTTGAACCTTGTCATTTACTGCATTCACAGTTTCTGACTCTGAAATGTCACTTGCCATAACCTTGATTAAGTTCAGTTCCTGACATAACTCAGCACCCAATATAGGCCTGACATCCTCATTAGTTATAAAAAAATCTGCATCTGTACTCATCTCACCTTTGGCACATTTGAGAGTGCACTTTCCAAGTGGAGTCATAGTGGTTCCATTGTACATCTTGAGTGTTGCAGATGTTTTCCTCAAATACAGATCTTTGGGATCCCCCATAATGCTTGAGAATTCTTTTAGTGATAGCAAATTACAAGTTGCTCCACAGTCCAACTGAAATGTAACATCTTTAGCATTGTTTACTTTGACTGATGTAAACAACTGTTTTGGGTGTTTCTTTTCTTCCACAGCACTGACTTGATAAGTTATGACATCAATAGTATACTCTTCAAATTGACTCCCATCTGAATCTTCTTGCACATAATTCAAATTCTGATTGGCATGTAAATTACGACTGGACTGCCTTCCTCCTGTACACTTCGCAGCAAAATGGTTTCTTTTTCCACACTTGTTGCACTGTTGGCCATATGCAGGGCACTTTGATCTGTCTGGTACATGTTTCCTGCCACAAAATTTGCAGTCGATCTGCTGAGCACTGCCGTTGGCTGATTTTTTCTTCTCTTCTTGTTTCTTTCGGAAGAAGTTTTCTTTCTTCTTCCCTACTGCATTAACCTCGTGCAAGTTTTGCATTTGTTTCAACTGGCTTTGGGTTGCTTCGGCAGCTCGTGCAAGTTCTAGAGCTTTATTCAGCGTCAAATCTGGGACTCGCAACAAACGCTCTCTCACGTTGTGATCAGCGATTCCAAACACGATGCGGTCGCGTATCAACGAATCTTTCAAATCTTGAAATTCACAAGAGTCTGCCATGTTTCGTAGAACAGTGGCATATTTATCAATGGGCTCCCCACTTTCCTGTCCACGCGAAAAGAATAAATACCTCTCGTAGATTGTATTCTTGCGAGGCTCACAGTACTGCTCAAAATGCTCTAGAACTTTATCCATTTTGACTTTGTCTGCGTCACTGTCCCACGTGAATGCATTGTAAACATCTAGGGCTTCGTCGCCAATCACAGTGAGAAAAGTTGCTACTCGAATGGGATCTTCTTTTCTGGCTATTCCGATAGCTAGCTCATAGTTACTCCACTTTTGCTTAAATCTTTTCCAATTTTGAGATACATTTCCACTTGAAAGCTGCAGATGATCCGGTGGGTTTAACAGACGCCCGGCCGCCATTTTACACCACGCGGTTTCGATTTATGCGAACAGCAACGAACCAAGGTTTTCACAATACAAATATTTCACAAATACGGTCGGCAAACAGCGTCATCCACTAACTTCTGACACCATGTGTTAGTCCTTAGCTTCAAAACGAGCAAACTCAACTAAACAGTCTTAGCGAAAACTCAAGTAAACTTACAAGAACGTCACCGAAACGTTTCTTACGAGTTCGCGATATTATGTCAGCGGTATTGATCACTACTTCATAATATCACAAAGAGTTTTATCGGGATTCCCATACAAATCGTTATGTTTTGTCGGCCATGCTCACACTGAGCTTGGGGCGCCTGTGGTGTAACACCAATTCGTGAAACTGGTCTCGCTCGGTCTTGTTACGCTACGCTACGCTACGCTACGTAAGCCAATCAGAAACCGGCTAAGGCCAAGTAAACAACATTTCGAGACCAGTTTCAATGTTCCCGGAAGAGTTTCGACCTTTTATGTTACACGTGCAACGCCTGCTGAAACTTTTTTTGCAGCGCCGTTGCACATAAGTTTCAGCTAAAAGTTTCAACGTGTAACAGTGGCCCTAACTGTTTAACAATTATGCATACAGACGCTTTACTGTTGTTAATTATTTAGCTATAGATAACATAATCCAAAAACACAAAAAAAGACAGTTTTAAAGTGATACAGGGATGATATTTGTTAAAATTTAGATCTATAGCTCTAATAATCAAGCTAGAAAAAAAAAATTGTTAAGTTACAGAGTATGTATGGGAACGCAGTTACAGAGAATGTATGAGCATGTTCACATATAATTGCACATTTCTCCGCTATAAAAAATTTAATCCAAAAACAACAACAAAAAAAAAACAGTTTTAAAGTCAATAATGCAGAAATGATGTAGGTAAAATATCAGACTTATAGCATTAATAGTCAAGCTAGAAAAAAATATTTGTTAAATTGCAGAGCATTTATGGGAATGCAATTACAGAGAATGTATGGGCACGTTCACATAACTGCGAATTTCTCCGCAATAAATGATTTAATCCGAAAACAAAAATAATAGCCTTAATACCAGTCATATACAAGTAAGGATACTTTTCACCAAATGAAAAGGTCTATTAAATATTGGAGCTATAAGAATTATTTAATTATTTGATTTTATTTATTTTGCATCTTGTTTGTATAATAATTTATTTGCATCTATCTATACTTATCTAGTTTGTTTATTTGTTTATTTACTTATATACTCAAATTCAATTACACAGATGATCAAAACAAAAACAAAAACAAAGAATTAAATATATTTACAAGTATAAAAAAGAGACATCTAAGTAATTAGGCCAGTTTGTACAGAATTCTAGATTCCTTATTAAATAAACTGCCTTATTAAATATCCTGCCTTTTAATCTTTTGTTTATCTAGTATTATTGTAGTTTTAGCTCATTTTACATTATTGTAGTTTTTCAGTTTTTAAGAAGAAGATATTGTTTTATAGCTCACTTTTGTAATGCGCAAGTGATCATAGATTCACGCAACTTGCAGCGAAATATAAATGTAAATTATGATTAATTGTTATATAGCTGAGTTTTTCCCCCAGCAGCGCGCGCCCTCAGTGGTTACTTCGAGGTCACATGACATCTAACAATAAAACAGTTTTATTGTTAGATGTCATGTGACCTGGTCCCAAGGGAAATTGTTCATTTTGTTTCCCACGAATCTCATTGAGACTCTCGGGAAACAAAATGAACTGTTTCCTTAATGACTGGTCCTTCCCTCGGGACCAGTCATTAAGTGTTTATTATTAAACGATATAGCAAGAAAAAATATTAAAATGAAAATAACCTTGAGAAAGAACACGTTTCGTTATCTAAAGTATCTTTCACACTAACAAACTTTACTTTTTCAGCATCAATGTAAAAAAGCAAATACATCTTTGAGTTAACAATTACATGAATAACAATATACTAAAAATAAAACTTTACTAGTTCTTTTCATTTACGTCGCACAAACTGGCACAGCTTCCATCACAGTCACCTTCTTTTACCCCTGATACTTTCTCTTAATCTGATTGTATTTTGATCCATTTAGTCCAATGAGGGATTTGTATGGTGGCGTTATTTGACTAAAACTACCAGAATCCTTCACTGTCAAAACACATGCTCGTTACGTAACGCAACGCAATGTGCCTAACCAAAAACAATAGATCGTTTCCACTGTCACGCAACAAAAAAATGAAATCGGGCTTTTACTTCGGGTAGAAGAGCACAGAACGCGTCATCAGAAAGGAATGCAAATGAGGGAAATTTGCTCAGAAACTAGTAATTAGTACATGGAAGTTTGGCAGTGTGGAAGTGTGGTAGTGACCCTATCCGCCATATTGGTGAACAACAAAGGTGCACCAACATGACGGGCTCTATCAAGAGAAAATGAGGGGACAGAGAGGGAGGCTCAGGGCGTTGGCCGGGATATGTCATGTCCACGAAAGTTATTTTTAGACGAGCGAAAGTCTTTGTTCTAGCGGAAGTCTGTCTTCCGAGACGTCTTCATGCACGAACGTCAAGTCCACTTCGTCCGCCATTACATGAAATCTTTGCTTTTCTTTCAAACATCAGACCGAGGTTGACCTGCATGCGGACGTCTCGGAAGACTTCCACTCGTCTAAAAATAACTTTCGTGGACATGACATATCCCAAGGGCTGGACCGGGAGCCTCCCTCTCTGTCCCCTCATTTTCTCTTGGCTCTATACAAAACTCTATAAAGTTGCGTGAAATGCTTTGACAAATAACTCAGAAATGATGTACCGCACAGACCTGAGAATTGGTGAGGTGATTTATAAATGTGTTTCCTACAACACTCCACAGTTTGTAGCTTATTTCATTGAACGGTTTCGATTTTAGGTTTTTACTTTGCGTAGAATAGCACAGAACGCGTCATCACAAAGGAGTGGAAATGAGAGAAATTTACTCACAAATAATTAGTACATGGAAGTTTGGCGGTATGGAAGTGTGGACGTTTGGTAGCGTGCAGTGGAAGTTTGGCAGTGTGGGAGTTTGGCAGTGTGAAAGTTTGGAAGCGAGGAAGTTTGGCAGTGTGGAAGTGTGGAGGCGTGGAAGGTTCGTGTTAGGGTTAGAAATCAATACGAACATCTGGAATTCACTAAGCGATAAAATCGCTTACTTTTCGCTCATGAGATAAAATACATATGTATGAACACATCTCCTAAAGTACTTGAAACGCTCAGACTGCTGAGATTCAACCAAATGACTTTGTATCATGGTGTCACGAAAGGTGACAAGTCGGAAATTAAAAATGCTGTATGTTCGAAACGAAAGATGTCGTGGAACTGGAAACTTGAAAAAAGATATATTTTTAGGTCATCTTCAACTTCTGAAAGTTAAAATTCAAAACCATTTGCGGTTTTAATTTTAGAATTTGATAACGTCACTGTGAAAACCATCTATAAAACATAGCGGCTGGTATCTTTTACATGTCACA
>BLFP01004720.1:25944-46392 GCA_014634505.1 Montipora efflorescens
GCGATGCCTTCATATTCTGTGGTGTTTGTTCACAGCCCAGTCTTTTTTTGCTTGTTTTCGTGGAAGTCAAGAGGATTACCATGAGGAAGATCTCAGCAAGTTGGCAGCCATTACTAGGCGTGAACACATGAAAAGTAATGAGCTGATGGGAACATTGAGGTAAGGGAATTACAAGGGTAGTTCAAAGAAAATTATTGAAAAATTGCCAATGCAGGCATCGCATTTAGTCCTGTGTTACATTAATGCAGGAGTAACAAGTTTGTGATCAGGATGTCAAAGGATACGTATCAAGTGCTCAAGAAACATTTACAGGTAAGGTACATGAAGAAAGATTGAAAAGGTGACAAACCTGTAAGCTTAAGACATTGTACAATGTGTCTCAGTTTTGGCTTTGATTGCATAGCAGCCCCAACCTTGGAAAAAGTACTTGTGTTAATATGTCCAAAGTGAAGACTACTAACTTTGAGTGTACACATTATTTTGATTGAATGGCCCAGATTTTAACCCTTCAGCCCCGTGGGGTTCCCCATTGACGAGTAAAATCATCTGGTGTTAGACAGAGTAAAATCTATAAGTCACGCACTATTGGGAGTGAAAGGGTTAATGGGGACAATGAGTTTTTGAGTGATTCTAGCTGTTGTTAACCCTTTCAGCCCCGTGGGGTTCACCAGTGATGAGTAAAATCGTCTGGCGTTAGACAGAGTAAAATCTATAAGTGGCACTATTGGGAGTGAAAGGGTTAAAGGCGCACCTTTGCCCAAAAGTCATTGCGCACCGTGACTGAATTTTGTGTAACATGAAATTATTCAAATGACTGACATTTTGTTTCCTGCATGATTTGCCTGAATGTATTCAGCCAATCAGATCATGCTTTTGGTCATTTTAAAACAAAAATAAAGGGCCACAATGACCTTTGGGTAAATGTATGCCTTTTAATTAATTAATACATTGTGTTCACATGTTACTGGTAAGCCAAGAATTTGTTAACATAGCTTCAAAATTTGAAGAAAAAGAGAGGACTGATTTCTTTTCTGGTAGCACTTTTAATTGTAAGAGTTAAAGTCATGCACTTCATTCTGCCTTGCGTCATACAATTTTACTTGCCATTGACTCGCGGGCACTGCTTCTAAGGAGGAAAAAAGCCCCAGCAACTTCTCTGTTCATTCCAGACTGTCATTTGTAATTGGAAGTTGGCCTCATACTGAAAAAATGAAATCTTGGCTTGCCTAGTTTTGTGCTGAATTCAAAACGATGTGTGTAGTTTTTACATAAAATAAAATAAAATAATTTGCCATTAACTTTTAGGACCAACAGCAAGAAGTACTGTTGACCCTCATCCAGCAACATCTTCACTTTGATGGTAAAGGACTGAATAACATCTGTAGTTAATTAAATAACTGCTGTCTAATTTGAAAGGATATTTGCAAGCGTGAACCTTTATTTGTTATCATGTAGTTTTTGATATTCTGTCAAACTGTAGTAATGTTTCACTGTAAATATCCAGAAATAAGCCCGTACTGGTGCTTATTAAAGTTATGCAGTTAATTCTTGCTGTCCAAAACAAAAATGACTGCACATGCAACACATTCATATAATAATTATTTCTTGCATCTTTATTATCATATTCAATTTTCAGTTTTCGAAGGAAGACCACACAGCAAGCAAGCAATAGAAGCTACAGCTGGAGCAGTCACTGGGGAGGCAACATTTGAAGGTGATAATACTGATAATATTATCATAGTAATGGTGGTGGTAACGGCGATAGTGATGGTCGTGATATCGATGATGTTTTTGGTGGTGAAGACGACGACGGCAATGATGATGGTGATAATGATCTTTTGGGGAGGAAGTGGGTTTGTCAGGGCATTGTGAATTTTACCAGTCAGAAACCAAATTACAATTTTTGTCACCTCCCTCCCCCCCCTCCCCCTTCCCTTCCCCTTTAGGCACTGAAGCAGTTATTGCAAGCAATTTTAGGTTTGGGTTGCAAGTCAATCACATTGTCAATCACAGAAAGCTGCAACAATGTTTATGAACCCCCCTTCAAAACCAATATAACAGCAAATGATTTGCAATGAGACATTAATATTTATCTACTCTGTCTCAAATATTAACTAAGGCCTCAACTTCACACCTTTTTCTGATAATAATATTATGACCTAAAATATATTACATGTTACTGGTTAAATTTGACTTCTGGTCGCAAACAATAATTTTTGTAGGTTGATGTGGTTTCCTTATGAAGCACTCCTTGAGTAATTTTATTGCAAGTTGTAGTTTTGAATTTATCGGAAGCATGTGTTTCGAAGTTGTCAAAATTAATAGTTTACTGTATTATAATAAATAAATTATGCGTGTGGACCCAAAATGCTACAGTTGATTTGTAATGTCTTTGTGTTTGGTATTTATTACAGCTGTATGATATAATTATAATTTATTAAAATTAATACTGTATAGACAAAGAAATTACAAATCAACCTATAAAAGTAAGTTAAAATTATCTTGACCTGACATCAAATTTAACCTGTAACGTACAGTAATGAAACCCTACATGAAAGGAAAAGAACTTCTAATATAACCTTGTTGCAGATTTACTGGTTAAGTAGAGACACCATGCAAGCCTTTTCTTACTAGTTATGTTCTTTGCACTGCAGCTAATAAGAGCAAGGTTTATTATGGGATACCACCTGAACCTGATCTTGGAGTTGTGATAGAAGAAGAGAGTGAAGATGATGATGACAAAGATAAACCGAAGGTGAAATGACTGAACGTTCAGTATCTGTTTTGTATTTTGTACAAAACAGTTGCTAATTCCATTAATACTGGTATGTCATGTTTGTCCAAAAATATTTATTTAATTTCTTCCGGTTTGCTTTCTGCGTAGAAAAAGAAAGTCAAGAAGGACTCAAACGGACCAGGTACAATTTTAACTTTATACAAAGCTTCCTTTGGTGAATCCACAAAACTTCACTAATGATGGTATAATTGCACAACAAAGAATGATAACAGGAAAGTGTGATTGGGCAGTGATGCAATAGAATTTTGCCATGAAACTACCCCATTCAAGGATTTTCTTTGCAGTTGTCATTCGAAACAAACTGAAAAAAGCAATTTTGTGTTAACTTAGAAGCCCACAAAGTAGCTTGAAAGAAGTGGAAAAGTTGCATCTAAACAAAGTTTGATAATTATATAACCTCAAGTTGAAGGGACCTGGATTTTTTAGGAAGCAGTTAGGCTATGTTTTTGGATACAAAAATGAAAAGAAATGACAGTGGCCCCAACAAGTTGCTTTTTAAATTTCAGGCAAAAAGAAACAGGAGCATAATCCAAATGCACCCCCATTGAACCGTCAGATACAATTTCCTGTCATGTGAGTATCAACTAGTAATACTGTTAAATAAATGCCATATTGAAGTGTGTGTTATAGATGAAATTAAGAGAGAAGGGATGATTGCACTTATCTTGACATTAGAGAGCTTTAGCAAAGACAACGGTGACGACAATGAGAACGTCACAAATTTGCATATTTAGTGGGCAAAAACAATGGGTTTGCACGCTCTGTGTCCGTTTTTCACTTTTGTTTATTTCTTTGCGGTCGTGAGCAAAACAATAAAGTGAAATAGCTGGATTTGAGGTTTTATGAAGAAGGTCAGCAGCTGAGGATAAATTTTAATTTTCTCCCCTAAATTAAGCATGGCTCAACAATTTCACTCCTGAGGCACTGCCACACCTTTGCCATATTAAAAAACTTGGAATAGTCGTGAAGTGATTACAATAATGAGAATTTATGTTTTGAGATGATGTTCTCGTTGCCGTTCCCGTCGTCGTTGCTAAAGCTCCCTAATTATTAAGCAATGACCTCTCTTTCATTATAATTTTATAAGCTGCATTTCAAATATGCATTTATTTCATTGATTTAGTCATTCATTGGAACACAAGATCCCAACAAATAATATTGACCTGCTCCCAGCAGTCTGTGTGGGCTTCATAAAGTAGCTCAGTTAGTAGAGCATTGCACAGGCATCCCAGAGGTCTTGGGCTCAAAATAATCCTGTTGAAGTGACCTGACTTTTTTAGGTGTTATAAGAGACAAGCTAAGTGGAAGGATCACTTCTCTCTTTCTTAATAATAATAATAATCCTTTTTATTCAATTGGAAATGCAGATACATCAAAACAATCCTTCAGATTTATCTGCTCCAAATAAAAGCATCCTGCATCCTCTCTTAACCGCGGCATAAATAAACCGGAAAAAATCTAGGTGAAGCCTTGGCTTTCGGTTACCGTAGACGAGGTTTTACCTCGGTCAAACTGGAGATTGAATCTGCGGTTTCACCTAGTCAGAACGATGGCAAATGCACAAATAGTTTTGAGCGGTACTGTACCTAGACATTTTTAAGGTGTTGTCATCCTAGAAAATTTAGGAAGCTTCAATGACATTCAAAGCCATTACTTCTTCACTATTGGTGTGATGCTCTACCAACTTATCAAATTTATCAGCAGCAGGTCAGTTTGTCTTGTGGCCAGTAAAGGGCTTCATAGGATAAAGATTAATGTTGGGGGTGTGAAGTGTACTTTTTCATGCTTGGGACATGCTAAATCCTGAGGAATAAAAAGCTCTTTTTTTGCCCCACCCAAACTTGATCCCAATTAAACTTGAAGAGGCTTGGTGTACAAAAGTGATTTGGCTAATTTTTGACAAAAGCCAACAAAAGAATGATAGTCTTTCTTTTATTAAAATGGCTTGAATTTGTTCAGGTTTCTTTGACGAAAGTTACTCATTCTTCATTGTACTGCACTCGTGCAGGTTTGCATCTTAAACCTCTGCATACCATGATAAAATCTGGTGCCTACTCTAGCTTTCTAATCTCAAGGCTAATACAGACAAGATAATCAATCACCAATGTATTCTATTCTTAGGAAGGACAGTGATAAATTGGTGAAGATTACCTTGATGAGAGAAGCTGCCAAAAGAATAAGGTTGGGTCCGGACACTCTTCCATCCATCTGCTTCTACAGTGTACTCAATGCACATACAAGGTGAGGAGAGAAGTTTGTGTCACAAAATTTTAGACTTCCATTGTCACTGTGACAAAAAACTGTATAAAAAAGCGAGCAGCAGTGTTTCTAGAGGCGATAAAACACATACTGTGAGTTTTTTGAAGGGCTTGAAAAACAGTCCTCAAAAACGTTTCCCTCAGGAGTTTGCACAAAATTTAATGTTCAAATTGTGAGAGGAAGATATTAGCATACCAGACAAAAAAACCAGCCTGGCCTTATTACTATTCTTTAGAGGTAAAGAATTCTAAATAGGAATGTTTTATTGGGTTTAATTAAAGGTCATGCACATAACATTTTACAATGTATTAGTGTTGAAAGGCTATTAGGTTTG
The DNA here is from genome assembly GCA_014634505.1 of Montipora efflorescens. NCBI lineage: Eukaryota > Metazoa > Cnidaria > Anthozoa > Scleractinia > Acroporidae > Montipora > Montipora efflorescens. Next base: position 31,335 of record BLFP01004720.1, read on the forward strand.
TGAATTATTAATGCGTTTTTGAAGTTAAGCATAATGTCTTCTGGAACAATATTAATGATTTGCTCAGCATTAATTTTAATCTAATGGCAGATTAGAACAAAAATTCTGGTGCCTTCATTGAGTTAGAACAATGTCATCAGTTTTTGAGTGGGAGCTGTTCTAGGTGACAAGTAGGTGATGAGTAGTAATATTTTCCAGTCAGCAATAAGGATTGGTCTGGACTTCAAGTCTGACTAAAGAATTCCAGTCCAAAAAGAAGTTGAGGGCCAAAGGCAATAAATAGTCTAGGTTGAATTGGAGGCATAAAGATGCTTCAATAATATTATTATTATTATTATTATTATTATTATTATTATTATTATTATTATTATTATTATTATTATTATTATTATTATCATTATCGTTATTATTATCATTATTATTATTAGTAGTAGTAGTAATAGTAGTAGTAGTAGTAGTAGTGGTAGTAGTAGTAGTAGTATGAAGATACTTGTAATATAATAAAAAGATAATAATCATTTATGGGATAAATTATGATAATACGGGTAAAAAAATTATTGTGAACAAAGATTCCCATGTAATGTCAATGCGTAGAGTGATGATAATGGCAAAGTATGATGCAATCCTCGACCAATTGGGTTAAATTTGTTGCTAAAACTCAATTATCTCAGAGAATCATCTTCTTATTACAGTTTGAACACTGTTAGTATGTCAGAGGACTCAAGCCTGCTGTCAGGTGGGTTTGAGGACAGTAGTGTGCGGGTGTGGAGCCTCACCCCAAAGAAACTGAGAATGCTCAAATCACCCTCAGAACTTGCACAAATTGACAAAGAAGCAGGTTAGTTAAAGTTGAATAAATAATGTAATGTCATTGAAGTGTAAAAAAATGCTTAATGTCACTGTTCCTTGGTATCAGCATAATTGGCTTTTAAATGCGTAACGCAAGGCGCAATAGAACGAGACAACAGACGTATTGGCGTTTTTTGAGGGGAACACTGCCTTGCAGCTGGTTAGCCTATGCGACTTCCTGATTGTGTGACATAGAACAACCTCACTTATCTCCCCAGCACTACGAGCTGAGTGGTAAACAGCACGTGCTGGATCGGACAAGAGTATTGGTTAGCGAGCAATGTACAAAGTCAAACGAGCCAACAAGCTTGGGGAAAGTCGCTGCGCAGACTTAACCGCACCACGCAGGAGTGACCCGATTTTAATGAAGGGAAAACAATATGTCCAACCCATCTCCAAAGGGAGGGAGGGAGGGGAAAAACTGAAACAAATTGCAAACAGCTAGTTGGTTTACTAAAGAAGACAAACTGCCAAGGGAACCTTGGACGGCTAACTGAAGCTTTTATAGCAAGACTCTGTCTATTAAAGTAGCCAGTTGCACTTGTTCTACTATGTAGCAGGTAGGCATTACACATGCTCTTCAGCAGTAATGAATGAGGGCTTAACAGAATTGGCCAATGCAGGTGTACGTTATAATCTGAAATCTAGGAACAAAGTCTTTATGTCCTTATTTTATTTACAACACAACCATTGATTTTATGACCTTGAACGACCGACTACGAAGAACATCAAGATAACTATCGCGACATGAATAGCCCTTTTAGTACGGTCACGTTCCATTAACCGCATTTTACTGATGGGGCAGTTAAATCTCATTTAAAATGAAAATTGCTGCAATGAACTTCCCCCATTAATGAGTAAAATATGCTGTTAGACATCACTCTTTTGAGAGAAAGGCGCAAAGCTTTTGGTACTTATTATCATTATTACAAGTCACGAGTTTGGTATGTACCGTAAAATTCTGAAAGTAAGCAACAGGGCTTATGTTTTTCAAAGACCCTTTTCGAGGGGCTTATTTTTGGAGGGGCTTACAGTATATTCGGAGGGGCTTATCTACATAGGGAAATTTGCATTTGCAAAGCGATTGGGCTAGCCTTATACTTGGGAGTAAATTAATTTACCATTTTTGCTTTGTTTTACTTTGTATTTGAGGGCAATTTTCCAAGTACAAGCTCCCGGGAGGGGCAATTTAACGGAGGGTTTTTTGCATTACCGCTTTGGGGGGCTTATATTTCGAGGGGCTTATTTTCAGAATTTTACAGTATTGTGGGTCAAGAAGCTGGCCTGGTCTGGTTGTGAGGACACTTGATTTGCATGTGGTTGCTTTGGGCTCAGATCCCTCTCTTACCATTGGCTGGATTTGTCTTACATTTGTATATGTTCCCAAATTTAACTACAAGTTACTTTGTAAATAGCTAACAGGTTTCCTTCTTGCCAGCTGGGGTTCTCAATCATGTTCTGTTAAGTTTGAGTTTTTCTTAGAGTGGAGTGGCTGTAAAAAACTTAAAAGCTTACATGTGTTTCCAGAAGACAGTATAAACAAACCCATTTTACTGTTGTTAATCACTTTTATTTCTCTATCACAGAGGATGTTCTTGAACGAATAATGGACCACAGGTTTGTTCCCTATTGCTAGTAACATCACACATAAAGGTTATGATGTAATGCAATCATTTTTTACAATGTACCTGTATACTACGAGTGCACCAAACACTAAAATGAACCATTAATGTAGAGTTGTCTTCCCAAGCTTGGTTAAGATTGAGAAAGTGACAAATCTACTGAATGGGGTGAGGGGAGTAGCAATTCTCCCTCCCAAGATAGATGAGGACAATAATTGTTCTTAAATATAACCCATTCACTCCTGAGCCCCCACCCCTCCCCCCTCATTGACGAGTAAAATCATGTGGCGTTTGACAGAGTAAAATCTGTTGAGTCTCACTCCAAGAGTTCAATAGGTTAAAGTTGCATGATCTTGATGATTGAAAAGGAAAACTAGGGACTGTGAACCGTCTACAGGTCACCTGAGCCTTCTTTTGAAGTCAGTCAGAGTATGAAATGATTGTTTTGGTAAATGGGTTTACTTTACTTGAGAATGAAGCTAATTTTCAATAATAAAGTATTCTCGTTTGTCTCACGATGTGGTCACTTGTGATGTAGATCGCGACGTTTCGACTGCATACTGCTAGTCTTCATCAGGCGATGAGGTCGACTGGTTACGTGTCACCTTTTAAGCAGGATGCTCTTGGTTTTAAGCAGCTGTGATTGGTGTGTTGTTCCTTCGTACGGTTCTCCTGTTGTTGTGTTTCTCTATGTTGTGTTTCTCTACATCACAAGTGCCCACATCGTGAGACAAACGAGAATACTTTATTATTATTGTACTTCACCACGATGAATAACAACAACCTTTTTTATGAGAAGCTAATTTTTTCAAGAAAGACTATTCATGTTACTCATCAACTTCATCAACTTCATAGTAGAGATTTACAGCACATCGCCAAATGCATAACAGTACTTGTCTTGTTGTTTTACTCCTTAGGACAGCTGTGGAAAGTAGACGCTTGATTGGTCATTCAGGGCCAGTATTTTCCACTAGTTTTAACACAGATAACTCATTCCTTCTCTCGAGCTCTGCAGACAGAACAGGTATGAACCGTATTCATAAATGGTGGCCAAGAAATTATCCTTTTGTCTTTGTGCTATTCATCCTCACTAGTTCACTTTGGAGCACAAATTCTTTTGAATTTGTTCGTGCTAACGATGCTAGTGAGGATGATTTGCAACATAAAATAATTACTTAGCCACAATTTATGAATATAGTGTATAAGCTACTATTAACCTATCTATTGTAACACGTGTTCATTCAGTTTCTTAAAAATAGAATCTAAAATAGGTCTTGACATACACTGTATGTTTAGACACTGTCAATGCCTATCAGTAGGGGCAGGTTGCTCAAAGCCTGGTTTGCACTAACTGTTGGCTAAGAGGTATAAAAACCTAGGGAGTGTTTTCACTCACATGATCAGTAACCTTGTTTTTCCACCGAAACAAAAGAAAACATTTGCATGATAATGGAGCCCAATTCTCGGAGGATTAGTTTGGTATACCAACATGGTCGCTGTTCTGTTGGTTAGGAACACCAACATGGCTGCCGTGACGTCACGTGACACCACACTGTGTTGGTTGCCATGGTGTTTATTGCTGGTTAGTGCTAACCAAACTTCGAGCAACCTGGGCCTGGTCAACCGCTTTTTGTCACATAAGGTTTAATGGTACTCTGGTTCAAAATTTAATTAGTGAAACTTGCACGTTGAACGTTTCAACACTCCTGCCTAGTGTCTTCATCAGAGGTTATCTAAAGGCTGTAGCAAGTGCCCTTTTTATGCTCGCTGATTAACATCCTTTTCTTTTAATGAGACAAAAAAAAGTTGAAACATTGGGTCATACGTTGTAACCTTGCAAATTGCATTCAGTGAACTTAAAACCGAAGTAGCATCAAACCATCTCTGATTGTCAACCTGCGGCCAGTTGCTCGAAGCCCAGTTAGCGTTAAGCGGTATCCATGATATTTAACGCTGGTTAGCGCTAACAGTGCTTCAAGCAACCTGGGCCTGGTTGCAATGAGGATCTTAAATTTCGTTTTTCTTCTTCTGATTTATTTATTCTGCTATTACTTGGTTTAATTTAAATTTTAGGAATTGAGCATTCAGGGATTACCAAGAAGGTCGGGGGAGGGGTCCCCTCGGAAGGTTTGGGACGCAACACCGAGGGTCTTGTATCATAATCCTTCTGAAAATTCTGTTAGTTTTCAACCTCCCACAAGTGTGCGTAAATTAAGTGACAGTTGTATGGGGCCTTCAGCATATCGTGATTATCCGCGAAGCCTTAAGTCTGAGAGAAGTCTAGCTCCACAGTTACTTCTCAGCTCAGAGAAAATTGTAAAACGCCATGAGACTGTATGTGATATAGGCGGTATATAAATCGATTACCCATTACCATAGACTGCAAAACAGTCGGTTTTCGAATTCTCGCGCGCTAGGCGCGCGGGCCTCACACTTCTCTCCCCAGTCTCACTCTTCGTTTTAACCCTCGTTCCAGACCTTACGCTTGAAAAGACGCATTCGTCCAACGCAAAAATACTGTACGGCTGTTTTGCAGTCTACCATTACCATTGCCAGGTGGTTGGACCATGTGGCAATTTGAAACGCACGACCTGCGCCTTTTTTGCATTTATTGTGGGTTTTTTTAAAAATTGTTTTTTATTATTATTATTATTATTCTGTATAGTGCGTCTATGGAGTCTCTATACCTTCAGTTCATTAGTTTGTTTTAAAGGACATAACTATCCCGTCTGGGACGTTAAGTTTTGGTGAGTTGTTGTTTTTGTTTACTCCTTGAACTCAAAGACCGAAAAGGGTCGCAAACTGGGCTGTTTATGCGGGCAAGATTGTGTTGCTACCGTGAGGTTGTTTTCTTGATCTACAAGGCCTCCCAAAGGTTGTACCCGAAGGGAAATACACGTATTGAGTTGTCAATTTTCTGGAGAAGCGTAAGACCCGGAAAAACGCCATCATATATAGCCCATATGTAGCCGTGAAGGTCTCGTTTAGGGTTTCACGCGAAGAAATATAAATATATGTTTTTAATGTGTTTTAAATGTGGTCTCTTTTAGGGGTCCAGAAAATCCTGGCCGAAGCCCAGATTGGTCTCCTTTAAGGCCCAGTAATACGGGCAACATTTTTCGTACAACATGTCGCGCAACAATGTTGCGTTGCAAGTTGAGATGTTTTGTTGCGCGTATTACCATCTTCTTGTACAACAAATTTTTTGTTGCAAAAAGTAGACGTCGCTTTTACGTTTTGGAATATGGACATTTGTTACGTAAGAAGGTAGTAATACGCGCAACAAACCATCTCAACTTGTAACGCAACATTAGGGAGCTTAAGCAACGACAACGGCGACGGCAATGAGAACTTCACAAATTTGCATATTTAGTTGGCAAAAACAATAGCTTTGCACGCCCTGCACGTGCGTTTTTCACTTTTGTTTATTTCTTTGCCGTCGTCACGAAAAACAACAACGTGAAATAACCAAATTTGAGGTTTTATGACGAACGTCAGCATTCGAGGACAAAGTTTCATTTTCTCCCCTAAATTAAATGCCGTTCAGACGAGTGTAATTTTTGAGGAACTACCACACCCTTGACGTATTAAAAAAGTTGAAATAGTAACGAAGCGATTAAAATAACGCGAATTTATATTTTGAGATGACGTTCTCGTTGCCGTCACCGTTGTCGTTGCTTAAGCTCCCTATCGTCCAACAACAGGGGTTTAGTCTTGTACAAACTTGGCAAGGGAGAGTGAGGTACATACAGGACATGGCCAGTAAAGTGCATTCAACGTTCAGTCATGATGTTCTGTAGCCTTTGAAGGCCAAGGGCCGGTTGCTTGAAGCCTGGTTAGCGCTAACCGTTGGTTAACAGGTATCAAAACCTAAAGGTTTCCATGGTATTTTTCGCTGGTTAGCTCCAACCATGCTTCGAGCAACCGAGGCCAGAAGGTCACAATACATCTATTCATTTCCCCAAGGGGATCGCTGGGACAGTAAGTGCATGTAATTGGGCCTTCTCGTTTTCCAGGGGGTGAGGTTCAGGTTGATGAAGTTTGTCAAAGGATTAACGAGAAATTTAACACATACGATAAATCTATGTAGAGAAGTAGTAATATTTATAGTTTTCTTTCCCCAGTCCAAAAGGGCACTATTTCGCTACAGCATCTCATGACCGCACAGCCCGCCTTTGGAGTAGCGACCACCCACAGCCGCTCAGGATCTTAGCTGGTCACGTGTCTGACGTCAATGTAAGAATACATTCAAACATTCGGGAGTTTAAGAAACGACGACGGCTACGGTAACGACAACGCCAAAAAGCAGTAATAGTATTGGTTAAAAAGAACCAAAATGATCGTGCTGCACGTGCGGCACGCATTTTTGAACATTTCCCTCCCGTACTCGTCAAAACTACTTTAAGGTTTTGACGACAACGTGGACAAACAACAGTGAATCTTTCAGTCTCACTCTTTACTTTAAATCCGTCCGTACCAATCCAGTTTTAGGACACTTCGCTCATATTGAATAATATAAACAAGATGGAACAATCATGAAATACTTAGAACTGCTCAAACTTATATTTTGAAGTGACGTTTTCGTCGCCGTCGTTGTCGTGGTTTCTTAAACTCCGGGGTCTCCCTATTAGCTCTTTTGAAGGGCACGGAATTGTTTTTATCGGGGAGGGGAGAGTGAGCAGGTACTTTTGATGTTTAAACTTAACTGTTGGAGAACGTAAGAAACAACGACGTAGGCAGAAAACAAAACGGCGGAGAATAATGAGGACAAACAATGGCTCTGCGCTCTCTGCATGTGCGATTTAAATTTTAATGCATTTCTTTGCCTCGCTATTTAATGACCAAAAAATCCTCTTTCAAAGTTTTGTTATGAATTTATACCAGATAAATTCCTTGAAAACTCTGACACAATTTGCATTCCAAACAACCTTATACTACCAAAGTGCGCCATATTCTTTAGCCGCGTTGTCAGAGCGGGTCCAAGTGCGAAGACGTTCATAAGAAACTTAACACACAAAGTTTACGTTAAAGCAATTTTTTTTGTATTGTATGGCAAAGATATCTGCAAAGATTTAAAAATTAGACACTACCAAAACAAACTGAGAAAGGGAAACGAAAAAAAATCACTTCGTTTGTTTGTGAAACCCAACGATTTCTAATGAACCACAAATACACGTAAGATTTTTTCAAATAGGCCATTTTCGATATAATTATTAAATATTCAGCTTGAAAGCGAGGCAGTGAGGACATAGAAACACGTGGGAATTAATGTGAATAATATTTACATATCATCCACTTTCCTTTGTCTTTGTCCTCACTGACTCGCTATCAAGCTGAATTTTAATATATCGAAAAAGGCCTATTGTTCAGCTCGTTTTTTTTATCATATGGTAATTGATACGATTAAGACCTTAGTTTTTATTCTCGTTTTTTGTTTCACAGAGAGTTGCTTTTCATCCAAACTGCAACTACGTTGCTACTGGATCTTGTGACCGGACCGTGAGGTTCTGGGATCTAAATACTGGCAGCTCTGTCCGTTTTTTCACTGGACATAAGGTAACTGTTGACAAATACACGACCGCGCAAGTTCTGATCTTTCTTGGGCTGAGTTGCTCGAAGTTTTTTAAGAGCGAACATATGACAACTGAATGGTTTTAAAGGGAACCTCTATTCCATCGTAAGCGGATAATTTTTTTAAGCGGAAGAAAAAATGTTCGCCATCCAATTTTTTTGCAAGTGTTTTCATCAAAAAAAAGAATTTTTGAATCACTTACCCTTACTTTCATATTTTTAAGGCTCCGCCATCTTGAATACTGAGCTTTTTGTATAATGACAACGAGGCAACTGCAATATGTCACAATTAATCGAGAAGTCGTCGCCCGAGAAATTTAAAAATGAAATTGACTGGTCCTAATTTTTTTTAAAAAACTAATTTACATCAAACTTTATGGCAAACATTGTTTACTGTGGTTTTTAGTTATTTTTTCGTTAGAATGGAAGTTTCAATAACGTTACATAACAATTGCGTTATTTTTAGCTGTGCATGTATCGATTTATGACTTGATTGGGATATTTCTCACTGAAACCGGGAAGGATCTTTTAATGGTGCGTTTGCACTTGCTCATTTTTCTCTCGTTTCCTTGCTACTCAGGGAGCTATCTGTTCGCTGGCGTTCTCTCCCGACGGACGTTTCTCGCCTCGTCAGGTAATTTCAGCACGGTTCTGACGTTTGCCTTAACCGTCATATCTTGATACAGCATAACAAGTTTCTTCAAAATGTAATGTAGAGAGCGCAACACTTTTTCTGAGCCTGTAGATACTCATTATAGTGTTTCCTTTAACCGTTGGCGAGTTCACATGAACCTTTCTTCAAAGAGTCGTCTCAAAGCGAGGTGAACTTGAAATTGTCCTCTTGGAATTTCAAGCAAGTGCAGGTGTATTTCAGACTGTCTGAATGTGTTAACACCATATTGAGCTGAGATGGTTTCTCTGTGATCTGTTTTCTTATTTATAGCAGTCGATAAGCGTATCCTAGTTTGGGACCTGGCAGAAGGGACATTACTGACAGAGCTGAAAGGACACTCAGATACCGTGTACTCTTTGCGTTTTAGTAGAGACGGGAACATGCTCGCTTCAGGTATGACAGCCTCAAATTCTTTCTCTGGAGAATTTATCCAAGGATTTCTGTTGCCGTTTTTCTCTTTCCTCTTCGAATTAGATGCGAGAGAATTGGTTTGAATCCAAAGTTGGCGTAGTATAGTACAGAATTGCATTTAGGTCATCATCTGATGTGGGATGGAATTTTAAACGAACAGGGATGGGTTGTCTGCATAGGCAGAAAACGTGATGATTTGTTAACAGAAGTAGCGACAGAGGGATCAGTGTACGACTGTAACTAGATTTTTTTTTAGTTGCGGGCGACTCAGGATACCGGTTGGATTAAACCTAAAAGAGCCCAGTTTTGTCAACATCGTGATTGATATTTTTTCAGGTGGTGTGGATAACTGTGTCAAGCTATGGGACGCTCGTGCTATTTGTAATCCTGAGGATGATGAAGAGGAAAGAAGCAACGAAAAGTAAGTTTGTGAAAAACGGGTTGGTGGGGGTAACTAGTGGCAAATATATGTGCCTTTCTTGAGCTCGTTAAATCCTTTTAAATGATGGAAATTTGATTTGACGATTAAAAAAAGAAAAAAAGAAACAAAGCAAAGAAAAACATATAAACACCCAACTGATCTTTTGACGTGTAAGTTCATTACATCGCTGTTCTTTTTCTTTTTTCCTCATAATTCTTACAGCGATTATCAGTCACACGCGCCCCTCCACGACTTTTTCCATTTTTCGAAACGAAATTTGGGAGGACGTCAATCAAATGTTTCCATGACAATAGTTTTCTTCACTTGGCGGCAGTCGAATTAGCCATGGAAACATTTGATTGACGTCCTCCCGAATTTAGTCAGTTTGAAGAGTAAAAAAAGTCGTTGAGGGGCGCGTGTGACTGGTAATCGCTGTAAGGGAGACCAAAGGACGTATTTTTTGGGGTGCGTTGCTAAGGATGTAATAGTTAACTAATTTGAGAGAATTTGGCATTATGTTGGTCAGTTTCTAACTTTTGTAAACAAATGACTCTAAATATGACGTCATCAAGCCACGCCCATGGTCACGTGACCAATAAAAGAAAACTCTAAATTTGTCTACCTGCTACAAAATTTGGGTATTTAATCAGTGGTTTCATAATTTGTATTCGTTTTTGTATGCAGCCAAGCATGGTTTTCTTTTTATTTTGAAAAATGTTCCTTTTAGAGAGATAAACGATACTGAAATATCCATAAAATTTTCAAAAAAGATGATTTGAAAAAATCAATGCTTACCTATATTCTGTATTTGGAGGTGAAACGTGCCATATCAATTTAAAGACCCCCGGAAATTTAGGTTTTTTCTCAAACCGGAAGTCAGTTCGTTTTACGCATGCGCATTTGATCTGAGAACGAGCGCGAGAAAGGGCGAGGAAAAACCTTGGATGGAAACAACAGTTCGTGCGGTGATTTTTGCTTGTGGGTGGGTTTTCTGGTCAGCTCACTATATGATGACGTCAGTCACCGGAAGTAACATTTTACTTCCCTAGCAACGCTCGAAAAATCCGTCCGTGGGCCCTTAATGCAACGAAACATAACTGTCAGTACGCAGCTATTACTACGGCTCTCGGGATTGGTTCACAAAACAAAGAACGATACAAAAGAAACAGTGGACCCTCTGCGTCCTAAAGGGATCCAATGAAATTAGAGGTTGTAAAGAGCTGCGTCCTGGGTCGAACGTAAGGACTTGGCGTAGTTTAGTAGTCATTGGGATATAGTTTTTGTGAGATTGAGGGATCCATTATGTCGCAACACATGGCGAACTTACACAGTCCTTAATAGTGGCCTCACAAAGTAAATTTATATTTTTGTCTTTCTCTTTTCTTAGCCCTGATTCGTCCAAATGCGAGACTTTCGAACTCGGATCTTATCCTACAAAGAGGACGCCAGTTCACTGTTTACACTTTACGCTTAGAAATTTGCTACTTGCGTCTGGGCCTTTTATTCCGTCTTCCTAAGCAACTGATAAATACTTCTTGAAATGTGACTACTCCGAAATGCAGAAACTTGGTGCATGTCTTCCGACAGGGAATTTTAAAAACGGGCAAAGGAATACAAGCAATCTTAAATATTGATTCTTCTTTTTCAAGTAAGGACACCAAAAGAAACAGTCAAACATTGCTAAAACTTCATGCTTAGTTTTCACCCAGAGGTATTTTTGAAGTGGCTCTTCTGGAGCTTTAAGAATCTTCCAGTGTTTACACCAAACCAAATATCGTGTTCTTTTGAGGTGGTGACAAGAGAGGTAGAATTACGGAGTATTAATTGTAAATAAACAGAACTTTACGAAATTTTGTAAAATAAAATTATAGACCCTTTTACCGATACCGAGGCCGTTTCTAATTCTGATGTTTCAAGGGCATAAATTTAAGATGCCGGTTGGGGGGAGGGGGGGGGGTGGGGAGGGTGTGCGTAAAATCTAGAATATAACGTTTTTCAGGAACAAGAGAACGCATGCAATTTTTGAAAAGGGAACAAGGATCTCGCTTCTTCTGGGAAGGCTTCTCCATTGCAACTACTTAAATCGCTCAGAAAACCTAACCGCGATGATCCTTCCAACTTTCATTACAAGCATGGCAGAGGTATTTTGCAAAACGCCGAATGGTTTGCCTTCAATTATAGAAAAATGCATGTCTTTACTAATTAGGCCTAAGCACCGATTTCTAAAATGGTTAGCTGTTGGTTAATGTTGCGTTTATGTGTAGTTATTACCATCAAATACCGATTTTAAACGTTCGGCGTTCTGCAAAATACCCCTGCCGTTTCAAGCAAACAATTGTTATGATTGTCTAAAGTTCAATTCACAACAACCTCGGACTTGTTGCCGAAATAGTCCGCCAAACCATAAAAACTGACTACTTTTCAAACGAATGAAGGGGGTAGTTTCTAAAGAAACTGTGGTGCTGCGTCGGTGGGGAAGTAGTATACAAGAATTTCGTTTTATCAACGGAGTTGATAAATGTAAGTTGGCCATCGTACAGAGATTCTAAAAGCTGACGTTTCGTGCGTTAGCCCTTCGTCAAAGCGAATGGATTCGCTCTGACGAAGGGCTAACGCTCGAAACGTCAGCATTTAGAATCTCTGTACAGTGGCCAATTTTAAAACAAAACCAATTTTAGAACAAAACCAAATTTTTGTATACTTTTAAAACGGTTTCCTATTAAACGAGCGTAAAGGAAGACCTCGAACCGTACGAATGTTTGAGCACAAACTAAAGAAACCTGAAGCATCGCTGTGGGCGAAAAGGATGACCTGAACGCAACCGCGGAATAATTTCAATCCCGCATCGACTGGATTTTTTTCGGGATTCGGGGCGCGGCTCTTGGAATCGAGGCAGCTGTCCCGGGTGTGAAAGCGTGAAAAAGCGCGGGAATCTGTCTCGCTGCCGAGGCAAGAGGAGAAAGATGGCCGCCGTAAGTAATGTTTGTCTTCTCTTCTTTATTTCGTTAACGTTCAAAACGTCGTTAACTCTTCTTTCCTAATACACTAGGCTGATCTTTATCCTCGAAACTACAAACAGAGAGTTTCTAAGGCGTTTTTAAAGAGTTTAAAAGGCTGACGCCTTTATATTTTGAACGTGACTTCGACCATCTCTGAACACAACTCGATGCTTGGAAAAGAAATTACTTGGTAAGATTACAAGTGTACATTGTTCCTTTTACAGAAAACAAAGGTAAATATAATATTATCGATGTCAGTGGCACGTTTGTTATATTCAGCGGGCGGAGAATTCAGCTAAAATTTGACTTTCTAAGCAACGTGAACGGACCACGACCGTAAAATTTTGTTTCAATTTTTTATCATTCTTTGTCAATTTATTCGCTAAATGCGAGAAGAGGAAATGAACGCAAGAGTGCTTTGAAAAAGAGAAACCCTGAAAGTAAGGGCCACATCTAAAAGATAATTTGCCATATCATAGTTTCTTTTGATTAAGCCGGTTACACACGAGCAATTTTCCTTGACAAGGGTCATGGACAATAGGGCCATTTATACGGGAGAAAATAAGACGCGTCTTAGCTAAGACGCGTCTTAAATAGGACGCGAACTGTACCATTTATACGTTTGCGTCCTACATAAGACGCGAAATCTCGTATAAATGGTTCGCGTGAGGTTCGCGTCTTATTTTTGATACAGCCTCATTTACATGCGAAGTTGCCATTAGCAACGCCGTTAAAAGCAATAACTTTGGTAAAGATCCAAGATGGCGCGCTGTAGCAAGAAACAAAAGCGTGCCGTCGTTTTAAGAAGGAAGAGAATTCTTAAGAGATGTTTTTTCTCTTTTGAGAAGTCCTCTTTTCTTGTGAAGACCGTGCTGTGGAACAAAATTCAAAAACTTGACGTTGCCTTCAAAGAATGTAACAGAAATCCGAGACGAGTCGGAACAAAGCGATCGACTGATTGGTGCGATAACGACATGTTACTTATAGTTCAAAGGATGAGGAACTCTTTCTCCTCCACCAAAGTCCACGAGTTTCTCTGTTTTGTTGGTGTTTTTGAGGCTGACTGGGAAGCCATTTTGTTAGCCTGGGTGACTTGTCAACGAAATGACGATTTGTTGTTGTCGTCACGCATGTGACAGGCATGCGCACTTATAGTTCACGTCTTATTTAGGACGCGAACCCATTCACGTCTTATTTAAGACGCGGACAAAATAAGAACAGCCTAAAATTCTGTTCCAAGATAAGACGCGTCTTATGTAAGTCGCGTCTAAAATAAGACGTGAACGCTTGTTTTGTACCATTTATACGAGCAGTTCACGTCTTAACTAAGACGCGTCTTATTTTCTCCCGTATAAATGGCCCTATTGTTTCTTCTATATGGTACGCAGTTGCCGGGAGTCGCAGATTACAAAGTGTACGCATGCATATTGCTGAAGGTAACAAAATGACAAAAAAAAGAACAATGCAATTTGTGATCCAGATGATTCTTTTGTGATTTGTTTCTTTGATATTGATCGTTTACCATTTCAATCTCAGTCTGTCCCAGGCTCTCAGTTTGTCAGGATGAGCAGGGATGAGCGAAAAAGCAGGCGTGTCGGTCAGCGGGTAGCCTCCAATGCAGTCGTTTTTAGGAGAGTCGCATAGCACCCCCTCCCTTGTGGGGAGGAAGTGAAAGGAGGTATAGTCGGTGGGGTGGGACGAAGGAAGCTGCGGGTGCGAGAAGACTGCCTCTCTCGCCCCAGTCCTCAGTAGGTCTTTTCCCGCGGTCGCTTTTTTCTTTCGTCTTGTAGACCTTTTCGTTCGATCCGACAAGCCTAACCAGCTTAATAAGTAATTGTTAAAATAAATTATATGTGATTTCAGAACAGTAAGTGTATTAAAAAAACTGATTTGTAACCAGGTGGTTCCATGGTAAAAAATGAAAATGTTACACTGGTTAAAAAGTTATTATTGAAAAAAAATCACACCAGACCATTATAATATATTCTGTTTTTTATTAGCATCTACGCGATAAACCTTGATGGAAATTAAAAATAAATGCTGTTTGTTGTTGCCCATCCTTTCCTTGCTTCTTTCATGATCACTTTCATTTACCTACTGCTAATTAGATGTAAAATAATATGAAGAGATCACAATGTGCAGCACATATTAAATGGAAAATACCTCAACTGCCATCCGTATTATCTTCCGCGGGGGCAGATGAAGTGAAAACTATTACTACGTAGTATTGGGGTACGCAATCTCGATTTGCCCTACCAAGCGCATAAGGTGGTATCGGTATTGCTCAACAGAGCGCGCAAGGTGATGTCGGTATTGTTCACCGAGTTCGCAAGTTGTCCTGGGTGTAGTGTATTGATTACTTAGTAATACTACTGCAACAAGGACATGATCATGATCACCTTATGTGAAACTACTGCATGCTATTCCATGATGTGAAAGTACTGTTACCATGTAGAAGTAGAATAATCTTTGTGTTACAATATAAGATAATCGTTCAGTGAATAAAGGACAT
>BLFP01004720.1:62495-78373 GCA_014634505.1 Montipora efflorescens
GACCTCGAACAGGCAAAGGAGTATCATGATCGCGCTCTTGCTATACAGATAGAAAAGTTAGGATCTCAGCATTTCCATGTCGCAACCAGTTACAACAACATAGCTACCATACTCCATGACCAAGGTGACCTGGAACAAGCAAAGGAGTATCTCGATCGCGCCCTTGGTATACTGATAGAAAAGTTGGGATCTCAGCATATCGATGTCGCAAACTGTTACAACAACATAGCCGGTGTACTCCGTGCCCAGGGTGACCTGAAACAGGCAAAGGAGTATCATGATCGCGCTCTTGTTATACAGATAGAAAAGTTGGGATCTCAGCATATCGATGTCGCAACCAGTTACAATAACATAGCTACCATACTCCATGACCAAGGTGACCTGGAACAAGCAAGAGAATATCATGTTCACGCTCTTGCTATACAGATAGAAAAGTTGGGATCTCAGCATATCGATGTCGCAAACAGTTACAACAACATAGCTAGTGTACTCCGTGCCCAGGGTGACCTGGAACAGGCAAAGGAGTATCATGATCGCGCTCTTGCTATACAGATAGAAAAGTTGGGATCTCAGCATATCCATGTTGCATCCAGTTACAACAACATAGCCACTGTACTCCATGACCAAGGTGACCTGGAACAAGCAAAGGAGTATCATGTTCGCGCTCTTGCTATACAGATAGAAAAGTTGGGATCTCAGCATATCGATGTCGCATCCAGTTACAACAACATAGCCACTATACTCCATGACCTAGGTGACCCGGAACAAGCAAAGGAGTATCTCGATCGTGCTCTTGCTATACGGATAGAAAAGTTGGGATCTCAGCATATCCATGTCGCATCCTGTTACAACAACATAGCCAATGTACTCCGTGCCCAGGGTAACCTGGAGCAGGCAAAGGAGCATCATGATCGCGCTCTTGCTATACAGATAGAAAAGTTGGGATCGCAGCACATCCATGTCGCAAACAGTTACAACAACATAGCCACTATACTCCATGAACAAGGTGACCTGGAACAAGCAAAGGAGTATCTCGATCGCGCTCTTGCTATATTGATAGAGAAGTTGGGTTCTCAGCATATGCATGTTGCAACCACTTACAACAACATAGGTAGTGTACTCTATGCTCAGGGAGACCTTGAACAAGCAAAGGATTATTTTGAGTGCGCTGTTGCTATACAGATAGAAAAGTTGGGATCTCAGCATATCCATGTCGCATCCAGTTACAACAACATAGCCACTATACTCCATGACCAAGGTGACCTGGAACAAGCAAAGGATTATTTTGAGCGCGCTGTTGCTATACAGATAGAAAAGTTGGGATCTCAACATATTCATGTCGCAGATTCTTATAAAAACTTGGCTGTTGTACTCCGTGACCATGGTAAGCTGGGGCAGGCAAAGGAGTATTTTGAACGTGCGTTGGCCATCTATTTGATTCGTCTCGGTCCTCGACATTCTCGTGTTACCACTGTTCAGCGAGACTTGTCCAGACTGCAATACTGTCTAGTGCAGTAAAAACTCTGTATTGCGTCAAATGTTAATGAGGGCTAGTTATTGCTTCGCCAAATAAATCATTCATGTCTGCCAAGCAGGATGCACGTGTTAGCAAACCTTCCGCGAAAGCTGGCATTAGTCAACCCCTTGAGCGATATATGTGCTCAAATGGCTAGGGGAGTTTTAAATTATTTATTAACGTTGATTTGAAAGTTTGACAATTTTCTTATTTTTTAAGGGTAGCAGCTTGTTTTTAATTTTGTACATAAATATTGCGACGTTTTGCAATCTTCTGTTGTGTGAGGCGGTTAGCTTAGCTCTCTTTGGTAGTTTAAAGGGACTAGGTCACGCAATTTTAGGCAATTTCAGCATTGATCAAATGGTCATAGAATTAACTGAAATAACAAAATAACGGCTCAAAACTCATTATAGAAGAACTAAAAAAAACACAGGAAAGCTAAGAAGGGACAAGGATGGGCAAAACTGGAGAGGATCGAAATGGAATGCATTTGGATAAATCAAGTTGAAAAACGTCGGCCCACCCTTTTTCAAATTTATATCAGTTTATATCAAAATGTCACTTAAACAGCTGGAAAATCATTCTCAGTTGTTATGTGGCCGTTATTTTGCAAATGAAATACTCTTGCTCTGCCAATTTGACATTTAGAGCTCATAACTAACAAAATTAAACAAAATTGCCTAAAACAGCGTGACCTAGCCCCTTAAGGTATCTTATTCCAGATTCTTGAGCCAATGCGTGAGAAAACGTTTTTTTGCAAGTCAGTTCTGGAGTGTTTTGTATAAAACATTTGAAATAATGATGAACGAGTGGAATATCTGTGTTTAGTATAATTACGTAGGTGATGATTAAAAATTCCCTGCGCTGATTGGTTACACTTGAGGTGATTATTACGCGATAATCACCTAAGTGTTTTTTTTTTTTCAAAATGGCCGCAAGCCGTTTTGTCGAGGTGACAGGCGAAGAAATGAATTCTTTTAAATAAAATTCATATTTGTCAAATATTCGGTAGTGCTTGTTTACCATTAACAACATACATTAATTTTGCAACTTCAAAGACATAAAGAAAGTTTATAGGGAGAACCTTAGCTTTAACAAAAAAAAAATGGCGTTTTCATCTTTTGAAGCAAAATTGATTAAGCGTAGTGCATGTTTCTTAAGAATAACAAACAACAAGAGTCAAGAAAATGCAAACAAGGAATGCGCCGCATCTATCAAATCGATCACCTAGAAGAAAGTCCGTTGTGATTCTTGGAGATTCTATGACCTATAAACATCCAAGACAGGAAATTTTCGAAGGCAGCAAACTTGTACAAAATGAGGGGTGGTCCACAGAGGTAGTCCATGTACCATGACCATGAAGGGGTCCACATTGGTGGTCCATGGACCTGGGATCCATGTTTTGTAGACGTCCTTTTTTACAGGTCACAGGTCATTGCTTTACCAACGCAGAAAGTATCCTAAACATGCATAAAGGCTAACCTTAGATCTAATTAGGCCTAAACAAAACTTTTTAGGCTTTAGCTTAGCTTTTATTAATGTTTAGGATACTTTCTGTATTGGTAAAACAATGACCTGTGACCTGTAACAAACACCAGACGCAGCACTAGACTAATGTGGACCTTTACATATGATAAGTAATAATAGCAAATAGTTAGAAATAGTTGTGCATATTAAGAACTGAAGGCATGCGAATAAAATATAAGATAAAATATTTACAAACTGTATCCGTTACATATCAGTTAAGATAAATCTATGTACAAATAAAAGAATGGTTTAAAAATACACAAATTCTCAATGTTCTTATTCTAGTTGATACAAGTTCTTTTTTTGTTGCTAATTTGATGAATTTCTTTGTTTATCATAGGAAAATTCACTTTGCTATGGTAAAACATGCTAATTGATGCCAAAAAAAAAATGCTAAAAAGACACTTTATAATGTGCTTTACTTTAGCTACAATCATGCTTAAATCAAAATAAATTCATTACATGGTGTATCTGTTAAAGAAAAGTGTCGAAGAACTTGGCATTGTACAAAGAGTAGAACTCTTTCAATATCGATCATCGAGCGCTTTAATATTTTTCAGAGAAGTCATTGTTTCTTCCATATGGTACGCACTTGCCGGGAGTCGCGGATTACAAAGTGTGCGCACGCATATTGCTGAAGGTAACAAAATGACAAAAAGAAGAACAATGCAATTTGGGATCCAGATGATTCTTTTGTGATTTGTTTCTTTGATTTTGATCGTTTACCATTTCAATCTCAGTCTGTCCCAGGCTCTCAGTTTGTCAGGATGAACAAGGATGAGCGAAAAAGCAGGTGTGTCGGTCAGCGGGTAGCCTCCCATGCAGTCGTTTTTGGGAGAGTCGCATTTCACCTCCTCCCCTGTGGGGAGGAAGTGAAAGGAGGTATAGTCGGTTGAGTGGGACGAAGGAAAAAAGCTGCGGGCGCGAGAAGACTGCCCCTCTCTCCCCAGTCCTCAGTAGGTCTTTTCCCGCGCTCGCTTTTTTCTTTGGTCTTGTAGACCTTTTCGTTCGATCCGACAAATCTATCCAGCTTGATAAGTATTGTTAAAATAAATCATATGTTATATCAGAACAGTAAGTGTATTTTAAAAATTTTGTTCCTTAGAAGTCGGCTCTCCAAAAATCAAAGGACTGATGATTATAAAGCCACCATCATTTATGACCCTTGATCTGCTCTTGTAACATTAGTCGTTTTCGTTCTGGAGACGTGAAAGCAAGTCGCCTGTGACTGTTAAGTCATTGCCAGACTACATTTTTTTGTCGAAAAATTGTAAGAAACACAAAGGAGGCAGATGCCTTTCGGTTCTGACATCTTAGATTACTGGATCATTATTGATGAATATCAATATTGATGAATAACAGACATAATCCAGCCTTATTTTTCCTACTTCGCCCACAGTTATGCTTTTCATTATCAAACCCCCTTTATTTGTTTGGCGGTGGTTAAGAGTTCTCTACGCAAAGATCTCAAGCAAATGTGAGGATAGAACCAACTCCCCTCCCAACTAAATCATAAACACCCTTACGATTCAGGTGAATTCCTCAACTCCACCGCTGTTAACGCATTTAACTGTGATATTGTCGTTTGCGATGAAGTCCAAACCTTTATTTGCAGGATTCTTGTGATTGTTAGTGATTTTAAGTTTTAGTGATGGTAGTGATGCGTATTGATGTGTAGTAATGTGTAGTGATGCGTAGTGATAAGTGACGTTGAGTAGTGGCTTGTGATGGCCTGTGATAGCTCAAGCTTTAACTCGTAATTTAGTCTGAAAATCACTTGACCGATCAAGAATGTCATCAGGTGGTTATATTCTCTTCTTATGCATTTATTTAAAAAAATATGTTTTGTACATGGATAAGTCTGTACACGGATAGGTCTGAATTAAAGTCTTGTATTGTTCGTGTTAGTGCTACAAAACTGTTGTTCGTTGGTGCAAATTTTGTGTCGGTGCTTGTCGAGTTTGGCGAAAGGAGACACGTGATGTGTATCTCTGACGAGGGAAGTCTAGACTTGCAAATGCGTTGAAAGAAGTGAAAAATGCATTTGGCATACAGTGGCAAGGATGTAGTTACTTTATTCAAAAGTTTGATCAAGACTGGAATGCATGGGTGGACATTAGCCTGTGTCTTGCACTCAGCAAGAGCGGGGGATGTGAGCGGGGTCGTTAGCTTCAATGAGAGGAAAAACCTGACCTTGGGGTGCGAGGCATTTTCCAACTTTATAAGTGAGCGCTTGTCAAATACCCCGCTATATCCCGGCCGAGGGGATGCGGGGGTTTACATTGACTGTTGCATTACGTGTCCTATCTGTTAAAGAAAATTGTCGAAGAACTTGGCATTGTACAAAGAGTAGAACCCTTTCAACATCATCGAGCGCTTTAATATTTTTCAGGGAAGTCATTGTTTCTTCCATATGGTACGCAGTGGCCGAGAGTTGCGGATTACAAAGTGTACGCACGCGTATTGCTGAAGTTAACAAAATGACAAAAAGAACAATGCAATTTGTGATCCAGATGATTATTTTGTGATTTGTTTCTTTGATATTGATCGCCTACCATTTCAATCTCAGTCTGTCCCAGGCTGTCAGTTTGTCAGGATGAGCAGGGATGAGCGAAAAAGCAGGTGTGTCGGTCAGCGGACAGCCTCCCATTCAGTCGTTTTTAGGAGAGTCGCATTTCACCTCCTCCCTTGTGGGGAGGAAGTGAAATGAGTTATAGTCGGTGGGGTGGGACTCGACGAAGGAAAAAAGCTGCGGGCGCGAGAAGATTGCTCCTCTTGCCCCAGTCCTCAGTACTGAGGTCGTTTTCTGCGCTCGCTTTTTTCTTTCGTCTCGTAGACCTTTTCGTTCGATTCGACATATCCATCCAACTTGATGAGTAACTGTTAAAGTAAATCATATGAGATATCAGAACAGTAAGTGTATTTTTGTCCCTTAGAAGTCGGCTTTCCAAAAATCAAAGGACTGATGATTATAAAGCCACCGTCATTTATGACCCTTGATCTGCTTTTGTAACATTAGTCGTGTTCGTTCTATACACGTGAAAGCTAGTCGTCTGCGACTTCTAAGTCGCCTTTTTTTGTGTCGAATAATTGTTAGAAACACAAAGAAGGCAGATGCCTTTCGGTTCTGACATGTTAGATTACTAGAATGACTTCTACTGCAAACTCTGATTATTTTAGCTGTGCAAAGTGTTTTTGCTAATGATCAAGAAATAAATGAATTTGGCACTGCACTGAAGGTGGACCCATACCAGATTGTGGCTCGGACAACGAGGATAAAGTTCCAGATATATCATGTGCAGTTTCAGCAGTTGCAACTAAAAGGCATTGAACCATTATCGGATGATGTTTATCATGGTGTAAACTTCGATGTAGCTTTACTCAAGAATGCGATGTTTTGTGACTTTTCATTTCAAAAAAGAGAATTTCAGTGGCAGGATCATGGTAGTTATGCTCTACGCTTATGCTTTGTACCACACGTTCTAGGTGCTAAATAATAATACACATGTTAAAGGGGCTAAGTCACGTTACTTTAGACTCAGTTTCTGGGAAACCTTTAGTGAATCACGAGTTTAAAAGTCGAAAATGGTAATGTGGAATTCCTTTACTGGTAAAATTATCGTTACATTACAAACAAGATGATTTTGAGCAAAAACGACCTTCATCCAACCGAAATTAGAGCTTCAGTGCAAAAAACAAATCCTGAAGATCAAGTTACCTGTATTTGCCATAAAGGATGATAACTCGATAACATGGAAGTCATTCCTGCAACATTGATGTCTGAAGGCGCTTTCCTTTTGTCAGAGCTGGGCGGCCAGACCTGTCAGTTTGCAAAGACAATGCAAAGGAAGGCTTGCATGATAATCCGTTGCATTCTTCTGGAGGATTATATATCATCTGCGAATTGTTAATATGATAGCCTGGGACTAGGCTCCACAGTTGAGGTCACAGCGCAAAAAGGAACCTGGGAACTCCCCCGCTCTGCTCGCTTCGCTCGCCATTTTTTCTTTTGGGTACGTTCCTTTTCGCTTCATAATCCTAACTGCGGAGTCTGGTCACAGGCTATAATATGAAGACGCTATAAAGTTACTTTTTCCAAATGCCCGTTCTGGCCGGTCAGTTCCGTCAATTGAAAAGCGCCCTAAGGTGTAACAAGAACACAATTTCAAATTTGAGCTGCCCTAAAACCTTCCATAGCCCTTAAAGCCCAGAGCTATTGATGTTGAGCACGCATTTTCAAATTCCTCATGTGTTTTTAATATGTGTGATGGGAAGGCTTACACTATTAAAGCAGCTGTCAGCTTGTAAGAATTTGTTTCCTGTAGAGTCAAAGCTGGCGAAGATGTTGTTATTCAGGATGTCACTTCCAGTGATAAATACAAGTATATCTGAAACATTTAGATAAGAACAATAGAAAAGTAACTTTACTTTACTTTACTCTAATTTTTATAAAAATGAGGACACATTTGAAATTAAATTTACAAGACATGTTTGGTCATGCAACGACCATCTTCAGTTGAAAGTAGAATTAATTTGAAGTTACATTTGAATTTATAACATGCTAAACAAAGGTAAATAACAACGTGAAATAGATTGGGAATCTAAAAAAATAGCCAAAGGTAACAAAAGAGTGTACAATGGAACATGTTGATTAGAACGAGGGAGTTAAATTAACATGATATAATTGCTTGTTTAAAGAAGGTTGCTCCAAGGAAATATGTGAGGCTTCTTTTATCTTGAGTTAACTGAATAGAGTGTAATGTGAAGTGCTAGATTTCTATCCCATATGAACCATGTGAGCGTTAGCCCTGAATAGGGCTACACGGCCAACGTTTGTATAAACGTAACCTTTCCTTGTTCTTTTATCTTGACCTTGGACTTTTGTGGTCGCCCGGTCTATAACTTCAAAACATTCAGCAGAGCAGGAGTTATGGCATGCCTCGGATTGTTGAAGATGTTGAAAGATATGTGAGGTCCTTTCCCTGTTTAAGTGTTCGTGAATGCATGTCTTGAGGTGTCGGCTAGTTTCGCCGACATAGCAAGAATTACAGCTTGCACAGTTAAACTTGTAGACAACATTCGAACGAAGTTCAACAGGCACAGGGTCCTTCACACTAAACATGTTTCGGATCTTGAAGGAAGAAAAGGCTAGCTTAACATCAAGATTGTTACAATAACGTTAGCCTTTTCTTCCTTCAAGATCCGTAACATGTTTAGTGTGAAGGACCCTGTGCCTGTTGAACTTCGTTCGAATGTTGTCTACAAGTTAATTTCAAATGACTTTTGTGTCGTCATTTCGATAAAAATTGTTGTTAGTCTGCTTCTTTCTAGTACTTTACTTTACTTTTAGTAAAAAGATGAATATATAGTAATTCTACAGTTGTGACTGGCTTATAAAAGCCATCATGGGGTATGAGTACGTAATGCTGTAAAATGTGATAACTGTAGCCGTACTTTACACTTTGTCCAAGCAGTATATTAAATTCACCCAGAAAAGTCGCAAGATTTATTGATATTTTATGTGCATTTAGCATAAAGCACCAATAGTAGTATTATTTGATTGCACTCACGTGATAAGATGGCAATGTTGGTGCCAAAGCAATAGAAAAATATAGTTCACGTTTTGCATAAGTAATAGTCAAATTCCCAAAAGACTTTTTCAGTGTTGTTTTTTCCACCAACATGGCCGCTATTACGTCAGTGCTTTGTTGGATACAAGATGATTAAGGCCAATTGTTACAGGTCTTCTTTGGTTATCTACTACACAACCTCAGCTGACACATGCTCGGAAATAATAATATTTAAAGTGCTACTATGATCAAATTTTTATCCCTTGAAATTTTAGCCTTATCATAGAATTCCAGGAAAGATTAAAAACGTCATTTACCGTTTGTAAATATCTGTATTGGTTCCGGTAGCCTGCGGGCAGGCTCTTTTGCATGAAACTTGGTAATAGTTTTATAGGCAACACACCGATATTGGTTCCCATGGCAACTCACTCTTCTCCAGTCTCCTCCAACCTGATTTCAATATTTTGGTGATCACAAGCAAGAAAATCATTTAACAAGGCCACAAACTCGACCTAACACATTTATATGCTTGCAGGATCATGCAGATGAGGCACCATTGGCAAACACCAAACCAGAACGCCAAAGGTGGCCAGCAAAGCCTTTAATATCAGGGAGGTCTGAAACCCAGTATGTTGCCATGGTAACAAAGTGGTATGAGCATATTGTGAAGCACATCTACTAAAATCTTACTGCCTAGAATCAAGCATTTCCGATCAGTACAAATTGGCTGAGATATCTTTTTTCGTCGTATTTGAGAAAAATTCGGTTCACTTGGCTAATTTGCATATTTTAAAAGGGCAAATTACGGCTTGGTATTTCATTGGAAATTCCTTTACGCCAAGTCACTAACCTCTGGGTTCTTTGTATTCACTTGCAAATCTTAGGAACCACTGAAAGGCATTCATCTTTATTTCATTATTAACCTTCTCCAGTCCGCCAAGGCTCATATTATTCTTTAATGTTTTAGCGTAAGCTAATACTTGCTCTGGTGATGGGAAAACATAACGCGGCTAAACTGTTGGCTTAGCACCCAGAATATCTCCCAAATGTATGGCGTTCATTTCCAGAACAATGGCATCCAATACTAGGACTTCACCCACCATGATATCCTGCACAGATTTTACCACGTTTTTGTCAGTTATTGGGATGTCTGTGCAGCCATGCCTCACCATTGCTTCCTCAATTTTGTCTTTCTCTTCTTCACTTAATGATGTAACTGACTTGTTTCCTGTTAACTTTACATGCAAATGAACTGAATACATTTACTTACTAGCTGCATGTTAGCACAAAATGTAATCATGATTTTCAACCAAAATTCATCCAATTTTTGCTGGTATTTCCCAGGGAAAACCCAAACTGTTTCTACATCATTTATTGAAAAACGTAAAGTCAATCTAGAGCCGCAAAAGGGTGAGCCGAAATAGCCTAAAATCTATTTTCATTGAAACACGCATAGCAAGAAATTTTAAAGACCGCAGCCTGACATGTTAAAATTTGATTGATGTTTAACTTGCTCATCTGCTGCTGAACAAAATTCAAGATCTTCGCTTTACAAAAAGCTCGGACCGGATCAGCTGGTGTCGCTCACCTCAGATCGAGCGAAAAACAGTTTTGTACGCCAAAAATATTCAGCGTTTGCACCGATTTCACCAAGGATTAGGGCTAGGGTGATTTCTCGAGGTCTTATCATATTTTTACGTCGATTCGAGGTGAGCGATCCGAGGTGAGCGATCCGAGTTGAGCCAATCCGACGTTTGTACCTGCCTTTAGGATAACAGTTGCCCTCAAGTAATTTTGGCCAATATTTTTTGCTGCTGCCATTACCAGAAAAGCATTCTTTGGACGTTCAGAGTGTTTGTTTTTGATGTTGCCAATATGGTGGCTAAGTTCCAACTTCCATTAATTTTTACAATTTATCCCCGTCTTGAACCCTCATTCAAGGCCTCAACAATAGATGGAATCGATGGCAATCGATATCAAATTATTCATATAATCGATCGATCGATATCGATATCTCGATAATCGAGATTTATATTTGCAAATTACCTGTCCTCTTACCACTCAAGTCAAACTCTACATCTCTACGCAGTAAGCGCATTCACAATCGTCTTATGCGTGATCTTCGTGGAAATTGCATTCTTGTCCTTAATAAACCTAAAACAACCAAATATGCGCTACCTGAACCTGATTTTGTCCGTAGCACTGGGTTTACTGGTTTTAAACTAGAGAATCCAATACCGCATTTTGTACAGCGGCTTTTCTTTTTAATTAATATATCTTTAAATGTCATGTACTTAGTTATGTATCTGTATTTGATATGTATTTTAGTTGTAAATATTATGTCTCGAAGACATTGGCTCTTACAGTTATCCTGAAATTCGAGATGAAATAAAGTTTATGCATGTATGTGTTACCTTCAACAGAGCGCGTGCGTGCATTTTGTGATCTGCGACTCCAGTGCTTACCATATGTCAGATAAAATGACTGTTCCCTTGAATATTTAAGCGATCGAGATCTTACGCTAAACTGTAATGACAAGGACGGTCTAGACCTGTGAGTAGGCGTGGGGTTTGTCTCACATGGTTTAGGGGCCGACATATCCCTCCCTCAATGCCGTACCGGGACGCGAGGTCGGTAGAAGAAAGCAGCGAAGGGCCAACTGCGTCCAAAAGCACGGGCTGAAATCCCGGGATGACTCGTTTGGTACGACGCTCCAGCGCCACGTCTGGAGGTACTGCTTTTTTCTCTCGTGTTCAAACATTCCTTCAGCGCATGCGTACATGTTCAAGGCTCTCCGATACCTAGCCTAACAAAAAAATCAAGATGCTAGTTTTTACAAGGAATTGAGATTTCAGTTTATTCTATAGGCATAAACGTAGTAACGCAAGAACCGTGCGTGTCTGGTCTTCTCAACACAGAATTTATGATGTTTTCAACTCGCAAATTTTGTTGCTGATGGCAAATTGTTTTATTCGCGATTGACACTTCTAAAAACTTCCTTCTGCTCTTCTTAAAAACTATATAATCAACATTTATTTGCTATTGCGTCAATATTTGTTTTGCATAAAACAGGATGACAAAATCTGTACCTTGCTTCATTCGCATTTTTGAACGTTAACATAGCATTTTTGGTTGCATATTTTGAGGTCTCCTATCTAGATACTAACCCCGCCGGACAGCAGGTAACTTCAGTAAACTATTGTCTTGAAAAGCTGCACACTCTTAAACTTGTGGTGAAGAAGAAGTTGTAAGGGAACTTGAAAATGATCAACATGTCAGCCTTGAACCCAATGTTTCTCGATTTCTTTTCATTTTCTTCAATCTTTCTGGGTTTAGTACTAGCACTAAAATGATTTACGATACGAAAACAATATGGTGTACTATTAGAGCTACATGTTTGCGCAAAGACAACTTGAATCTACTGAAAAACAAAACGCAGCTCAGTTGACCGTTATGGAAAAAAACACTGTCAAGTTACTGCACTACCACATGTACGCAATGCGTGCCTATTTTTTCAAATATCCCGTATCTCGTCAATCCCCCCTCCACGTTCCCCCCAGAGACCGAAAACGCAGCGCTAAAGATGCGTTTTTCACCCCAGGATTTGTTTACGTCTCGGCGAGCGGGAAACTGTGAGGCATACATAAGATTATGACGTCACGCGTATTAAAAAAACCCTCCCTTGTTGTTGCAAGTACAAACAAAATGGCATCCAAACGATCTCGTTACGTTGGCGCAGGGACTCCGCAAATTTCTAAATTTTTTCTGACGGTATCAGATATGTAGCCCCAGAAACCCATAGCTTAGCATTGAGATAATATATTGCTCAAACGATTTGAAGCGCTTAACTGAAATCGCTTGAAATTTTAGTTTTATCTCACTTTCACAGTTGAGAAATACTTGCACGTACTATAGTTTTCCTTTTTTCCAATATTAATGCTTCTGGCGGAATATAACTTCAGTTTGAAAATTGAAGGTCTTGTTTGACTCTTTATTACTCTTATCTTAATGCTATCTAATAAGGGCCCAGTTTACCCAAAAATGCACCAGATGCAACCATTTGAAGGCAATACGTTCAAAACTTTCCGGGGGAGCATGCCCCCTGGGACCCCCCTGGCATGCAAATCCTTTGGCCTCTGCTGAGTATTACTATAGCCAGCTTGCCTACTACTCAAAACCATTTTGACTGGGCTGCTCCTAGTTGTTTTACGATCATAGACTCAGCTAGAGACAGTTATGGTTTTGTCTTAAACTGAAAGAACAAGGGCACCCAACGAGCAAATTAAGCCAAAAGCCTTTGAGAGACATTTCTAGACTCCTTGTAATGAATAAAGACTGTCTAAGGAGATGTTTTTATCACTTAGGGTTAGGGTTAGGGTTTGGATATCTTAGCTGAAAATTGAAGTGCCCAAAAATTTTAGGAAATGATATCTTCATTTCAGTAATTGCTAGGTGAACATTTACCTTCTCACAAACTCCAACCGAACCATTTGCTCATCCGAAACTGCTAGGTGAACTTTTTCAGTGCCAGAAATTGCAAATATATCCCTTCCGAAAAGGGCATTACTAAACAACAAAACAGCCAAAGACCGAAATAGCAAAATGAAGCACCAAAACACCATGTTTGACCCCACCATACATTCAATACTAACCAACAAAGGTTGGATTTGAGAATAAATATCGTTTTAGGTCTAATTAGGCTGTTTTGGTGTTTTGCTGTTTCGTTGTTTAGTAAAGTCCTTCTGAAAACATAATGGACTACTCCTCCCATGGCTGGGAATCTTTTTGGTGAGGTTTTAGGAAAGAAGTATGTAGCTCTCTGCCAACGTAGAACCGACATTCTTAGGGCCGATTTATTTCACGTTTAAAGCCAGAGCTAAACGTGCAGCTACAGCATAGTAATAATTTTTGTTTTTTTAAGCAACCTGTTTAACACTTGTGCACGCACACATGTTATGTTATGTTTTGCAACTTTGTATTAACTTTTCAAAATATAACCGTCACTGCTAAAGATGTGTCAAGAAAAAATATATGTATCATGAAAATATATATGAATGATGAAAAAAGACATGTATTCGGGAAAAAAATATATGTATCAGGAAAAAATATATGTATCAGTAAGAAAGTGTATGTATCAGGAAAAAATATATGTATCAGGAAAAATATATGTATGCATCAGGAAAAAATGTATATTTTTTTCTTAATACATTAATTTTTCCTGATACATATATTTTTTTCCTGATACAAAATTTTTTCCTGATCCATATATTTTTTCCTGATATATATTTATTTCCCCCTGATACATATATTTTTCCTTATACATATACATTTTGTCTTGATACATATATATTTTTTCCTGATACAAATATTTTTTCCTGATACATATATTTTTTCTGGATACATATATATTTTTCTTGATACATATTTTTTTTCCTGTCCTATATATATATATACTTTTTGTCCAGATACATATATATTTTTTCCTATTACATATATTTTTTTCCTGATACATATGTATTTTTCCTGAAAACAAATTACGATTTTGAGACGTGTATCGTGATCCATCATTTATAAGGATAAATAAAACTGTAAACTAATCAACCCGCGCCTGATCGAAATTTCAATTCTTTCTACCTGCGAAACGTATTTGTTTGCGTACGTCAGCAACCCAATTCAGTGCAACGACGTCAATTTCAACATTAGAACCAATCACAGGCCGCAAAAGTGAGACGGCAATACCACGAAATATACTTTCTCCTGATATATATCTTTTTTCATGATACATATTTTTTTCCTGATATATATATTTTTCCCTGATACATATTTTTTCCTGATATATATATATATATATTTTTTTTTTTGTCCTAATACATATATTTTTTTCCTGATACATATGTATTTTTCCTGATACATATACTTTTTCCTGATATATATCTTTTTTCATGATATTTTTTTCCTGATACATATTTTTTGACTTTCATGATTCTCGTCAGATATATCCACAAGGGCCATGCCATCACGAGGAATATATATACGGCTATTGTGACGACTGTCTCAATGGTCAGCGGAGTCAAAGTGATATGAAAAACAAATGGCGGCTGATGCCGTTGATTAAAGGGGGAAAGATCTCATGGATATACCTACCACGAGTCATCTCATTTTACAGTGATTAGGTCTAAACTTTCGTTTATCTTATTGCTATAGCAATATTTAGTTCTAGAAACTGATTTAGACTGAATAGTCATTTTTTTAGAGTTATGGTCGGTGTGTATATCCATGAGATCCTTGCCGTTCAAGGCATTTTTCATCTCTTTCTCGTCGAGCTCAGCGAAATCTGTACTGCGAAATTCTGAGTGTTTTGGAGTACTTTGAGGGCCGATTAGATGATTACGTCATGAGATCTGTGATTCCGCAGCGAACAACAGAACGCGAGTGAAGATTTAATTCACCTGTTGGATTCTGTGTGAAGGCTTACGTAAACTCTCTCTGTATAACGAATGAAATGATATAAGCTTATGAAGTGAATCATATATTGAACTGCAGATATGAAATCAAGTGAAAGTAAATTTAAGACACACGAACCAGCTTTTTAAAGACATGTTTCGGCATTACTCATGCCATGATCATTTCACTTATGTAATGGTATGTCTGTGACATGGGGTCACGTGACATTGTAGATTCGTGTGTGTGTTTGGCCAGCAGCCATAAAAGTAGAGTTGTAAACTCTTCGTCATTATGTCCGTCCTTTTTATTCCAAAAACCTCCCTTATCGTTACAATTTAATCTACACGTTGTACAAACCTCTCTCTCTTATATACATTACAACTAGTGGTAGCTATCTCTAAGTGCCAACGAGACAGTAAATATAATACATACCGGTAGTTTGCAGATTTTTTTCAGAATGTCATTTTTGAAACCCAATAGTCCTTCTGCTACCGACCTTGCCTCCCGGTACGGCATTGAGGGAGGGATATGTCGGCCCCTAAACCATATGAGACAAATCCCACGCCTACTCACAGCTTCTCAGACCGCCCTTGTCATTACAATATAGCGTAAGATTTCGATGGCTTATATATTCAAGGGAAAAGTCATTTTATCTGATATATGGTAAGCACTGCAGTCGCAGATTACAAAATGCACGCACGCGCCCTGCTGAAGGTAACATACATAAATGGATAAACTTTATTTCATCTCGAATTTCAGAATAACTACAAGAGCCAATGTCTTCGAGACATTACATTTACAACTAAAATACATAGCATATA
>BLFP01004720.1:86781-96781 GCA_014634505.1 Montipora efflorescens
AGCCATGCTTGGCTGGATGCAAAAACGAATACAGATTATCAAACCATCGATTAAATACTCAAATTGCGTAGCACGGAGACAATTTTAGAGTTTTCTTTTATTGATCACGTGACCATGGGCGTGGTATGATGACGTCATCTTTAGGGTCATTGGCTTACAAAAGTTGGAAACTGACCAAAATAATGCCAAATTCTCTCAAATTACTTAACCATTACATCCTTAGCAACGGACCCCAAAAAATACGTCAGTGGGCCCTTAACATACCCGTATTCACGTTCATTTAATTACGTTCAGCTACCCACATCTTCCTTCATCCGCGTTCAATTATCTTCATTTACCTTTATTCGCGTTCATTTACCTTCATAAATCTTGTTTTACCTTTATCTACCTTCATTCACGTTCATTTACGTTTTTATATACCTTCAGCTACCTCCATCTACCAGGGTGTCAAGTGACAAATGACACTCCGAGAAAATAGGGAAATAGGAAAGACAGTGGCCAAAAATAGGAAAAAATAGGAATTCTCATCCCAAAATAGGAAGAACATAGGAAGCTTTCCTTGGATTCTACCCTCTTAAGGGGGTCTCAATGGGAGGATAGCTTTCACGACCAAGGTTAGAAAATTTGGCTTTTCACGGCTAATGGTTATTTTTTTCCCGTCACGGTTAACTTACATGAAAAACAAAGAAACGTCCCTCGTTGAAAATGAAAGTCTTTTTTTGCTTTTTGGGGTTCTCTGTGTTAGTTACTACGGTGTTAGTACACATTGAAAAGAATAAGTCATTGGTCATCAGAATGCGACTTACATTTTTGTCAAGACCTCCAACTGGGGGCAAGAGAGGATGATGTAAGAGAACGGATCCCCCATACACGGGCCAATGATATATTTTTTTTAAATCTTATCTTAGCTAGGCAGCTATTTTTAGAGAGGCACCTGATTGGCCACTTGTAATGACGTAATGAAATTTCAAATATCCGTGGCGTCGGGAACGAGAACTTAAAATAGCTTTGCGAAACCAAAAGTAGATCTTCAAAAACTGTGATGGGCATAGGGGTCCGTTCTCTTACCTCATCTTCTCTTTCTGGGGATTATTTGGGACTTGTTTTGTCTTGTCAGACAAGCTTAGCGAGATGGAATGTCCACGAGAAGAGCAAAGGAGGTAAAACGGTGACAGGAGTCCATCTGGAGCGTGCAACTTCCATACAGCGTCTGTGAAACGGCGTTTTCACAAGTAGGTTTATTTTTAGAATAGCCCTTCCCGCGAATTAGGTCAAAAAACAAAGGCACTTCCGGTTCGGTGACCCTATGACGTCAGCTTAAGTTCTTGGAATTGGTCATCGGGCTCCTTTGGGAGTCCCATTCGCGGGAAATTCAATCTAAAAATAAATCGGTCTGTGAAAACGCCGTTACACGAACACAGTAGAGTTGTAAGCTCCGGGTCATGGGTTCCTGACGGTGTTGAGTGCTCTGAAGTCTTCAAATACTTCGAAACACTCCCTATTCCACTTTTAAAAGTAAAAAAAAAATCACGCTAAATGCTTTTAATTTTTTTCACGGCTAACGGTTAATTGTTGTTGTTGTCATTTTCACGCCTTACGGTTAACTTCCCTTGACGTGTCACGGCTAACGGTTAACCCCATTGAGACCCTCTCCTAACAACGCCAACAACAGCTCTATTCCTCAAACCAATGCCTTATTCAATATCTAAGACTTACAGACAAGATGGCATGCATCATTCATAGAAACAAGTGTTAAAACTTGGTGAACAACGGAGGTTGCACCAACATGGCGGCTCCATACAAAACTCTGCAAAGTTGCGGAAAATGATTCGACAAATAACTCAGAAACGATGCACCGCACAGACCTGAGAATAGGAGAGGAGATTTCTAAATTTGTCTCCTACAACATTCCGAGTATTTGACTTTTTTCCTGCGTGTGATAGACATAATAATAATCATAATAATAATAATAATAATAATAATAATAAAGATAATAATAATAAGGATAATAATAATAAGGATAATAATTATAATAATTTTAATATTTAACTTGTATAGCGCCGATATAAATATAGCTACCGGTATTTTCATTAGCGCTTAAAACATAAAACGACATAAAACCTACTAAAAACGAGATCAAAAGCACATTAATAAAATTACCAAAAAGCTTTCTGAAATAAAAATGTCTTGAGTGTCGTTTTAAAAGATGCTACTGAGGGGCTACTCCTGATCGCATAGGGCAGTAAATTACATAGTTGAGGAGCAGCAACAGCAAAAGATCGATCTCCTAAGGTTGTTAAGGTCTTAAATTTCACAGGGTTTAGTAGCAGTCCATCACAGTCGGAGCGTAACTTGTATTTACATGTATTTACATGTATTTACATGATTAATAAGTTCCTGGAGATAAAAAGGCGCTAAGCCATTGATAGCCTTAGAAATGGTACAATGTAAATAAGAGAACACTGAGATTTATATTTGCAAATTACCTGTCCTCTTATCACTTAAGTCAAACTCTACATCTCTATGCAATAAGCGCATTCAAAATCTTCTTATGCGTGATCTTCGCGGAAACTACATTCTGTCCCTCAATAAACCTAAAACAACCAGTTATGGTCTTATTTTTTTTCTTACGTATCAGCTAAGTTGCGGAATGCGCTACCTGATTTTGTCCGTACCACTGAGTCTAACGGTTTTAAACTATAGAATCCAAGACCGCATTTTGTACGGCGGCTTTTATTTTGAATTAATATATCTTTAACTATTATGTATTTAGTTATGTATCTGTATATGCTATGTATTTTAGTTGTAAATGTAATGTCTCGAAGACATTGGCTCTTGTAGTTATTCTGGAATTCGAGATGAAATAAAGTTTATCCATATATATTTGTTACGAAAAGCTTGATAGTGAGGCCTTGAGGACAAAGACAAAAAAGGAAAGTGGATGATATGAAAATATTGTTCACATTTATTCCAATGTGTTCTATTGTTTTTGTCCTTTATTATGCCTCACTTTCAAGCTGAATATTTGATATTTCAAAAATGGCCTATAGTGGTTGTAACTTAAGTTCTGCAACTCAACTTATCTAAGTTAGCGATAACACAATAACAATAGAAATTTTTGAAAAGTAAAGCCCTCGCACACTTTGTATCTGGAGCAAAAATGTCAATGTCAACATGTTTTGCAATAATATTGAAAGTACTGCTGTTGGAGAAGCCAACCGCTCGCAGGGTACTCCTGGCCTGCAGAACATACAGTATCATAAAAAACACACCACACAGTAATATCTTAAAAGTCAATTCGAAATTAACCGGCAGCCAGTGCAGATTATACAGCAGCGGTCTTATATGGCAGTACTTGGACCCTCTGCAGCTTATTAAGCTGGTAGGTTGGCAGGCCATAGAGCAGGCTGTTGCAATAATCGACAATAATCGACATGAAGGTGATGTTCCAGAATTTGTCATGAATGTTGAAGATAAAGATACATATCTTTTGTTACAAGTAAGTGTGCGAAATTTAAAATCTAATAAAAGTATGAAAAAGGTAAATAGCAAGAATTGAAAAAATTAAGTATATCACACAGCTAATTCATATTTAAAAGCTAAACGGTTAATAAAAGAGTTTTTGAAACGCATAGTGTTAATCTTAGGTTTAAAACACGTTTCTTTCCTAAGATTATAACTGGACGAGGCATAATAGATATAAGTGGATGTCCTTTAGAGTTGGAAACTTTTCAAAATTTCTTACGATTTTACCTCTCTATGAGATCATAAACACACGCTTAGACGTATATTTCCTTTTAAAACAGCGGTCTAAGAAATATTGTACAGTTGTAAGATCGGACTCGGATGCGGCGTAGACAGATAAATGCGTAATTAATATTACTAGGTAGTACTATAGTATTAAAGAGAAGGTCTATTTCTGACTGATTGCACCCCTCTTTGCGCAGCGTTCTTAGAATGTGTAGGGATTTGTTAGCTTTAACAAGTTTATTCTTCTGAAAATTTGCTGTCGCATTGGAAGGTGACCCCAAGATCTCTACTTCTTTACAACTGGGTATCAACCCAATAGGTGAAAAGAGGTCGCAGTTGCCTCTCTTTTTCATCATCAGCTCTTTACATTTGTATAACTTACTTGTTAACCTTTTAAGTGCTATGTGCCTGTTTGTTTGTTTGGTTTTTTTTTTACTTTCTCGGCGATAAACAGTCTGCAGAACTTGGCTCCGTCGTGTTAAGGGACCGTGTAAGTAGTACTCATTGAAACGTCTGCTGTTTGGGGTCAATGTGGGCTCAGGTATGAACATCACGCCGTGTAACAAATGTCCAGTACATATTAGGAGGGCGAGCGAGTTCGCCTTAATCTGCTAGGTTTATCACTTTATAAGTGGTTTTTTGGGCCATCTTCGTCCACGGAAGACCCCATGCAGACTGGCATCATTAAGCCGGAAAGAGGTGAAAGCAACCCTTTAAAAGAAAACAGAGGTGAGAAATGGTTTCATGCAGACTGGGATCGACGCCTAAAATGCTCCGTTGTAAACATGGCGGTTCACGAGTGAAGTTGTCTCTCTGGCCTTTCTGTGGACGAATTCCAGGACCTACCGATACAATTTGGGCAAGTTCTGAAAGCTTAAAACTTCAGTCGATGCGGTATTTTGCTGGTGGGACTGGGTGGCCCGACACTTTGGAAAAATATATAAAATGAGAATCGGGAGTCTTCCCTTGCCATGGATTTCACAATTACGCAGAATTCTCTTTGGGCATGATCAAAAAAACTTAAGAATAACGAGAATTGGCCTCATCGAATGGCTGAAGCGCGACCAGAGGAAAAGATTTCCAGCCAGATACTAAGGAGTAGCGCTGGTTTCTGCTGTTAACGTAAGACTTTTGATTTCTCAACAAGTAGTTTTTGTTATAGAACATTCGCGACAAGGTAGTGCTTTTTTTCGCTGTTATCCTCGTAGCAAATTTCTTGACAAAGAAACGGCATAATGTAAATAATAGAACACTGAGATTTATATTTGCAAATTACCTGTGCTCTTACCACTTAAGTCAAACTCTACATCTCTATGCAATAAGCGCATTCAAAATCTTCTTATGCGTGATCTTCGCGGAAATTACATTCTGTTCCTCAATAAACCTAAAACAACCAGTTATGGTCTTAATTTTTTTTTCTTACGTATCAGCTAAGTTGCGGAATGCGCTACCTGATTTTGTCCGTACCACTGAGTCTACTGGTTTTAAACTAGAGAATCCAAGACCGCATCTTGTACGGCGGCTTTTCTTTTGAATTAATATATCTTTAACTATTATGTATTTAGTTATGTATCTGTATATGCTATGTATTTTAGTTGTAAATGTAATGTCTCGAAGACATTGGCTCTTGTAGTTATTCTGAAATTCGAGATGAAATAAAGTTTATGCATGTATGTATGTTACCTTCAGCAGGGCGCGTGCGTGCATTTTGTAATCTGCGACTGCAGTGCTTACCATATGTCAGATAGAATGACTTTTCCTTTGAATATATAAACCATAGAAATCTTACGCTATATTGTAATGACAAGGGCGGTCTGAGAAGCTGTGAGTAGGCGTGGGATTTCTCTCATATGGTTTAGGGGCCGACATATCCCTCCCTAAATGCCGTACCGGGAGGCAAGGTCGGTAGCAGAAAGCAGCGAAGGGCCAACTGCGTCCAAAAGCGATCGCACGGGCCGAAATCCCGGGATGACTCGTTTGGTACGACGCTCCAGTGCCACGTCTGGAGGTACTGTATTTTTCTCTCGTGTTCAAAGATTCCGTCAGCGCATGCGTAAATTAATATTCAGGCGCTCCGATACCTAGACTACCAAAAAAAATGAAGATGCTCGTTAACTTTTTACAGGGAATTGAGATTTCAGTTGATTGTACAGGCATAAACGTAATGTAAGAACCGTGCGTGTCTGGTCTTCTCGAGACAGAGATGAGAGATGGTTTCATGCAGACTGGGACGCTTAAAATGCTCTGTTGTAAAACATGGCGGTTCACGAGTGAAGTTGTCTCTCTGGCCTTTCTGTGGACGAATTCCAGGAACTACCGATACAATTTGGGCAAGTTTTGAAAGATAAAAATGTCAGTCGGTGCCGTATTTTACTGGTATGACTGGGTGACCCGACACTTATAAAAAAAGAAAAAGAGAGAGAATCGGGGAGCTTCCCTTGTCGTGAAATGGAAGAATTACCCAGAATTCTTTTCGAGCATAAAAGAGGCAACTGGAGAAGCACGATAATGGCCCTCATCCAATTGTCAAAGCGCGCAAAAATGTCAATGTCAACATGTTTTGCAATAATATTGAAAGTACTGCTGTAGGAGAAGCCAACTGCTCCCAGGGTACTCCTGGCCTGCAGAACATACACTATCATAAAAAACACACCACACACTATGTTTGCCTGATAAAATGGCTCTTTTATTTTACAGACGCCAAAAATATACTTGACAATTTGTGTTGTAAACACTAAAAAAAGCTGTGAACGGTAAAAGGAAAAAATATAACAACGACAATTTACGCGATGTTGAGTCTTAATGATCATAAGACACCTAGGAGTGCACTTTTGTTTACAGTCAGGTGGGGTAATTAGGTGCTTTTGTACATGAGAACAGATGTTCCATGACGCTACCTGTACATGCAAATTGGCGTGATTGTCTCACCAATGTAACGGGAGTCACATCCCGCACTGGGATTTTAAAGCATCTCGTATGGGATCTTTGAAGCTGAAAAAAATCTTCACTTTAAAAGACAAAATTGGTAAGAGGCCCAGTGTAGGTTTTTCTTGTGATAAATCGAGGTTTTACAAGAAAGCCCTGAAATGTCAGGTGTTAACCCAGCACACTTTCAAACTCTAAAGTAAAAAGGAAGTGATTTCTTTTTATCATGGTAGCAATTTAAGTAAATTCAATTCAAGTAACTCTGACGGTTGAAAAGGCTGTCTCTATTTACTCACCAACACGACAGGTGTATCTGTTTGTTTCTGTTCTCGTTTCTTCTTGACCTCATAGAATGACAAGGAATTTCTATGGTCTAAATATTCAAACTTGTTGTCAACGTGGCAAGACTCAGCTTCATTTCTTGTAATCCTGTGTACTATGTTGGATCAGAAAGTTTTTTTTTTTTGTCAATCCCATACATGTAGTTTTAAGACACAGAGACATGATCACTATTTGTGATGGTGCTGTCATGATAATATTATTTACTGTTGCTATTAAATATTATTATTATTATTATTATGCAGTATAAACGTTCGTATGCTAGCTTAGCACATAGCTCAATAGGGCGCTATTGCGTAACCTAAAGGCTGTAAAAATAACCTCAATATGTCTAAAAAGTTCGTATCTACATACATCTATCTATATATAAACGAATTTCAAAGGTTAGCTTCGATTCTTGAAAAGGTAGAAATGTAAAATGAATATCTTCAGACCCATTAAAACAATAATATTAAAGCTTCTAAGACGATTCTACTTGCAAAAAAAAAAATTATTTTTATCCTAAATAATTTTTCTGTTGTCTCTGACGGAGGTTAGTATCTACTTATGTTAATACTTTGAAAAATCACGCAATTTTCAGACTTTCAGACAAAACGACCTTCTGCATTTTCAACAATACTTCTTTACCCCTTTTAACTCCTACAAGACTTCGGATGGTGCTCTACAGTTCCTCACTATATCCTCCTAACACGTCCATTACGATGTTAAACTGTTTTACTTGATATCCAGGAAACTGCCTCTTATTACTATTATTATTATTATTATTATTACTATTATTATTATTATTATTATTACTATTATTACTATTATTATTATTATTACTATTGCTATTATTATTATTATTATTATTATTATTATTATTATTATTATTATTATTATTATTATCAGAGACCAGGGGTGTAGCGTGATATTTTAAAGGTGTACGCACACGAAGAATGTTTCGAGCGCCAATATAATATCCTTATCATCATCATCATAGTCATATTTCTTTAAAAAATATCCGGGAACTGGGGAACTGGTGATAAGACTGACATTGTGTGGGGGCCTCGAAGAGTAGAGTTTTTTTTTTTTTTTGCTTTCGTCCACTACTACGTTTCTTGACGTTAAGGCCTGACTAAAAGGGTCCAACATATTCGTGCAACATCATCCAACATTGTTGAATCCAACATGTTGCACTCGTTTGGCCTCCATGTCGCATCAAACATCGTCGTCAACATCATCTAACGTTTCTTTTGTTCTAAGGAGTGAGCAACAGTGTGGCATTTGTTTGGCCATCACATTCAACAGTGTTGCATGCGAGCTTGCGCTGCGGCTATCGGTATCCATGGTGATGGTTTGTTCATTGCATCTATTTTCTCATTGCCACGTCAGTTCAAGCTTCAGAATGGTGAGCGAGCAAAGTCTTGGATATCTGAGCGGCGAAAGCTTGAGCATGCAATCCCTCTTTAAACAGATAGCCCTTCTTCTGTTCAAAACTCTCAAGGGCATGGCGCCAATGTATCTGCAGGATCTTTTGCAACTCAAAACCCCAGGACGCTACTCACCACGCAGTGACGCCCTGGGTCTTCACAAGGTTCCTCACACCTGCATGGTGCAAGACCTCTGGAAACCGCGCATTTGCTGTTGCAGTTCCCAGATTCTGGAGCAGCCTTCCTCTTGCCATCAGAGAGAGACTCTATTGATAATTTTCAAAGGAAATTGAAAACGCCAACAGGGCGAGAGTTTGTTTTCTAAGGATTTTGGTTCCAGGCCCTTGAGTCCAACATGCTGGATCCAACACGTTGCATTTGTCTGGCCACCTCGTTGCCATTCGACTCTTTTCAACAGCGTCCAACAATGTTGAATGATGTTGGATCCGTTTGGCAAGGCCTGTATGGGTTAAAAGATACTGGAAATACTCACAAGTTATGAAAAAAAGGGAAAATTTTGCATTAAAAGACTAACAAAGGAGACATAAATTGTTTAATGTCGCCCTGAAAGAAAGAAAGAAAGAAAGCCCCAATTTAGGAGTCTGTACACTGTTTCTATGGTGATTGACACCAAGGTTGTGATTTGTTGATTTAAACTGCAACTTAATGTGATTGGCTTATTTAACTGTCTAATACCAAACTGTTCGATTACAACTTGGCCAGTGAATTAGTTTAGTTATCCTACAAGTTGGAATTATTCTTGTGGAAGGAATTGAAAGTACTCTATGGAAAATCAAAACCATCTTGTTTCTCAGACACCAATGATGGATACATGAGTAAAAAGTGCTTAAATGAAATGTTCTGTGTTACTAATGTGTACTGATATATCATTTTAAAAATCCATATAGAATGTTTGAAAATGCCAATGAGAGATTTAGGACGGCAGATATGGTCATTCTCGATAGTAAGGTGCCATTTGCTGTAATCAGAAATTGAATTTATTTTAAATGACATTTTCCATGCCTTTTTTGATAATAATAAAAATTATTTATAAATTGATACAAAAAGATGTTGTAGCAGGTTTTAACAATATCAGAAACCCATAGGGGGTTGAAACGTGTAACGCGCGTTCACAGCTTCCGAATATTCAGTGCAAACTGATTGGTTGAATGTTTCAGTGCTAAGTACCATATTTGGAAACCCCTCGCTCTTGTTGTTCCAAATATGGTACTTAGCAAACTGAATATTCAGAAGCTTGTTTCCCAGCACGCGAGGGGCCGTTACACGTTTCAACCCTTATGGGTTTCTGTCAATATATATTTATGTTAACCGTTAACGTTCCTCGTTGGTGTAGTATATATTTTGCACTGATAGAACTTTCAAATGAGCCGAAGTATGTTCCATTTATCAAAAGATGGGAGCCATTATTATGATTTCTGTGATATTGCGTGGAGAAAGTTTGTGGTTGGCTCATTCAAAATCTGCATTATTTAGTTTCGTTATTTAATTAGCTCTAGCTCTAAAACCTAATTGAAGTATCTGCATCGTGTCTGTGATGTGTTGTGTTGTTGTTAGAA
>BLFP01004720.1:101781-103579 GCA_014634505.1 Montipora efflorescens
AGGGGCCCGGCTTGACCCATTTTCCAGCGTGAACGGGAATGACCTAGACTGAACAGTTCAACTATACCTGCCAACACGTTTTAATTTATAGGCGTGACATTTTTCTCCTAAGAGATCCAGGCCATGTCTCCATAGTAAACTTTGCGTGTCCTGGGTACATGAAAAAAAATCTGTGTTGAGGATCTCAGAGTGCAGTGGGTGAAGGGTAAGAAAGACCACAACACCGGAGACAACTAGGAAACCAATATAACACGCTGGTGGAAAGAGATAAAAGGGTTGGGCGGCATGATAGAATCTGGTGAGTGGTGGCATCACCTGCTAAGCGACACGTTTCTTTCAGTTGAGTCGCTGTGTCAAGGATTTAACGAGTTTCTGCACGGACTGACATCCAGCTTCACCCCGCTCCCAGCCTCAGTCAATGGACGTGTGGAGGAATGCTCGTCCCCAGTTCCCCAGGAGTTCCTTGTGACACCAAGGATTGCATACAACGCACTGCGCTGCATTTAAGCTGAAAAAGTCGGCTGGGCCAGATCTTGTTCCCAACCTGGTGTGGAAGGTGTTTGCCCTCGAGCTATTCCCAGTAGTCTGCGATCTCTACAGCTCATCGTTAACAGTGGGCTACATACCTGGTTTTCTGAAAGAATCCCTGGTACAACTAGTACCCAGGTGTTCTCCCCCAAAGTCCATCACTGATGATTTAAGACCAATAACTTTAACATCACAGTTAGCAAAGGTCCTTGAGGGATTCACACTGGATTCACCTTTTTAGCAGATTGTAAATAAGTTACATCACAAACAGTTTTCTATTGCTGGTAAATCCACGGTGCAAGCCCTTGTTTACTTTTTGCATACCATCCTAGAATCATTAGGCCGAGGTGAAAATTATATCCGTGTACTTTTTGCAGACTTCTCCAAGGGCTTTGACGAGTTAGAATTGCTAGGTGTTCACATATGCTTAAGGAACTGGATAGGTGCATTTCTAACCTCAAGACCTCAGCGCGTCACGATTAACGACATTGTATCTACTCAGGAGCCATAATCAGGGATTATGGCTCCTGATCTACTCCTGTGTTCTCACAAGAAGGTATACCACAGGGTACGAGGCTCGCACCACTGCGGTATTGGTGAATAGACTCGTGAGCGACTGGCCGTACCGAGTAAAAGTATGTAGACGACACAACTGTTTATGAAAACATCCCTCGGTGCTCTCCAGGCTATTTACCGTACATTTCCAGTGACATTTGTCACTTCGGGTCTGAGCGTGTTATGTGCCTCAATCCCAAGAAGTGCCGCAAGCTCATCATCAACTTCTTACAGTTCCAACCAGCGTCAGTTAGCGAATTACAACTTCTGGGTTCTGCAATTAAGCGCGTAAATAGTTATAAGATCTTAGGAGTACATGTTAGCGATGATCTTACATGGATCACTCACATAGACTACCTGTTCAAGAAGGCAAACAAACGCCTATATGCGCTGCGCATTCTTTAGAAATCTGGCGTGGCTATCGAGGACCTTGTTAAGATATTCTGCGCACTGATCAGGTCCGTACTCGAGTATGCGTCCCCCGTGTGGGCTGCATTGCCGGAGTGCCTTGACAACGTCATCAAGTCAGTACAAAGAAAAGCTTTGTGCATCATGCTCCCTGATTTGAGCTACGCTGAGGCCCTTCATCGAACCTCATTACAATCTCTGTCAGAGCGTAGGGTGGAGGCATGCTGCAAATTTCTTTTGCGATCACAACACCAAGAACCCATGAAATCGGTCCTGCACAGGGATACCATTCAACATGACCACAGTC
>BLFP01004720.1:104909-114909 GCA_014634505.1 Montipora efflorescens
CTAGAACTAGTCCGAGAATTTGGAATATGATTCCTCCTAAACAACGAGACTAAAGTAAACCTCTTTCAAACATTGCACATACTACTCCTGAAGGTTTTTTGGAGACTGAGGAGGTTTATGTTGATAGAGTGCACCAGTTAATCTTTCTCAAGTTTCCTTTCTTTATTTCTAGATTCAGATTAAATTGATTTATTTTATTTTTGTAATAATTTACGTTTACTTATTTTGTAATAGTTCTTATTTTGAAAATGTTTTTTAAGTACAGACGTTGTTGGTGTTTATTATTGCTCTCTTTGAGCCTTTTCTATTATGTTGTTTTGTTGCTCATCTTGAACAGCTATGCTACAATCCTGGTCAAAAGTTGTTCGGAAGGTTGCGCGCATCACTTCACTTCACACCTAATTCAATTATTGGTTGTTATTGGGCACCATTTTCAGAATGTGGTATATCCCACATCCACAAAGGCGCTTTTCCGAGGACGGGATTTTCCGTAGACACGAATTGCGTTACAACAGTATCTTACGCAGAGGTACAAAAATGGGCATTGAAAGTTCTTTCACCGTAAAATTCCCATTCCGTTTCATGAAGTCCACCAGTAAAGTGTAATGCAACGTACACTTGGTATCTAGAGGTACAATTCCTGTATAATATACAAAGTATTTAGAAGACAATTGACCTCTGTGTTAATCGACGTATTGTTCTTTGCGTTACTTTCACAATGGTAATAATATTAGAAAGGGTTTTGTTAAAACTTAATTCAAACTTCACCAAGATATTTAAACCATGTGTTTGGTACTGAAAATTTGTCGTTATACTATGTTTTTCCCGTTTTATCAAATAAATGCATTTCCTTATGCGGTACAAAAAAGAAATCAAGCTCTTATGTAAATAAATGAAGACAAAACGGTGTTCCACACAGTACTCCACAGGTATTTGGGATTTTTGAGGCCAGTGCGGTACATTTCGATACTACTTGAATGGTTATGGATAGAATTTAATACTGCGAAGTAACTGACTATGAATTTGTACCCTGGAATAGAGGAATTCCTTCATTCTGAACAGTACTCCCTTCTATTACGGGAACTCAAGGATTAATTGAGTAATGAAGTCCTCAGTACTAATGCGCAGCTAAGCGCATGGTATAAAATGCAGTCCGTTTCTTGTTTATATTCGTTCGATGGAGTACTGTAGTTAATGGTCTTTAAAACCAAACTTTACAATCTGCAATCCCATGAAAAACAAAGTTAGGATTACAATTGTTATTACTTAGCGCTTATTTGAAACGAAAGACGAACAAAATAGCTTCATTTTTCTCGGAATATATGGAGTACTGTTGCGGAGAACTGTGCTATTAACTATGACTGAAACCTGATCCTCCTACACACAGCTGTCAATTCTTGTCAGTTGCCAAGATAAATGTCGGTGGCAAAGCATGGATCACAAGGAATGAGCTGCAGTATTGCTTGTCCAGAAGATTGCGAACACTTACCTAACTTGCCCGCTTCTCACGTTTAAGTGCCATGTGATTGAGGAATATATATGTTAGCGGACGTACTATCAGTAATGAAGGCGTGCATTTCACGGAAAACTACCCATTGCATGCTTAACTATAGCGTTCGCTGTTTCAGCAAATGCTTCTTAACTTTCCAAGCAAAATCTAACACGTATTTATGGCAAATTTTGCATATCTAACAACAGCAAATGGCGATATGGTACGGCTCACTAGGAATTATTCTTATTAATTTCGTAAAAATGCCACATTATCATTTGCGAGATTACCGAAAAGAAATATATA
Source organism: Montipora efflorescens (assembly GCA_014634505.1). Lineage (NCBI taxonomy): Eukaryota > Metazoa > Cnidaria > Anthozoa > Scleractinia > Acroporidae > Montipora > Montipora efflorescens. Next base: position 106,705 of record BLFP01004720.1, read on the forward strand.
GATCGCGATCGACCTTATTTGAGCCTGATTTATGTAATAATATGAACAAAACACATCGAAATCCGAATATGTAGCCACTTCTTCGAGTTTTTTGGTTAAGAGAATGAAACCACGTTTAGAAAATCGCGTTTATAGCACTTCGACCTTTTTCAGACAATCTTGGTCAAAAGTTGTTAGGAAGGTTGCGCGCATATCTTCAATTCACACCTAATTCGGTTATTCTTACTATTGGCTGTACTATTTGGGAAAGAGCATGCTCTTGTGGCCCCCCTCCCCCATATTCAACGCTGGAAGAAAATTCACCATTTTGTTTGGTGCAAAATCCAACATTGATTAGGGGGAGGGGGCCTATCTCAAAAGTGACCCTACCTTCCCAACACTTTTGCCCAGGATTTTAGTTGTGGGTAACATTATAGTAAATCTGTCTTATAATAAAATGTTGATAGTATTAAATGATTATTAAAGTTTAGAACTACTGAAAACGTTGTTTTGGATGAGTTATAAGCCGTCTTGTTAGTCATCTCACGTACGTCACTAATTACAAAGTCAGCATTTCTCAAACTATAGTCTCCATCATATTCCTTAAATAGATTACCTATATAAATCGGACAGGTGCCCTGCTTAACTTTGAGCGTAAGTGTACGTATGTCCTGAAGTCTATGATCCATGAAGTTTCCGATGTATGAATCAAGTATTGAAGAATGAACTCCTCTGGTGACGTATAGTGAGAAACTGATTTTGCATTTTGTTTTCACATGTTTTTTTAATTCACCATCTTTTTTGTAACATCAGATGAAAAAGCTGGATCAACTTGGTTTCCCATTACAAGTATAGGGAAAGGTTACGTTTATACAAACGTTGGCCGTGTAGCACTTCTATTTTAAACAGAGTTAACTGAATAGAGTGTAATGTGAAGTGCTAGATTTCTATCCCATATGAACCATGTGAGCGTTAGCCCTACTGACGGAAATGGGCCCACACAAGGACAGAGAAAAACTCTGACCAAGGTGGGAATTGAACCCACGACCTTGGGGTTAGATCTCCGCCCTTTTTACATGTTCAGTTCCCACGGCCTGCTCCCGTCTGACCTTGTAGCTCAGTCGGTAGAGCGTCGGAGATCTAACCCGAATGTCGTGGGTTCAACTCCCACCCTGGTCAGAGTTTTTCTCTGTCCTTGTGTGGGCCCATTTCCGTCAGTAGGGCTAACGCTCACATGGTTCGATATGGGATAGAAATCTAGTACTTCACATTACACTCTATTCAGTTAACTCTGGTTTCCCATTAGTTTGGTTGGGATACAGCAGAAGCTACATCGACCACAGTCAGTCCCACGGCCATCGACCTTATGTTCAGATGTTCTGAGCCTGCACTATATTGTTCACTACTTTACGCGCATGCACTTATTACAGGTCATTACTTGTCATCACTCTGGGAAAATAGTAGCCAAATTATTTTTACGGTCTAATTCAGTTCGTTGAATTCTGATGCTGATACGGCGAACAAGTTGGTAAACAAAGCCGAGGTGATTTCAGCAAAGAGCGAACGTGCCAAAAAGCAGAAACAATTAAACAAATTCCTAACATCCCTCCCACGAAATGAGGCAAATTTGACTACAAATAATTCGAAGAATTGTCATGGCCGCTATTTAATACTCCGATAAAGGAAAAACAACAAATCCTCTTCGTCCATCCAGGCCTTCTTGTGTACAGAAACCGTCACTGCTAGGATGACCGTGAAACTCTGTTTACCGCCTCCGCAGGGAAAGGTCGGCCCTGTTTTTCAGTTTCCCGTGAACTCCAGTGTTCTTGTGGCTGGCAACTCGAATCTCATCGGGTTTCGTCCATGTTCCGGATTTGACTTTAATGCTATTGTCCATGTGTGACTTTTTTGCTATTGTTTGTAATTTGTGACTTTTTCGCTTTAATTTGTTTTGAGAATGAAAGCACCGAAATTAGTAACTTTTGGAAGCAATTGTTGTAAGTGGTCAACAAAATTTCCCATAATTCTGGATGCGCCTTATAACAGTGTATTTAGGTGAAATCTCATTTAGCTTACTTGTCACGATCGTCTTCGAAAGTTTAGGGTGCGTCTTATAACCGAGTGCGCCTTATAAGTGAATAAATTCGGTACAATACATTTAGACTGAATACTCTTGCAGAGTAGCACGAGAAGTCCAAGTATCATTATACTTGTTAAAGCAAGTTACTGAGACTTACCATGAAAAATGTGATCATCTGAGATAGGCGTGAGCGGACCTTTGCTGTTTCTCATCGCCACATTTGAGGTCTTTTGCCCGCTTTCTTTCCTTGCTGGCCGCTTCTGTTGCCTGTTGTTCGTGGACGCAAACCCCGACATTCTGATTTGTATTCTTCGATTTTGTACCAATCGACGATCTTTGCTTCCGCTTGTGGATGAGCTTTTTTGCTGCTGCTGCTGCTGCTGTTGGTTTCTTCAGTTTGATGCTTGTATTTGCTCCAATGTTGTCGAGCTCTGCGTTGAGCTTAAATTGCTTTTGGTTTTCTTTGTACTTCAGTTGGACCGTGTCTATGTCGAACGCCTGTTTCGCCTCGAGTTTCTTTCCCTGAGGATCAAGTTGAGTTCACATTAATACTTAAAAAGTCCAAAACTTGCTGAACCAAAGCATGGTTTTCGGAAGTCGCAAACTCACCGCGTTATCTTCTTGTGTCGGCTATTCTTTCGTCTTCCTCGATGTCGGACATCACCAACGGATTCGAAATAAGCTTTAAACTACTCAGCATGTAACTCGTAGACTTTTTGCGATAGAGAAAATGAATGCTCTGAAAAACGCCTTATAAATAGGCAATTACCTATAGGTGGTTTGCAAATAATCTCCAGAGACACAAATAACAATATTGCAGTGTAGAATTACTGGTGGACGAACAAAAGGAGCTAATGAGAAAACTTTTCTTTTTGTCCACCAACATCGTGACGATGACTTAACGTGAAAACCACCCATAGGCAATTCCGAGGGGAACAGCCTTAATCATGTAAATTCAGTGGGCGTTGCACAGATATTGGTTGCGGTCACACATGAGAGAAACACAGTGTAACACAGTGTTGACAGTTCTCTAGTGTCAAATCACTGGTGTTGAATCCATAGGGGAACACTGAACAATAGAACTTGATTTAACGCTAGACTGAATGTTAAACGCCGCAATCATTATCCTTTTTCTCAATACCTTTCATACCAATAGAAAATACATACATTATTCGATCATAGTGAGGGACAACAACCCTTATGCGCGGTAACGTCTGGCTACCTAATTTCATCACCAAGCCTCGACTCGTAAATTTTAGCATGAGCTAAACGCCAAAGGAGCAATACCCACCTGCGGGCAGTATTCCATGTCCAGATAATGAGAAAAAGTTTGTGCAAACGAGGCTAGGTGGTGAATTTTGAGCATATTTCGTTATCATGCGTAAGGCCTATTGTCACCCACAAATTATTGGATGGTAACGAATGACAATTGTAGCCCACAAATTATTGGAGACGGGTAATGAGTATAAAAATTGTCGTCCATCACAAATTAAATCAGTACTTTCTGGGTAACAATTCGTGGTTTGCATCCTCGTGATGCATGATACGGCCATGTTGGTGTACAAAACAATAGAAAGTGGACCCACAAGTTTTGCATAAGAAAAGAGTCAAATTCCCAAAAGGCATTTTACTGCATTGTTCTGTAGACCAATATGGCTGCCGTGACGTCAGATGCAAACCATCAATAGATTTATTGTTCCTTGTTACAATCCAATAATTCGTGGGTGACAATAAATGGAGGCTCCCCAAAGTTTTAGGGCCGCGCGCAAGCTGAGCACTAGTGTGGCGCATAAGGCGTGAAACGCGCGTGTTTTTCAGATTTTTGTGACAAGTGCAAGTGTTAGGCAAGTGCAATAGTCCATTTTACAGTTGTGTGCTTAGTTAACTGGCCTATGAACGAAAATAAGGCTGGAGTTGACCTTGTTTCGATAGAAACCTCAATGCTTTTCTCATGTAAATTCTTACTAATTAGTATGACAACAACATCATTAAGGATGGAGTTCTGTATCATAACAGGGTCAACACCAACCTCACTTTCATTTAAAGGCCAGGTAAGTAAACACACAACCGTAATGAGGTCTATTTGAGAACTTTCAAAATATAATAAATGAACATAAATCATGAAATGCGCGAACGATATTTTATTTATCCTACATACTCAAAATTACTCCACGGATATTGTGTCCTTAGCAACTTACAACCTATTTATGCAATCGTCAATGACCAATCAGAAACGTGATGGTCTTTTGAGTATATAATTAACAAATAAATAAATAAATATTGCATGTATCTCTACGAAAAATTTGAAGTACAGTCGAACCTGTATATAACAGACACCCTCGGGACTTGAGGAACTGGCCGCTAAATACAGGATCACAAAAAATATTGACTGGGCGTGGTCTAATGTCAATTTTAAAGGCCCATCATGCAAGGAAACACTAGGACAATCAACACTCTTTCAAGCGAGTAATACTTTAAACAAAATTGCAACCTTGTTAACGGTATAATATGTGTAACATTCTTTAAAGCATCGAAGTGAGTTAACAGAGGAGGAGGTTATCTCCTGGAAATCCCATGCGAGTATACGTTTGAAGGTGATTCATTCTCCATCACATGACTGAAAAACAAGCTAGTTAAAGAGAAATTTCCAGCTAAAGAGTGAAGTACATTCAAAACGGAAATTTTTTTGCGTTCGTGATTTTGTACGGCGGTCCGTACAGAGCAACGACCTGGCGTCTTTAGGTGGATCAGTTCAGCTAAATATGATGGAGCCAGACCATGTAGGGTCTTAAAGACCAAGGGAGCAATCTTAAAGTGAATTCTTAATTGAACTGGGAGCCAGTGTAAATTCGCCAAGGCGGATGTAATGTGACAAAAGCGCAGAATATGATATACAATAAGAGCTCCTTCATTCATGATCTTCTGTAATCTATCCATAGGCGGATCCAGGGGAGGCCCTCTTTTTTTGGATCAAAGCCACCAAAACACCATAAAACAACAAAACCTCCAGGTCTGGATCCGCCACTGTTATCAATCTGATAGCGTGGAATGCTATAAAGCAATGAATTACCATAGTCGATATGGGACGTTACGAAGGCCTGTATAAGTGTCTTAGTTGCAACTTCAGAAAGGAAATTCCTGATCTGCCACATGTTATATAATCCACGAAGGGCTTTGCTGCAAACCTTCCCGACGTGAGTGTTCATGCTCATAGTACTATCGAACCAGGCTCCAAGTTTTCTTACAGACTCGGCTGGCTTGATGACCGATTAACCAACAAGAACACCTTCAATGTTCACTTTTGAAAGCTGGTGCTGAGATCTAATGATGATAAATTCGGTTTTCGTGTCATTGAGTGAAAGAAGATGACTTGCCATCCATGTTCTAAGTTCAGCAGTGGTAGCTTCCATGGCTTTAACAGCATCTCTGCAGAAAGTTCTGATAAGGACGAAAGGACAAGTAGAGTTGCATAGATGTAGAACAGACGTGAGGCGTAGAGGATGAAGAGTATTGAACCAAGACAACTGTCCTGAGGGACGCTTGACGGAAGAGGAAAATACCTCGACTGCGCATTGTCAATAACAACACATTGTTGTCTTCGAGATAGAAAAGACATAAGCCAAGAGAGAGCAGAACCGGTGATTCCAAAATCATTCTCAAGGATGTTACCCATGGTATTATAGTCGATGGTATCAAAGACCGAGCTAAGGTCTAGAAGTACTAACAGTGTAATTTCTTGCCTGTCCATGTTTATAAGAATGTCATTGTGTACTCGTAGTAAGGCGGTTTCTGTTGTGTGGGCCCATTTCCATCAGTAGGGCTAACGCTCACGTGGTTCATATGAGGTAGAAACTGTAGCACTTCATATTACACTCTAATCAGTTAAGTCTTGTTGGTATGACGATTGGTTAGTGGGAAGAGGATCATGTTTTCTACAGTGACCAAGGATTTGAGTTATCACAGCTTTCTCGGCAACATTTGCTACAAACGGGAGATTACTCACAGGTAGAAAATTACTGAAAACTAAGTCCAGGTCTTGTTTTTTCAGAAGTGGAACGATGAGTGCAGTTTTTCAGTTTTCAAGGAAAGAGCCAGTCTCTAGTGACGAATTGACAATACGTGCAATGATTGGAGCAAGTTCGTCGGCACATTTCTTGACCAAAGATGATGGAATTAGATCAAGCTTACAGCTGGTATTAGATGCAGAGAGAATAATCTTGTGAACGTGTCATCAGAAACATAGTCAAAGCGAGTTATCTTTGCTTTAGGAGGAGAGATCCCGTAGGGAGGTTCAGACTCCTTGGTGTGACGTTGAATCTTTTCTTTAATAAGTGTAATTTTCTGGAGAAAATACGCACCAAAGTTATCAGCAAGCTGACGCGGACAGGTATAGGGTGGAAGTTGATTATCTCTACGTTCTTTGCATAGAGAGTTGACTACCTTAAAAAATTATCTTTTAAGTCTCCAGCACATTCTCCAATTTGGTTAGATTAGTGCCTAGTTTTTGAGTCCTTAAGAGCAGCACAGTACTCCTCACATGCTTTTTTATAGGCTGAGATATCGCTGGGAAGATTACTTCTCCTCATCTTTTCTCAAGTTTACGGCGAGATCTCTTCATTCCTTTAAGAGTATCGTTAAACCAAGGAACCGTTAATATCTTGCGTTGCAGGGGAGCGTGCTTATCGTAATGGGAGGTCTTGGAAACAAACCAATATTAGAGGGGTTTACTGAGTAAGGGAGGAGTATCAAAAAAGGCTGAGGAGATGAGATGCAAGTGTGGCAGACCTTTTGGGGAAAACAGCAAAGCCCTCACATGTACGCATTGCGTACCTATTTTTAAATATCCGTGGAGTGACATTTCCGGTCATCTCTCATCGTTATATCGTTAAACTCATACATACGATACAAGTTATGTTGTTAACTTGTTTCCTCGCGGAATTTGTGGAAACTTGTTCGATCAACAGCGCCAGCATTGAAATCCCTACGCTTGCAAAGCGGCTTCCGGCTGGCGAGTTCACTGTTCGCCTAATGGTAATTTGTTGCATACATTTTGGTTTTATCGCTCCAAAAATTTGAGAATACCATTTGTTGCATGTAGATCTTGCATTTATTAAACCAAACCGCGGTAAGAGGCGACGCGTTTCCTGGTCGAGATTGTCAGTGTTCACGTCGTCATACACATTGTTTTGAATTTGAGGAGGTGAGGTGGAACGGCCAGTAACGAGGGCATTTCCATTTCTTCCACCAAAGGTGACATTGTGAATCTTTAACAAGCTGAGAAACTCTTTCGCTTGTGGACATATTCGCTTAAAGGAAACAGTTTCCGATAATGAAATCTTCTGTATTATAGGTTCACACTTTCTCTGACCGGATCTGCAGCCCCGATGAGTTGGTTTTTTCCTTGATATTCCCATTCGGGACAGGATCGGCCATAGCTCACGACGAAGCGGCTTGAAGGCGACGTGGGTTGAAAATGACATTAAGGCAGTCCTTGTGTGAATGAAATTCCTCTAGACTGATCTAGACTGATCTAGACTGATCTAGACTGGGGGTGCAGGGATGGCGCAGTGGTGAGAGCACTCGCCTCCCACCGATGTGGCTCAGGTTCGATTCCTCGATTCGGCGTCATATGTGGGTTGAGCTCGTTGGTTCTCCTTTCCTTTCCTTTTCTTTTACCAACGATGTTAGCAAAACCAAAGTTATAATATTGGCTTTTAAGGTTGGGAAATAAAGCTAAAATTATATAGTTACCCAGAACGAGTGCTGCCAGTATGTGCTCAAGTCTGTTTGTATCCAGTATATTGTGTACATGGTGTTTGATGGTTTATTCATTGCATCTGTTTCGCGCGTTGCCACTTCAGTTCAAGCTACGGAATGGTGAACTAGCAAAGTATTGAATGTATGAGCGACGAAAGCTTGAGCAATCTCTCTTCGAACAGAAAGCCCTTCTTGTGTTCAAAGCTCTCAGGGGCATGGCGCCAATGTATCTGCAGGATTTTTTTCAAGTAAAGACCCTGGGATGCTACTCCCCTGGGTCTTCTCAAGGTTCCTCGCACCTGGTGCAAGATTTGGAGACCGCGCATTTGCTGTTGCAGTTCCTAGATTCTGGAACAGCCGTCCTGTTCCTATCAGAGAGAGTGACTCTG
>BLFP01004720.1:117409-139909 GCA_014634505.1 Montipora efflorescens
GTATCTCCTGATTCAAAGGAATCCGAGAGGATCACTACACCACGTGAGAGAATACGGGGAAAATTTGTATTATTGTATTAAAGAATTGTGTGCGTGAACGGAAAAGAGTTTTTTATATTTTCGTTGCACGCAATGCCATATCCGGTAATCGTATGCCTATCGGGTTAATTACCTAATTTTAAAATTCCCCCGGTATTGTTAAGAAAAAGTATTAAGTATTTTAAATAGCATTATAAAAACTTGTAAAGCATCTTTGTACTGGGTTTGATTAGAATCAATGCCGTTAACAACAGTTTTAAACTTTGGACTTCGGACTCCAGAATTGAACTGGATATTGACCATGATACAAAAAACATTGAAATGCTGTTTTTTTTGCCCCATAGGAAATCGGCTAAGAAACCTTCGCACAAAATGTAGGCTTCCCGTAGCTTCTCATTTCCCCATACGTAATTGAGAAGTTTTCCGCACAGACTGTTCACAGAAGGTACTGCAAAGTAAAATTCGAACTCGCTATCTCCTCGTTCAGTGGCATACGCGTAGCCGTCCCCTCCCCCCGAAAGAAAAACGGGAGGAGGGAACGTCTTCGAAAATCTGGCCCAAGTCGTGTTCCGTGACGTCACGTTAATTTATGCAATTTCTGGAATAATTGGTATTTCCGCTAAAATTGGTGTAAACGAAGGCTTCGTTTTTCCACTAACTATGGTACTTCATTGAATTTTGATATATTTCTGTTCTTTGGAACTCATTTGCAAGTCAATGTCCTTTTTAAAGTGTATAATGTGTTTTTGAGAGATTGAAAAGGATTATGAGCGATATTTAGTCCAAAGCAAGAAGAAGCAACCTTTGATGTGAACACAATCTTGTTTACATTTACAGACGGTGTTGTTGTATTGCTTACGGATTCACTCACTGCCATCGGTTTCAAACCGATTTATTTATCTAAAGTATTGTTCGCAATTTGAAAATAGTTACAGATTAATTGTTGATAGGGATTCAGCGAAATTAGATAAATGATATTTACCAAGTGGTGTCTTGTAGTAAATCCTTTCTGTAAGCAATGAAAGTTTGTCCAAGCTTCGGAGTTAATTAGACCTTAATCTCATTTATGGAGACAAATAATCATCGTTTAAGAACAATACAGTTATGCTGTCCTTACGAAACGGCAAAATTTGCAGCACAACCTTGAGGAATTTAAAAAAAGCAACGAGAAGCTCCTACTTAGCAAGTTTCGAAAGGCTCGACTTGTTTTCGAAGGAATCGCCTCCAAAAAGTTTGGATTTCAGCACACTGAAGCTCCCCAGGCTAGTTAGTTGCAGCCCATCTCCGAATCAAGATTAAAAAACTATTCACGTTCCTTTTGCACTGTTTCCTTCCTCACTGTTATCATCACCGCCGAAAAAGCGAGCGGACTCAACGGTACAATCTATCTTGCAAAAAGGTGTGACGTCACGGAACACGATTTGGGCCAGCTTTTCGTAGACGTTCCCCCGGCTGCACGTAGGCTACTCATTCAGAGGCGATCGCGATGACCACCGAACCACGAAAGACTACCTGACACAAAATGACAAAAAAAAAACTATTTCCTTTTACTGACCACTTTGATGCCGACGTCACACAATTCACTTGATCAAAAGCACTTTTCCGTGATCTTCCCCACGTTTTTACTCGTGATCACGACTGTCAAGATAAATTCATTGGCTAACTCGCACTCGAACTTTACCCCACCAGAACATTGTTCATGACAATTCTCACTTGTTTACAACAGAAGCTAATTCACCTTCTCATTCATTGGCTTATTTTCTACATTTTCTATTGGTCAACTCTTTTCCAAAGAAACGCGCATCGTTTGATTGGCGCATTTCGATCCGTTTTATCTCCAAACTCGTTCCAGGAGTCTTCGTTCCCCTTGACCAACGGGTCGGGAAACGAGCGACTCTGGGATAATCTGTTTTCGAATGACACGATTCTTGTCATGAACACCATTGCGCAGACGTAGGCGTAACGCCAAAATGGCGAAGGGAATGGAGGAATTCCAACCTTGTAGAACTGAAAAAGGAACCATATGATGTGATTGGAGCGATATGACTGGACAAAAAATCGACGTGCTGAGGACCAACGGTCTGTTTTGTCAAGTTTTGCCTGGTATTTGTGATTTCAAAAAACTATTTGTGTAAAGTGGAGGTGTAAAGCAGATTGTGTCGCTGCTGAATGCACTGATCCGGGATCAGTTGCAGAAGTTACAAGACTGTCTTTCTTTTATAAAGTATCGTGGAAGATGAAAGAGAGCGAAACACCAGACTACATCGCTAGAAATGCGAGACATAGGCTATTGCGTAATCAAATTCGAGCCATCTGGCAGCCGGATCGGGATGCAAACATTTATAGGCGTTTGTATGGAACATGCAACTGAAAAGCGAATATCTCTTGAAGACGTACAGAAAGTAAAATTGTGCAACTGCAGCTTGGTAGGCTATTATACCACGGGGAAAAACAAGTATAGATCATAATAAAGTAAATGAATTTCATGTATACTTGCGAACGTTTATGATCTACCATTCGCCCCGCAAAATTTCTAAGGATTTGTTTGACATTTAGCGAAATAATGCAAAATCATAGTTTATAAATTGTGAATGCCGACGCTGGAGACATGATGGCAAAAATGTGCAAGTGGATATCGTAAAAACATAAGACAAATTAACTTACTTGCACTTGTATAGTCTTCGTATGCTAATTTTCATGTATACTTGCTCTGGTTGAAAACTGCACATAAACCCGATCGCGACAAATTTTCCTGCTAAAATCCCTAAAAAGTGCTGAGTTCAAAATGCGATATCTCCGCCAAATGGCTCCAAATTTGCTTCTAAACCCATCGTTGGAAAGCTCATCTCTCCCTCTTTTTGGTGGTATAAGAATCATTTTGGTCAGTGGGCTTTATATGAGCCTTTCAGGCTTTGAATATGAGCCCGCTATAAACCCAAAACAGATGGATGGATAGAGATGGATAGCAGATGGAAAGCAGATGGATAGAGAGAAAGAAGAAAGAGGGCAACAGGAAAAGCAATCAGTGATAGACAAGGTTGCAGACTTAATTCAAAAAACAAAAGAATAAGCGGAGGAGCTGGAAAACCTAAGATTGCGACCGGAGTTAAGAGTACCAAGTGAACCAGAAGACGGCAGCGACAATTGTGTAACTATACGCGTGAGACACCAGTTATTGGGCATTGTTAGTCGAAACTTCCGGGAACGAGAGTTTCATGAGTGCGGTTTACGACTGGATTGGCTCCCTCAATATATCCCCCAAGTTCTTCAGTCTGTCCACAAGGCCAGAAGAAGTCATTCATCCGGATGAGAACGAGACGAGACGAGCCCTTACCACTCTCTAAAGATGAACACGAGGTGTCCTTTTTCAACGGAAAGGTGGATGTTCCAACCAGCGACGAAGGAAACGTCAACTTGGAGGACCACTCCTCTCTATTTCCTCTTAGTGAAGAGTCACCTGACATACTGCTGTCAGGAGAAGAGTCGGCAACACATTTAAGCAGAGTAACTAGCACAGAAAGCTATCCTATACTGGAAGGACAAAGAAAGCAGGAAAACGAGAAACTCGTGGACTCAGTGTACATTGTGATTTCTCGGAATGACATTGTAGCAGAAGTGTTAAAGTTGTATCAGGATGAAGACAGCATTGTAAAACAACTTTTTCCATCATTCCAAGAGGATGATGCAACCGATGATGGAGTTCTACGGGAGATGTATTCTTTGTTTTGGGAGAACTTCCTGAGACAAAACTGTAGTGGCAGCTCCCAATTCTCACTGGCCCTCTCGCCTCAGATGACAGAAAACTACATCGCCATCGGCCGTATCATCACCCACCACTATCCAATGCGCCTCTTTCCCAAAACAGCTTGCAAGGGCATCTGTCCACCATATGCTGTTTGGAAAAGTGGATGATGATTGTCTGATGGATTCCTTCCTCCACCTTCTTCCTTCCAAGCAACGTAATGTCTTTAGTGGAGCGTCAGGCTGTTTCCCCTGGATGACGTAATCGATGTCTTTGATGAGTACAATGTGAAAATCCTTCCGTCGGCGGAGAATCTACGTGCACTCTCATTGACCACTGCCATGAACGAGCTCGTGGAAAAGCCTTTTTTAGCTATCCTAAAGATAAGGGAAGGAATGGGTAGCTTTTGGAATGATGTGTCCCCACAAGTGATAGATGATATTTACTCCATGTACAATCTTAGTGCCGACAGGCTTCTAGATCATCTGCACTGCGTGCCATTAAATAGGCAAGAATCAAAGGTGTTCAAGTGGCTGAGGCTGTATGTACGCGAAGCGGAATACGCCACCTTAGCTAGGTTCCTACAGTTCTGCACTACTTCACAAGTCCTTGTACCAGACAAGAAAATCTCTATCCGCATGGTGACCATGTCAGAGATGGCTTTGCGACCGAGAGCACGCACTTGCTTTGGCATTCTTGAAGTTCCAAGCAATTTTCTTTCATTCAACCAACTGAAAGAAAATTTTGACCTATACATCAACCGCTCAGACCTGTGGGACCTGAAGGACTAAAGTGGCACACCTCACGGGAGAATGACTGAAAAGGAAGTCTCCTTCATTGACTTTGTGAAGAGCGCCTGCTATATTGCGAGAACAGTTCCTTTTATTTTATATGTTAGACTGAGAAATATGTTGTATTCTTTCTTCGTCGTTGCGTCCTCGGAAATTCAGGCACCTAAGGTGGCTCAAACTAGTTTCAATACTTGGAAGAAACGTTCTTATTAGAAGGATTGACACTACAACGCTTTGTCACTTAACAGCAATGTTATGGTACCACGTCAAAGACCAATTATTGTTAAAAAAGATTTGGTTATTTTTGTGACATAAAAAGTTACCGTGGCAACAAGAAAGCCCTTCAAAAAGACCACATATTTTTGCTTTAACTGTTCATATCTCAAAAACTAACTCGGTGACCCCCATTTTTTATTTCTGAAATGTAATCAGCATGTCAGAATAAAACTTTCTGCAAAGTTTAAAAAAATTATGTGGAGCGGACTGAGAGTCTCCTTATGTAACTCCACATAAATTTTTAAACTTTGGAGAGAGTTTCATCTTGACCTTCTGATCACTTTTTTGCGATAAAAAAATTGGGATAACCGAGGTCGCTTTTCAGATATGAGCAACTACAGCCAAAATATAGGGTTTCTTGCCAGGCTTTCCTGTTGCCATGGTAACTTGTTACGTCCCAAAAATGACTGCATCTTGTTAGCAATAATCGATGTTTCATATGGTACCATAACATTGCTGTTACATGATAAAGAGTTGTAGTGTCAATCCTTCTAATAACAAGTGTTGAAACTGGTTTGAGCCACCTTAAATGTGCCTCAGTAGAGAAGGAATCTTTGGATTCGTTATGTTTACGTTTCAAACAAGCTAAACAGGTAACTTTTAAATTAATCGGTCCGTCTTCAAAACGTCAGTAGAGCATACCTCGTTTTGTCTTGTTCATCAATATAGCGAAAACTAGGGACATCGGTGTTGTTGTGTTCCCGCCCGTCCGGGTAAAACGTTATTAGTGCAGAGCGCACGTTTGATTGCTGTATTAAGATTTGAAGTTGTCTTTTTGGCATTAAAATACAAAAGTTGTTAATTATTTTTTTACAGCATTTTTTAGACTAGGGAAATGAACAAATTAAACCTATACTCTGAGCGATATTTGTAAGTGAAACTAACTACGATGCTGTCAACCGAAAGCACATAAATACGACATTTTTGCGTTGAAAACCTTAAAGAATCATAAGAACATTGCATAAAAAGTATCTTTCCGATATTCATCTCTGTGTACGTGGACAAATGTCGAATAATCGTAACATCGCGAATCAACAATCTCAAATCCCACGGCCTATCCTTCCCAACTAAGAAAACGAACGCGCAAGCTCTTTCCCCATAATACCAGTCGACATTAGCGTAATGAATTACAAGACAGTAAACTGTAAAGGAAATGAAAGTGTAATCGGACATTACAGATACAGTATCATTATATCGTAACCTATGACGTGTCTGGAGCTACCTTCACACTGCATTCCTTTCTGGGATGGCCAATGACATCTGGGGACGCGAGCTTGTTCTGAATTACGGCACAACTTTTTACACATTCCATAGCAGTAGTACAAATGACCTCGCTCTTAAAGTGTCGATCACCTCAAAAGTGCTTACCCTGCACTAGTTCTCTCCACTTTTCCAAAACTAATTCTCTATTAGGCCCCCAAAAAATGGAAAACAATTGTGGTTGATCTTTCACCGAGTAAGGAATGAGATTGGATTCAACACCGGGTTGACGTCAAAAACGACTTTGCATTGGGGAAAATAATAATAATAATAAATTGGAAAACAAAAAGGGTTCCAAGGCAACGAAACACTAATGTTCGGGAGCAAGTGCAAAAAAAAATTATATGAAGCGGAAAAAGTTTGTTGAGGTGATGCGCGACATTTTCTCGTACAGTCTTCAAAGTTTGTTTGCAACAGTGTAAATAGCCTAGTTTCGAATTGTGTAGGAACAAAAGAACAGAGTCGAGGTTCAGGGGAATAATTAGCATTTTGTTTTGTTCAAAACAAAGGAAAATGCAAATTATTCCCCTGAACCTCGACTCTGTTCTTTTGTTTCCGCATAATTCGAAACTAGGCTATTGATTGTGACAGATGGTTCAATCATGCGTCCTTATGCTTAAAGTAACCTTTTATTTCCCTGTATTTGCTGATTTTCCCGTATTGTTGTTAATATCAAAATCATGCACTCATGAAGGCGTGTCATACTATCAGCCTGGACTATATTTTTTTGTGATCTAAGTAGGGTAACAAGGGTTCCCTATAGCTTGCACTGACATCAAAACAACTGAGCATTATCGTTTTGTGGTTGCAACAGGAGTAAGAACTAAACAGTGTTTTTAAGGTTTACTTGCAATATATTTTGACGCCATGTGTTCCCATAATGACTTAAAACATTAACTAACAAACTGTAAAACTTCCTTTTCGTCGTCGAGAATGCCCTCTCTGATCGGTGAAGGGGAAGGGGAGGCTGGTTCATATATCAAGGCAATCAAACTACTCCTTGCAACAGGGTCAGCAATGTCAAATACAAATTTTCTGCTTCGGTGGCGTTTGTTGGATTCACAAGGTTATTCTCTTCCATAAGCATAAGAAATACATCTATGTATTCCTTTTCACAACCAAACTGACTTTGCTCAACGCAGAAGGTTTCTTCAACAGTACACAAGGTATCGATATCCACTGGTGACTTGTAATCATTTGCACCTTAAGAGAAAGAAAGTTAAAGAAAGTGTGGTTAGCTAAGCATACGTACCTTTCAAGGTTGTGATGTATCGTAACATCATGCAACCCCTTTGAATTTTCAGTCAAGATTCGCTCACTTCTTTGACGAAATGCCAACTTCCCAACTCCCTTTTCAAAACGACGCTGCACCACAATATTTTGAGAATCATTTTTGCAAAGGTTGAATTGAAAAGAAATTACAGGACCCTTTTCCAGTCTATACCTGTCATTTCGGGAATGAAGAAGAGAACGTCCGCTTTTCCATGTTCGGTTTCTTGATTTGGGTAAGGCCTTATTCCATGTGTATTCCAATGACAAGCAACTCGGTAAAGTTCTCGTTGAAGAAGTGGCATAAAGCAAAACTTCAGGCACGCTCTATGAAAGAAACGTAAAGGATTGATGTATGTATTTCAAGTAATGGATATTTTAGGTTGCAATGAAATTCAATAGACCACTTCAACTTGAAACGAAAAACATAGTTTTGAGGCTCTGGGGAATAACCACTTCTTTTGGATCGACAGCATTTCCAATTAAAGGTCTTTCTCAATTGTCAGTCCATCAAGCTTACTTTTTAACTGCGTTTTGCATTGAGATTCATCTGATCAGCATTTTCCAGAATGGAATAGCTCCTCCGACCTTGCTATAATTTCCATACTCATCTCAGTGCTACATTATAAATCTTTTTCTTAAATAAATCACTCTAACAAAAAAAGAAGTATTAAGCTATATGAAACCCAGGAAACTGGAATTTTAGATAGTTGCCACGAAGATTGTTATTACACTGTGTTAATAAAACTTACGACTGAAGAATATTGTCGTCGCAGAAGAGGCCATTATCTCTAAGTTCCTGAAATTGAAACATTGCGTGAGATAAAAAACTAAAATAACAAAAGAAAAGAAATTGTAATGTAAATTTGTTTTCTAAATTCTGTAGACCTCTTGGTAAAAGAAATAGCCAACCTTGATATACACGATCCACCAATCTGCATTGCTTCTCCTTAAGAAAGACCACCATGCTTCTATTCTCTTTGGAGCAAAAAATAAACAGAAAGACACCAGAATAATTTAATGACTGTTGCTTTAAGACTGCATGAATGCAGCATGCATGTATGCAAGCACTCAGGTGTTTGGTGAGAGGAGAGACAAGTAACTCCTTTAAACACGCCTGCGTGGGAGGCAAGATGAACAACAAATGCAAAGAATCTTTCTTCTGGTAATTCTCAAATGCTTGCAAGTGGAAAGATATAGACGCCATACATTCAAATGTTGTCCTCTCCACCCAACTATTTATTTTGTTATACCAACCACGAAGCGGGTGCGAAATTTTCAAGCTATGACAGGGGTGCATTTGAAATGAAAGTAGAATGCGCCTTTTTGTTATTTCGTAGAGTCCGTGAGCGGGAAAGATAGAGCAAAGTCCTGTTCTGATTGGCCACCCGAAATGATAAAATAGGTCCCTTGTCGAACGCAACTGTCCGTTTTGTTCCCCCAAAGAAAACAAAATCAGGAAAGTCAAGTTCTTTGACCTGACAATGAACCGTTCGTCTCTGTCCATAAAAACGCAAAATGAAATTCGCCAATTTCAACGAAAAACAAGTCACATTTCACACGTAAGTGTGGAGTTCACTTAGTTTAACCTGCATGTTTTCCGTCAATTGATCTTCACAAGACTGAGATTGTCTCAAACCTGATTGGTAACTGATCTGCCATACATGAAGCATTTTTCTCCGGCAAAAGCGTCTGTGTGATCTGTTCGAAAGAATCTTTGTAGCCCTGCAATTGTGCAATTTTCAGTTCCATTGTCTGCACGAATTATACGAGGAACTCCTGTTGAACAATGCACTCACATATTACCACCAGATGGTCATCACTAATAAACAACTTTACACATTTTTGGCCCCACGGTGGGAAACTGGTTCGAGCCTCCCATGCCTGATTTTGGTGGAAGTAACATTTGGTGCTCCCCGAGATTGTTTGACGGTTTAGTTTGTTATTTGAACTTCACTTCCAGAGTTCAAGTGGAGTGCAGGAATCTATTCGGCGTTTGCACGACGAAACTATGAAGAACGATTTCGAAGCAGACACCTGTTAACAAAAGTCTTTTTTCATTATGGATAGACTAAATGAAGTCTGCAGTATTAATACAGCGTACAGCAAAAAAGCGACTGTAAAGCTGTGAAATTTTTAAGACAACCTCTGTTCTTGCTTACCCCCAATTTGACGCACGCATTCAGTGTAATATTTTGCTACAACTGCTGGATTGTTATTTGTAGATCCAACCTCCAGCCACATTATTCGTCTTGAGTATCTACATAAAAAAGTTTCAAAAAGTGCGTTTGACTAAATAAAACTATGCCACAAAGATGTACATCTACTCAATCACTCATATTTCAAAAGTCTAAAGCTCATGCCCATCAATTGCTCCATGAATACAAAACCCAAAAGGCTTTAGCTTATCGTAGCCGTCTATGTGCCACAGGTAATTTGGACCCTACAAAGATTTTCAGTGTCATCAGCACTGAAAAGTTAGTATTTAACTACTGATCTTAACATAAATAGGAGCCTGTGAGTGATAAATAAACTGATCGTAGCTATAACAAAAATCTGGAATCTGGCTGGTTCTCAGCAGTCCTTATTGGACACTTCATTGGACAGTAGCACACGTCATTCGGTTGTAAATGGTTACACTTTCATTGCAAAATAGCCTTAGAATGGTTTTTTGTTTTTCCTCAAGTCTAATCGTAATTGAAATTGAGTTAGAAAAACCGTGAAAAAGTTCAACTGGACTTCGTGTCGTAACAATTCTGCAGTAATTATATTATGCTAGTATTTCAATCATGCTCATGTAACAAATCGCGGTCGTCGTATTTTGTGAATCACTCCACATTTGAAATAACTTGCCCGATTTCTCCCAAAATTGTTCTCCACTCAGTCCTATTACCATCATTGACAGAACTCGTACCTTGCAAAAACACTTTCGCCGAATTAACCGACCTCTCCTCCTCTCAGAAACCCCTACTGGATCAAGAACACCCAGAGCAAGCCACACAGTCTCCCTGTTAGAATAGCTGAGCAAACAATTAAAGGTAACTGCAAGGTACCATAAAGATAAATGTTGGAAAACAATGACGGTTTACCTTGGTATGAACAATGACACTGCCAGTTATCATTCCCTAAAGTGATTGCAACCGTTCCCTGCTGACAATTATCCCATGGTCATTTTGTAACCTCTGATGCATTTGTCGATACCCTATGATACTTCCGCTTCCTTGTAGCTCCTCCTTATGCAAAAAAAAGATGTTAAATACTTATTTAAAACCCTCATTTGGTTACTTAACGATATTTTGAGGAGAAAAGCTCGAATCAGACGGAGCTTTCACTGAGAACATATCACTCATAGATCTTAGGTCCCCATTCCTTAAAGCGAGTGACAGCGAGTCGCAAGGGACCTGTTTTCGACCGCATTCCGCTGACCGCTCGAGCGCCGGTGACGTGAGTTCTTACGGGAATCTGATGGCATTTAGGTAGAAAATAAGGTTATTTAGAGAGAGTAATCCGTGCCTCATACGAAATCATGAAAAGAAAACATGAGCGTTTCTCAAATTTTAAGGTGACGTGTAATTCAACTGTTGAATACACCACTGCAAAATATATTTCAACGGCAGTGTTTCCCAAATTCGATTGTTGTTGTCATTTTTGGCCGTTAAGGACATACACAGCGGCGCCTGCTAATAGCCTTCATGGGTACTGGTGGGACTGCACGTTTGGAAGATAAGTAAAAAACAGAAAAACGAACAGTTCTCACCTCAAGAACGTCAATACCACTTGCGAGATCAGTTTGCCCTCTTCTTCGCAACCTTAACTTTACTTTTACAACATGTTTTAACTGACGGAAGCTGCAAGCTCATCATCTGTGTAACTACAAAAATCTGAAACAGATATCTTCAAGGTTCAACTCAAACTAAGTCTTACGCTCTTGTAACTACCTTATCCGGATTCCATGCACCATGAGCAGGAATGCTTGAATTTCAACATATGTGAAACCATTCTGAAAGTACTCTTGTACCAAGGTGTTACCTTGGACTTACCGTAAGGAAAAATTGTAAGCTGAAACTATTTTTTAAACTGAGTTCTGACCAGTTCTGTCGCTGCCTTTTTACTGAAAGGATACGATCCGTGTTCACATGTCTCCCTCTTCGAAGAGGTGGAGTATATCCTGGTAGCTTGCACATACAGTGACGGATGCCAACCAAGAAACTGAAAAAGTATAAGACAGCCTTCATCGTGTCCAAATATGCTTAGGATTCGACAATTTGCAACTTGCTGGATATTAGGTGGTCGGATTTTCAACAAGTCGGATGTCGGATTTTCATCAAGTCGGATGTCGGATTTTCAACAAGTCGGATGTCGGATTTTCACAACTCGGATGTCGGATTTTTACAACTCGGATGTCGGATTTTCACAACTTTGTTGTCGAATTTTCAACAACTCGGATGGCACCTACAAGCTTCCGTAATTGCGAGACTTAATTTCACAAGACAGTTGTCAAGTTGCGGTCCAAAGGGAGTGGAAAAAAAATAGTAATCCAATCAAATGTACTTGTTTACGTCAATCGAGTGCAATTGCCCTTAGTTCAACACTGGCCTTTTACCAGCGGTTTTTAAACAGTATGAAAATTATGGCGAGCTATGAAAGCAAAATAAAGAAAGCCCTTTCTAGCTTATTGGTATGTCGGCTGATAATATCATCGGCTAAGAGATTGGCTTCAAAACTTTCACATTATAGCCCCCGAATCTTCGTATCTCTGCCAAATATTTATCTCTAAGGGCTAAAATTATCAGCGGACATACCAGCCGCCTGAAGGGTTTTTATTACTCGGGCCCGTAGGGGCTCGAGTTATAAAATACGTTAGATTTCGGTTTTTTTCCTGTGCAGCAAAATGCACAAGAGAAAAACGTGGCGGTGTTTGATTGGGCAATGCACAGTAGAAAGTACGTGGTGGTGTTTTGATTGGGTAATGCACAATAGAAGCCACGTGGCGCTGTTTACTTTGGTTATTTATAGCAAACCACGCAATCCAAAGATCATGAAGAGCATTGTGATGCGTTGTTTGGATTACTGAAGGTCGACGTTGCGTTGGCTTAATCTACTTGGGGCGCTCAAAACACATACAAAGAAAGGCATACGCTTTTCGTGGTAGACCCACACTAAAAGATGTCAAGCGTCAGCTTCGAAACGGGTCGTTCCGGGAACTGAATGAAGCAAGAATATACTCGAATGCAACTGAAATGGACGCAACTATTGAAAGTGATACAAGTCAAAATACCAATTCTTCAAAAAGCAGTGGGTACCTTATTAAGAACTACGCTGACGATGACAGGGACAAAGAAAATAACTCCACAAACAAATGGACGCCATATTGGAATCTGAAGACAAAGTAAAAACATTTGCACAGCGAACAAATGGCCACACGTTTTCACCATTTTCACCGCGAACAAAAAGCCTCCCGCTCAGTGTACCATTGACTACGGAGATAAGTTTTTTGTCTATTGCGTTGTTTTTCTATCATTGTTAAACAGTTTGTTTCTTGTAATGGTCTAGCTTATATCCTTTGTTCAACATCTTGTGTGTATAGTTCTGTTCTAGTTTTACAAGATTTAATGTCATCAGTGGAGACTGTGATTAGCTCTTTAAAAAATAACTTTGATGTAGTTTGAAAGGCTGTACAGTTATTTGATTCTCAATGATAATAAAGACTTGATTCCAAAGGAGAAATACAGGTCTCGATAAGCAAAAGTGTGTTTACTTTAGTTGTGATTTGCGTGAGCATCGACATAGACATGCCCGAGAACCGAGCAGAATTACAGAGAAAAAGCTGAGACGTCTATTTTATAACAGCAGGAAAAGGAGGAAACTTGCTGGAACGTATTTGGTTAAAAACGAACCTAGGTCATCCACATTATTTTCATCGTATTACTAGCCAAGGAGATCACTTGCTCGTAAACACAACGATAGGAGCTACCTCAGGTATGCGTTTAAATCTAAGCACGCGGTACAGTGTATGTAACAGTTCCAAAAAGCGTGGATGAACAAGTAAAAGCAAAATGAAACTTAAATTTAATACAGAAATCAGGAATACCCGGTACGATTTGTAAAAGAATGTTGTTTTTTTGTTTTCTCAGAAACGAAAGGTATCTATTTGAAATTCATGGTGAACTATTTACACAGCGAGTTAGAATGACCAATCAAAACAGAGTTTGTAATTGGAAATCTAAACATCTACGAGTTACAAAAACAAACTTGTGAACACGTAAACCTGAAATATTGCAAATCATAATGCTGACAAACACAAAAGCGAAGGAAATGGATTATGCATAGGACGTTTTCAATATCTGAATGATTTTGGGTTGGATTAAAGCGATATATTGTTAAAAATTCCCAAGTTATCCCTTTTCGTGTTAATTATTAGTGCAAACAAGTCTTAGTTAAAAATTGGATTAACGAGGAACCAGTGGTTCGTATGTCACGGAAAACGGAATTTGAAATGTTATGGAGGGGTAAGTATTTGAAGGTAAAATAGGTATTTGTAGACTTTCTGCTTCGATGTATTGTGCACATAAAAAAGTATTTGTTCTTCTCTTTAAATGAGATTTTACTGCCCTATCAGTAAAATACGGTTAATGGAACGTGGCCGTACTAAAAGGGCTATTCAGGTCGTGATATTTATCTTCGCGTTCTTTGTAGTCACCCGTTCAGGGTCATGAAATCAACGCTTTTGTTGTAAATAAAACGAGGACATAAAGGCCTTGTTCCTAGATCTCAGATTATAACGTACACCTGCATTGGCCAAATCTGTTAAAGCCTCATTCATTATTGCTAAAGAGCACGTGTAATGCCTATCTACTACATAGTAGAACCTGTGCAACTGGCTACTTTAATAGACAGGGTCTAGCTATAAAAGCCTCAGTTAGTCGTCCAAGGTTCACTTGGCAGTTTGTCTACTATAGTAAAATCAACTAGCTGTTTGCAAATTGTCAAAGTTTTTCCCCTCCCGCCCTCCTTTTGGAGATGTACGTGTTGGATATATCGCTTTGCCCTCATTAACAATGGGGTCACTCCTGCGTGGTGTGGTTAAGTCTGCGCAGCGACTTTCCCCAAGTTTGTTGGCTCGTTGTTGGAGTTTGTACATTGCTCACTAACCAATACTCTTGTCCAACCCAGCACATCCTGTGTACAACTCAGCTCGTAGTGCTGGGGAGATAAGTGAGGTTGTTCTATGTCACGCAATCTGGAAGTCGCATAGCCTTACCAGCAGCAAGGCAGTTTTCCCCTCAAAAAACGCCAATACGTCTGTTGTCTCGTTCTATTGCGCCTTGCGTTATGCGTTTAAAAGCTAATTATGCATGTTGTTACCAGGGAAGACCGCTCAGAGAGTTTGCGTTCACATTTCTATCTTTATTTCGCGAGAGCTTCAATACATGTACACGACTTTTCTCCTAGCACCCCTTACCATTCCGGAAACGAAAAACAATTTTTCATTTTTTGAAATAGTTTCTTGTTAAAAGTCTGGTCCACCGCATGACATATTGCTGGTAATTAAGTTCAACCTTTGCAGGGACATAACCTAGAAAGATCCTGGTTCACATCCTATTGATCCTAGTAAAACAACTGTCAAGGTGATGTTTGAGTGTATGGCTCAAATGCTGGTAGTGAATGTGCAGCTATGTCGCTATGTGCTATTATATAATTATGACAGGAAATTAATTACTTCCCTGTAATTATCAGTTATAAATGTAGGAAATGAACTATACACTGCCTTATCAAGCTTATCGAGACAAACATATTTCATGTTAACAGAATTACCTGCAGAAGTCATAGCGTTCAACACAACTTTTTAGATTCAATACAGCCCAAGTCATACTGGTAATGTACTTGGAAGTTGCACAATAGATTTTGCTTACTGTATGTCTTTGATAGGTAGTTTCCATAATTTGGTCACAGAGAATTATAATTCTTTTAATTTTTTTCTCTATGCGTGAGTGGGCGGAATTCAACAAATCCTGCAATCTGATTGGTTCCAGGAGCGGGAGGAATTTTCTCATCCGGCCTGCTCACGGCAGGCGGAATCCTAGCCTTGACTGCGTGAGCTTCGGTGATGACCTTAAATTTCCATTTTTTTTTGTACACCGACTCCGTTTACATACAGAGGTTATTTTTCGTTAGACAAGAGGTTTGGAAATAGAATTCAAATAAAATATATTTCTCGTTGAAAAGTTCAGTTTGTAAATCGCTTTAATACCGCATTCACTATCAAGCGCGGTGCGAGTCAACAAGTAAAACAAATGATTTCAGAGATGGTGGGAGAGAGAGGAAAAAAATAAACTGTGACGTCGGTCTTGAAAAAGCAGCCCTCGGCCTGCGGCCTCGGGCAGCAATTTCAAGGCCTCGGTCACAGTTTTTCCCTATACGGACCTCCCAGCTGGCAAATAACATATATGTATTTTGACAATTGGGTGCATATTACTGTGAGTATTTAAATTAAAACAAATGGTATATTTTAAATATTTGATTCTCGTGCTATGGATTCATTTGGCAAGGCCATCCTCAAGGAACTTGTGTACTTCTGAAAGTATTTTCAAGTGTCGAGATATAGTGCACATCTTCACGTGTCGCGCACGTGAAAAAGTGACCTTTACGTGCACCACTGCATGACAGTTTGGTCATGGAAAGATGTTTTCACATCTCACCTTAGTTTCTCTTTCATTTGTTTCTGCAAAAGATGTTTTGATGAGTCATTTCGTTTCATCTTAAACCGTTCAATTAGCGTTTCCTTTCTCAAACACTGAGCACAAATACCCATTGATCAGTAAATAACAATGTGCTTAGCCACTTTGGAATAAATACACTATTTTTACCTCGTTTTCATGGTCCAGTGGTCATTGCCACCACCTGTAATGAAGATAATCTGGGTCCGGGTATTCACTACATACACAGTCGAAAATCATGAGATTCGCAATGTAAGGCCGATGTGAGAAGGACAAACTTCTCTCTTTTCTTTTCTTTAGTGCTAAATTAACCATACACCACTGTACTTTTGAAGGCCCGAGTATAGGCTACTTGTAGCCTCTTGTTTACAAAATGGCTACTACTGTTGTCGGGTTATAT
The DNA here is from genome assembly GCA_014634505.1 of Montipora efflorescens. Taxonomy (NCBI): domain Eukaryota; kingdom Metazoa; phylum Cnidaria; class Anthozoa; order Scleractinia; family Acroporidae; genus Montipora; species Montipora efflorescens. Next base: position 133,904 of record BLFP01004720.1, read on the forward strand.
GGTTGTTTACAAAAGTAAGGACCTATCGTGCAGTTGCGGGTGTTGTGTGTGATTGGTTTATATTCATGATGGTCATTGTCTTCCTACACATGCATTTTCCCCCATCTTTGTCTGTCTCGCTTACAACCTTAAAAATCAATTTACCAAAATTCAGAACAACTTACTTGATAAGCAATTTCCCCATTGACCATCCTGATCATAATTGGCCGTTGTTGAACACCAAGGCTTGTCATGGTTCTTAGTAGTACAACTCTGGTAAAGCTTTCCGCCGTAGGTAAATGGAAAAACGCAGCATTTACCCTGTGTCGTCTTAACGATGCAGTCTTCAGGTTGTGAGGTGGGAACAGTGATTTTTTCATGCAATGTAAGAAGAAAGCTTATATAAATATAAATTACTGAGATAGACTCATAATATCCGCGTGGTAAATGTTACAAAAAAAAGGATTTTCCTTCTCGTTACACTTTTTGTTTGTTCCCTTTTTATTCGCGATACCACAAATGTGTTCCATAAAAACTAGCTGATTTCATTTTTTAAAGGAACATTCTTGCAAGCTCGTAGAGGTGCACTAGGAACAAAAGCTGTGCCTTTGCTGATAATGCAAAGCAAGACGCAGAGATAGCAGTAATTTATAATGCAGCCTTTGGGCAATTTTTTTTTTTTTGGCTACTTTGTTCCACGCCGTACTGTAAAATCATAGCACGTATATCAATCAATAATCCCCGTCTACGTTGATTTGTCCAGTGAGATGAAAAGGGAAGAGTTTTTCATCCAAGAGGCGTTGCGAGACTTAATTTCACAAGACAGTTTGTCAAGTTGTTGTCCAAATTAAACAGAGTGGAAATAAAGTTAATTAATCCAATCGTATGTAATTGTTTCCGTCAGTCGAGTGCATTCGCCCTTAGGTCAACACAGGCTTTTTACCAGCGGTTTTTAAACAGTATGAAAATAACGGGAGAGCTATAAAAGTAAAATAAAGATTGAAACCTTTTCTAGCTTATTGCTATGTCGGCTGATAATATCATCGGCTAAGGGATTTGCCTCAAAACTTTCACATTAGCGCCCGAAGTTTCGCATGCCTGTCAAATATTTATCTCTAAGGGGCTAAAATTATCAACGGACATACCAGCCGCCTGAAGGGCGTTTATTTACAAAATGGCCACCACTGTTGTCTGGTTATGTGGTTGTTTACATGAGTAAGGACCTATCGTGTGGTTGTGGGTGTTTTGTGTGATTGGTTTATATTCATGATGGTCATTGTCTTCCTACTTTTATGGGAAATACAATTTTAAATCTGCACTTTGGTAAAAAGCGAGGTTTAACTCCCGGAGTGAGTTTATATGGACCACTAGGAACTCATGCATTTTCCCCCATCTTTGTCTGTCTCGCTTACAACCTTAAAAATCAATTTATCAAAAATTCAAAACATATGTATTAATCGCAACTTACTTGATAAGCAGTTTCCCCATTGACCATCCTGATCATAATTGGCCGTTGTTGAACACCAAGGCTTGTCATGGTTCTTAGTAGTGCAACTCTGGTAAACCTTTCCGCCGTAGGTAAATGGAAAAACGCAGCATTTACCCTGTGTTGTCTTAACAATGCAGTCTTCAGGTTGTGTGGTGGGAACAGTGATTTTTTTAATGCAATGTAAGAAGAAAGCTTTGATAAATATAAATTACTGAGATAGACTCATAATATCCGCGTGGTAAATGTTACAAAAAAAAGGATTTTCTTTCTCGTTACACTTTTTGTTTGTTCCCTTTTTATTCACGGTACCACGAATGTGTTCCATAAAAACCAGCTGATTTTATTGTTTAAAGGAACATTCTTGCAAGCTCCTAGAGGTGCTCTAGGAACAAAAGCTGTGCTTTTGCTGATAATGCAAAGCAAGACGGAGAGATAGCAGTATTTATAATGCATCCTTTGGGCAATTTTTTTTTTTTTTGGCTACTTTGTTCCACGCCGTACTGTAAAATCATAGGAAGTATATCAATCAATAATCCCCGTCTACGTTGATTTGTCCAGTGAGATTAAAAGGGAAGAGTTTTTCATCCAAGAGGCGTTGCGAGACTTAATTTCAATGGACAGTTTGTCAAGTTGTTGTCCAAATTAAGCAAATTGGAAATAAAGTTAATTAATCCAATCGTATGTACTTGTTTACGTCAGTCGAGTGCATTCGCCCTTAGGTCAACACTGGCAGTTTTTACCAGCGGTTTTTAAACAGTATGAAAATAATGGGCGAGCTATAAAAGTAAAATAAAGAAAACCCTTTCTAGCTTATTGGTATGTCGGCTGAGAGATTGCTCTCAAAACATTCACACTACCTCCCGAATCTTCGCATCTCTGTCAAATATTTATCTCTAAGGGGCTAAAATTATCAACGGACATACCAGCCGCCTGAAGGGTTTTTTATTTACAAATGGCTACCAATGTTGTCGGGTTATGTGGTTGTTTACATGAGAAAGGACCTATCGTGCGGTTGCGGGTGTTGTGTGTGATTGGTTTATATTCATGATGGTCATAGTCTTCCTACTTTTATGGGAAAGACAATTTTCAGTCTGCACTTTGATAAAAAGCGAGGTTTAACTCCCGGAGTGAGTTTATATGGACCACTAGGAACTCATGCATTTTCCCCCATCTTTGTCTGTCTCGCTTACAACCTTAAAATCAATTTATCAAAAATTCAAAACATATGTATTAATCGTAACTTACTTGATAAGCAGTTTCCCCATTGACCATCCTGATCATAATTGGCCGTTGTTGAACACCAAGGCTTGTCATGGTTCTTAGTAGTGCAACTCTGGTAAACCTTTCCGCCGTAGGTAAATGGAAAAACGCAGCATTTACCCTGTGTCGTCTTAACAATGCAGTCTTCGGGTTGTGAGGTGGGAACAGTGATTTTTTAATGCAATGTAAGAAAAAAGCTTTTATAAATATAAATTACTGAGATAGACTCATAATATCCGCGTGGTAAATGTTACAAAAAAAAAAAAGATTTTCTTTCTCGTTACACTTTTTGTTTGTTCCCTTTTTATTCGCGGTACCACGAATGTGTTCCATAAAAACCAGCTGATTTCATTTTTTAAAGGAACATTCTTGCAAGCTCCTAGAGGTGCACTAGGAACAAAAGCTGTGCCTTTGCTGATAATGCAAAGCAAGACGCAGAGATAGCAGTATTTATAACGCATCCTTTGGGCAATTTTTTTTTTTTGGCTACTTTGTTCCACGCCGTACTGTAAAATCATAGGAAGTATATCAATCAATAATCCCCGTCTACGTTGATTTGTCCAGTGAGATTAAAAGGGAAGAGTTTTTCATCCAAGAGGCGTTGCAAGACTTAATTTCACAAGACAGTTTGTCAAGTTGTTGTCCAAATTAAACAGAGTGGAAATAAAGTTAATTAATCCAATCGAATGTACTTGTTTACGTCAGTCGAGTGCATTCGCCCTGAGGACAACACAGGCTTTTTATCGGCGGTTTTTAAACAGTATGAAAATAATGGGAGAGCTATAAAAGTAAAATAAAGAAAACCCTTTCTAGCTTATTGCTATGTCGGGTGATAATATCATCGGCTAAGAGATTTTGCTCAAGACTTTCACATTAGCCCCCAAATGTTCGCATGCCTGTCAAATATTTATCCCTAAGGGACTAAAATTATCAACGGACATACCAGCCGCCTGTGGGGTTTAAAATTTACAAAATGGCTACCACTGTTGTCTGGTTATATAGTTGTTTACATGAGTAAGGACCTATCGTGCGGTTGCGGGTGTTGTGAGTGATTGGTTTATATTCATGATGGTCATTGTCTTCCTACTTTTATGAGAAAGACAATTTTCAGTCTGCACTTTGGTAAAAAGCAAGGTTTAACTCCCGGAGTGAGTTTATATGGACCACAAGGAACTCATGCATTTTCCCCCATCTTTGTCTGTCTCGCTTACAACCTTAAAATCAATTTATCAAATATTCAAAACATATGTATTAATCGTAACTTACTTGATAAGCAGTTTCCCCATTGACCATCTTGATCATAATTGGCCGTTGTTGAACACCAAGGCTTGTCATGGTCCTTAGTAGTGCAACTCTGGTAAACCTTTCCGCCGTAGGTAAATGGAAAAACGCAGCATTTACCCTGTGTCGTCCTTACACTGCAGTCTTCAGGTTGTGAGATGGGAACAGCGATTTTTCAATGCAATGTAAGAAGAAAGCTTTTATAATAAAAAAAATTACTGAGATAGACTCATAACATCCATGCGGTAAATGTTACAAAAGAGGATTTTGTTTGTTCCCTTTTTATTTGCGATATTACGAATGTGTTCCATAAAAACCAGCTGATTTCCTTTATTAAAGGAACATTCTTGCAAGCTCGTAGAGGTGCACTAGGAAGAAAAGCTGTGCCTTTGCTGATAATGCAAAACAAGACGCAGAGATAGCAGTGTTTATAATGCAGCCTTTGGGCAATTTTTTTTTGGCTACTTTGTTCCACGCCGTACTCTAAAATCATAGCACTTAATCAATAATCCCCGTCTATGTTGATTTGTCCAGTGAGATGAAAAGGGAAGAGTTTTTTATCCAAGAGGCGTTGCGAGACTTAATTTCACAAGACAGTTTGTCAAGTTGTTGTCCAAATTAAACAGGGTGGAATTAAAGTTAATTAATCCAATCCTATGTACTTGTTTACGTCAGTCGAGTGCATTCGCCCTGAGATCAACACTGGCTTTTCACCAGTTGTTTTTAAACAGTATGAAATAATGGGAGAGTTATACAAGTAAAATAAAGAAAACCCTTTCTAGCTTATTCTTTAGTATTTCGGCTGATAATATCATCGGCTAAGCGGTTGGCCTCAAAACATTCACATTAGCCCCCGAATCGCCACATCTCTGCCAAATATTTATCTCCAAGGGGCTACAATTATCAGCGGACATACCAGCCGCCTGAAGGGTTTAAAATTTACAAAATGGCTACCACAGTTGTCGGGTTATGTGGTTGTTTACATGAGAAGGGACCTATCGTGCGGTTGCGGGTGTTGTGTGTGATTGGTTTATATTCATGATGGTCATTGTCTTCCTACTTTTATGGGAAAGACAATTTTAAGTCTGCACTTTGGTAAAAAGCGAGGTTTAACTCTCGGAGTGAGTTTATAGAAACCACTAGGAACTCGTGCATTTTCCCCCATCTTTTTCTGTCTCGCTTACAACCTTAAAAATCAATTTACCAAAATTCAGAACATATGTATTAAAAGCAACTTACTTGATAAGCAATTTCCCCATTGACCATCCTGATCATAATTGGCCGTTGTTGAACACCAAGGCTTGTCATGGTTCTTAAGAGTACAACTCTGGTAAAGCTTTCCGCCGTAGGTAAATGGAAAAACGCAGCATTTACCCTGTGTCGTCTTAACAATGCAGTCTTCAGGTTGTGAGGTGGGAACAGTGATTTTTTTAATGCAATGTAAGAAGAAAGCTTTTATAAATATAAATTACTGAGATAGACTCATAATATCCATGCGGTAAATGTTACAAAAGAGGATTTTGTTTGTTCCCTTTTTATTTGCGATATTAATAATTATAATAATACTTTATTTTTATAGCGCTGATTACATTACAATGTCCAAGAGCGCTTTACAAGTTCCAAAAAAAATAATAATTATAATAATAATTTCCAATTTATTCTTATATACAAATAAAAGAATAAGATATACAAAATATAAAATAATAAAAATCAATAATTAGTAATATTTAAATATGTACTCATAGGTAACAAAAATATGAGCTCTTAAAAAGATTTGTCTTAAGTTTCTTCTTAAAAGTGTCAGTAGAGTCACACTTCCTAATTTCTAAAGGAAGACTATTCCATAATCGAGGTGCACAAACAGAGAAGGCACGTGAGCCATACGTCTTGATATTAAATTTGGGCTCATGTAGGAGCAATTGCGTAGACGATCTTGACATACGCCTTGGAACATATGCTTCTAAAAAACCAATCAAATAACTATCTATAGGTGCTAA
>BLFP01004720.1:150737-153237 GCA_014634505.1 Montipora efflorescens
AATAAATTTAAATTAATGCTAAGTCACCAGTTGAGTTATAGTCAGGAGGCGCCGTCTCAGAAAGGGCTTACTTTTCATTTTCACTAAACATTTTGGGTAGAAGCAGGAAACATAGCTTACAATCTTCGTTTATCCACCCTGACTAAGGATATTGTTGTTTCCACCTCGAAATCTTTGTACTTCGGCAACTAAGAGGGATTTTCTTCCAGGTTCTTATTAAAGGAAATTTATGAACTAGAAAGCTAGAATTGCTTGACTTACCAAAATCAGGGAAATCTTCAGAAGCATTGCAAATGGCAAGAGGTTTGTCAATAAATGGGCCTGTGGAAGAATAAATTCCTCTTTAAAACGAATCTCAGGTTGATTTTACATTTAAGAGTGTGTTTTTTTTTTCATACTGTGAGTACAGTGTATATTAAACCACATGAAGAGAGGCAAACGTCTCAGTCTGGATATATGCAGCATTGACAACACTTAGACAATGCACAAACAAGACTGCTCAGTGATTCGGTGTTATTCCGATGAACTAAACCAACCTTAACATGATAGTCTCTAGTACTGCATCAAGACAAGATTAAACTTTATCGGAATTGCCCAGGAGGGATCCAGGTGACGAGGATGCTCGAATGGGGAAAAATTCTCCTGAACCAAAAATAAACCCCTAAAAATCTCATGCTCCATTATTGAATCTTACGAAATATTTAAAAAAGCGGTTAAATGCTAATAATAAAGAAAAGCGCAATATGTGTTTGTGTACTCATCGGACTATCTGAAATAAACTTTCGCAGAATAAGGGCTCGTTCCTTTGGTCAAATCCGAAAACGGATCTAGTACCACGAATTTTTCCGATTTGCGGTTTCATTCAGAAACAATTTCAATTTAAAGAAATGATTCAAGTTACGAAACAAAATAAAGGCCACGTAAGGTTGCCACAGCTAAAAATTATTTAAGCAGAACGTGACAATTTACGTACTGACACTAACCTGACGACCTAACCTGCGATCAGGTTCTATTTTAGTTTCGCGTGGTAGGTACTGTGGAGTTGGCGAAACGAAAAATAGAGCCTGACCAAATTCCTTTATCGGCCAATCAAATTTACTTCCATTACATAATTCATGCGTGGAAGGCAGATTAGGCTTTTGTACATTATGCTTTTGTTTCCCCACTTAAATGCTCCACCTTAATGCTCTAATTCTCCCACTAAAATGCTCAGTCTCCCCAAAAAAAGTCAATAAAATGCTCGGATAATGCTCATTATTAAATTCTCAACCTCGGATAATGCAATTCTCGTGCTCTGATTGGTTCACTCAATCTCGGTTATCAGCTCATATACCTTAGTTTGACCTTATATCGTAAATGATTGATCTAAGTGTTGCCAAGCTAAAAGTTTTTTCGCCGGAAAGCGAAATTTCTCTCTGAAGAAAGCAAAAAAACGTTTTTCTGGACAGCTGGGTTAAATTCCGACGTTTAGAAGTACGCGAAAAGGCAAGAAATATTTTTGTGACGAGCCTGCGTCTGTCTGACCACAAGGTGTTACACGACATCGCATCAGTTCTCATCAAGTTTTTTCGATTTCGCTCGGATTTGCTCGCTTTTTTCGCTCGCATTTCGTACTTTCTAAACTTTTGGAGTTTAAAGGAATTTAATAAAACAATTATTCCATTCGCGCTTGTTGGATATGAGACTGGTTATAGCCAACTCGGCGCTACGCGCCTCGTTGGCTATTTACCATCTCATATCCAACGCGCGCTCATGGAATAATTGTTAATTATACAAACGGTTTTTTAAATTAATTTCAACATTTTTAACAGGGTGTTAACTGTTAACACTTACAAAAACATAGATTCGAAATCATCTACGAGGCTAAGAACAGAGATTAGTTGACTATCCCTAGAAAGTTGAGTTTTAGTCTTCATTTTCTCTAAGAAAAATAATTTCTTTCTTAGTTTCTCGAAAAAAAAATTCTGACTGGTGCATAAGTAAGCTTACGTTAATTTTCTGATGAAGTACGAACACGAAGATGGACTCCCAGAGTTTCGTTTGTTTTTGTACAATTGGTCTCTCTGGAAACATGCCATTTTAGTTTCTGGAATGCGAGTTTTAAGTCAACTCAACTGGAAATATGTATTATGAAGAAATGTTGACTCCAAATTGTACAAACAACCACGTCATGTACAGTAAGTAAATAAAGTCGTTTGATTTACAGTTATTCAAAAGATGCATTCATGTAACTTGCAATTTTATCAGCATCTCCTGTTGATATATACGTCCTTTGTCTTATCCAGGAAACCAATATATATCGGCTCTCGTTGCCATTCGAAAGAACCAGCTATTTAGTTTTCAAAACATCAAGGATGCGAGGGCCAAAGTACTTTCGACCACACGGCCACAGAGCTCGCCAACGGAATCGCTAATTGCACTCTTTCTAGAGATTCAAACCCGATTCTGGACAAGTTATGAGATATTTCAGATGGCATATCTACATTAATACCAATAAAAT
>BLFP01004720.1:160737-165737 GCA_014634505.1 Montipora efflorescens
GAAATTTTCGTCATAAGCACAATTTCAACAAATCCTAACGTCAAGACGTGCCAAACAATGCTCTCCGAACATTGGTATTGTATTCATTATTGTAAAAAGTTAATAATTTGAGTTTTAGCGCTTTTTCTGCCGTGGTCACGTGACTTGCCAAATATGGCTGTCGTTCGAAAAAGTACAAGAGACCTTCTATAGAACATCTGTGTCCAAAGGGATTGTTCTTTGATATTCAGACATCAAAGATATGACGGGTAAAAGTTTTACATAGCAACAGCTTTGTAGTTAAGGTAGCAGATCGCGCGTGAAGGCTGTCAGTTGACACCAAATCCTTTCACCTGTGATTGATATGCCACGTCAATCATTTTTCGCGTGCAGTTTATGGCGGGAAACAAAGAAAAGCGATTTTAGTATTAATATACCTCACAGAACCACCGATTCAAGATTTGCAAAAACAAAAAATTTGAGCGAGAGGCCCAAATTTACCTTCACCGAGACCTTATGGCATCGTCAGTAATTGTTAAGAAATGTCCAACGTCAGTTTGAGGGCCATGAGTGTTGACCATTTTATCCGCACCACTGAGTTTACAGGTTTTAAAAGGAGAATCCAGGGCGGCATTGTGGACCAAGTAATTGTAGAAAAACAAATATTTCATTGAATTTAGTATGAAGATTTGCTTTATTTTGATCAAATTTATTTGCGGGTTGACTTGAGCGATGGCCGAATGCCAAGTGATTGGAAAAACACTTAAGTCCCCATTTGGTGTCAAGTGAATTGTCTCTGAACAATGTACGCTTCCACACGAATTTCAATAGGTAGGCTAGCGCTGCTGCCAACCTTTACTGACACGGTCCCGAGTTTTCCTTGTTAATTGTGTCGTGAGTTCAAGCAAAGTACTGTTGTTTCCCCATTTGAGCAATCTACTCGCTTAGCTACAGCTAGTTAGATGGCCCAGACGTCTTCCTGTACATATTAATTTACACTTTGTATTTTCCCGGCGAGATTGTTGTTGCTGTTGTTTTTCTTTTAAGTATTATAAAGTTAAATAAATGAATTTCCACACGTGTTGTTGTGTGTCCATATACGAGCGAATCACATAAATGTCATAAATTAACTCCTTTGAATGAAATAAAAAGTACTGAAGGGAAAGAGAATCAATGTCATTATTTTATTGTGGCTAACTTTGGACAAACAGAAATCTTATCATGTTCCATAAAAGGCTCTGTTTAAATTCATTTTGGCGTTATTATGTAAGCGATAACTTGTTAATTAGACGTCCAAGTTCTTCCAGTACATCCTGGGTCACCAAGGAGACCACTTACTCCTTTTCTTAAGCTTCGCCAGACTGGTTTGGCAAACAGAAGAGAGCGTCATGCTGCAACTTTCTGGGTATCGGGTTCCATTCCACTCAACTCATGTCTTGTGCCCCTTGTGCACTCCGTCACCGGGAAGATCGCTTTCAGTTCCTTTGCAACCATGTTGTTTCTATCCCGCGGGGATATATCCGCAGTTACCCGTTCCACTTCCGGGTAGCTCCGTACATGCGTTTCGGCCACCTTCTTTTCGGCCCTACCGCGTCGCCGTTAAGCCGTCTGCTGCTGTGCCAGTTTTAAGACGTCACTCCTCGTCCCCGTCAAACGACACTCTGGGGCAAAGACAGGCAAATGGTGCTGTCTGTGATAATGTTACGTCAAGCAACGGTACGTTCTGAAAGAGTCCTACTGACTATGTTTTGCTCCTATTTCAATTTAAGTGCTTTCCCTTTAAGTAAAACGGAACTGGGATAAATAGCAATAATTTAACATTTCTTTGAAAAAGGTATTATACATTTTATTCATTCAAAGAAGCCGTAATTCTCGATTTAGGGTGTTTTACTTTAATATTATTTTCATTTGTTTTATTCTTCCGAGAGTTCGTTAAGGGTAAAAAAGGTTTTTTTTTTTTAATAGATTTTTTGAAATCATGCCATCAAGCAAATAAAATCTACGGAAAACCTAAAGAAATTTGACATTACAATGTGCGAAACCTCACATGTTACCATGGATTGAACTTTGAGAAATAAAGTAAACACTTTTATCACATCGAGGTGACAAAATGGAATACTATACACCCGCATTTGTAAACTAGAATTGATACTGCTGAAAAAGTTACATCAATTATAAAAGAATCACGTTTAACTAAAATTTAATCAGCTACAAATAAGTTAATTTAACCATTTGCAAAAAGTTGTTTTTCCATTGTCAAGGACAAAGTTCTCTTTTTGTCCAATGCTACGGTTGATACATACAAAGATAATTGTTAGAATGTAACACGCAATTGCTTATATGCGTGATCTAAAGGAACAAAAAACTGTGTGAACATCACTCATTGCCAAAGCATTGGCAATTCTCTACTGAACATATAAAAGATATGTATTGAAAAAAATTATACGTGCCTATTTATTTCAACTTGCGCTCAAAATCATGTGATTTCCTATACAAATATAGTCAAAGCTAAATATTCATAAATCGAAAACGCACGATGTAGCCTTGACTTTAAAGTGCAAAAAGGGTCTGTTTAATTTCATTGTAAACATTATTTATGAAAGAACCTTTTAGGATATTTGGAAAAATCTAGGCTTTTATTAGCGGGTTTCCAGGGTGTCCACTTTGGATGTGTATGCATGAGATGGCAATTGCAAGTGAGTGATCATTGCATTAAGGACGTTGTAATATTACCCATACAAGTTGCATCTGAGACTTCGTGAAACAGCAAGAGAAAGGTGGTCATGATTCAGGTCACAGCATAGTCATAGAGCATTCTCCGCAGCTATTATTTAATTCGATTATTCCCATCCCACTATAGAGTCTGCGCCATCGTACCGAGACCTGAGTGTATAGTTCACTTTAGGGACAGGGCATTTTTTTTCCTTTCTTATATGCACATCCCCCTTAGCCAGTCTTCTGGCCGAGATCAAGCAGGTGGATGGTTAATACCCCACACAAACTTGTTCGTGTAAATTTTCTATATTTTCCTTTTTACTGGGTTGCCAGTGCGGCAAACCCAGTTGGGGTCTGCGTTTAGTTTGTTTGTTTTATTTTTTCGGTAAAAGTCTTGCCTGTCACTCCCCGGCTAAGTGGTGTCTTTGTGCATAGAGCCTTCTGCGCGTATTTTCTTAGGATCGAGAGGGTAGTGGGAAATGCGTAGATTTCTCTGGTGGACACAGTAGAACGATTAACTTAACCGGCAATGGCGTCGAAAGTCATGTAACGCAAATGGCGTTTTAGTGGATCTTTGAACAAAATATACCCTTATGAAGCTCAATAATGGCAAGTCAATTGGATATACAGAATCTTAAAAGCGACGAGTAATGGACTTCGACAACAATCTATCGCCCGTCGAGCCGAAATCAAAGTGAGCTGTATTTACCTGAAGTACATGGTAATTTGACACGATTGAGTTTCTTACCTTCACGCACGCAACGAAATAGGAAGAGGTTTTCGCCTCTAAGAGCAAATATGTTGTTTGTTTCAATAAATTTTTCGCTGGAAAAGGATTCTGTGGTATTTTCTGCCTTTGTGAATTATAATATCATGTTGTGTATTGAATTTCCGAGCTTAAGGTTGAAATGTGATATGGGAGATGTTTTTTAGTATTGCTCTGTAAGCAGGAAGGGTTCACAGACCTGTTGGAAGCGTGCTTGAGTTTCAACAAAATGAGCCCCAAAATCAGTGAAAATTTGGGACACAGATGAATAATAAAGTAGCTGCTATTTCCAAAATGATGAAATTACCTTGGTGATAAATAACGTCGAACGCGTCTTGGAAAGTAAATTTTGACTTTGCATAATATAAACAAGAGTTGGGCGATTGTGATCTTTGTTTTGACTTCGCTCATTTCATTGTCAAACTTTATAACACTTAACAGAAAAAGAAACTTACAAAAACCCGGTATCTTGCCATCATTTGACAAAGATGCCTCACTGTTTGGCAAGTAAACATGCCGCGGTAACTTAATCACTTTCGATTTTGCGATTTATTTGTGCAGCCAAAACATACAATAACAAAATTGAACGTAGCAAATATCTCCCAAAATGTTTGTCGCTGATCGTAACTGTTTATATTCTATATTCACGGTTCAAAATTAATGTTGTTTTCGTGTCGTAAATATGTTGTTCTCGAGCGACCGTCCTGGAAACTTCCTTCTGCTCTTTCTAAAAACTGTGTATCAATATTTATTTACTTTTGCATCAATAGTTGTTTTTGCATAAAGCAAGCTAACAAAATCTGTACCTTGGTGAGTTCGCTTTTTTTAGCTTTAATAGTGTTTTCGGTCCGATGCTTCTGTTTTACGAGGGGTATATTGTTTTGGTCTCCCATCCAAACACTAACCCCGCCGAACGGGGATTACATTCAGTGAACTTCGGTATTACAAAGCTGCCAGATGCTCAGAGGGCACGCTTAAACTTGTGGTGAAAAGAAGGTTATCAACATGTCAGCCCAGAAGCCAATGTTTCTCACTTCGCATTTATTTTCTTGAATCTTTCTGGGTTCAGTACTTTGCTACTAACCACATGTCTTCTCAGACTATTTACCCCAGACTTCTACCATGGCACTACAATGATAGACAATACCAAAACAATATCGTGCACTGTTAGAGCTACATATTACGCAAGGACAGATCTGTTTCGTCGTACGAACGTGTGAGGACCTGTGAGCCAAAGGGCCTCTTCTGGTATGACTTCTTAATGACCCCTCAATTTGAAAAAAATTGTCTGGAACGGTGCACGTACCACAGGCAATCCAGTATACCCTCACGGAGGGTCTAGTTACTGTCTAAGGACGCTTTCCATTTGACAAACTAACCGGCCAGATCTGTCATTTGGAAGGACTAACTCTTCAACGCCTTCGAATTAACAGACTTTCGGGGTGGATGATATATCCTCTTCCAGAAAAATGCGAGCGATCGTTAAGCAAGTATTCCTTCAAATTGCTGTGTTTTCTTTGCAAACTGACGGGTCTGGCCG
>BLFP01004720.1:169301-181801 GCA_014634505.1 Montipora efflorescens
GAAGAGAGGAAAGTAAAACTTTAGAATAGGGTAGACAGACAGACTTGAGCTCAGAGAAATGGATAGGCGGCGAATAATTAACTATCAGGAGGATTTATGGGTAGGAGCCAAGAGAAAAAGGAGCCCATAATAAGAAACGCACAACTATATATTGTATTTGTGCAACGGTGTTTTTGCAGACCGAGTTCAGCTTTTAGATTGATTTCTCTGCAAAACAAGTCCTTTCCAGCTAATCGCAAGTCTTACATGAGAAATTAGTACCCATGGGATAGACAATGGTCACTCCTGTAAGCTTAACATAGCTTCATCTGTGAAAATGCCGTCACATAGAGTAGTCTTGGTATGGGTTGACACGCGGGGTAAACAAGTTAAAAGCAATAAGGAACAGATCCATCAAACGCTCGAGAAATAAAAATCTTTCAGGTGTCTAAAATTCCTAGATGTTTTATTTTCCTTTTCATTTATTTTCTCGCGATGAGTGGGGGACGGTAAACTTCGCACTATGGGATTTTCCTCCACAAAAATAACAGCCTGAATCTCAAGTTCCAAATGCTCCTAGCTGTCTTACTAAAAGTGTCTCGATAACTCTTAACCGCTAAGAAATGACCATTTTAGTGCTATTGTTTTCCCCCACACTGTGTTAAAAAGACCCTCAACTGCCGGCCCCGGCCTAGATCAGTTGGGGTGCCTTCGTGCAGATAATTTGGGCGTCCGAATTCCTTGCTCTGCTTTTCTTCTGATTAGAGTCTTTTACTTCCCTGTCACGTCAAATAGAAATTACGTCAGACGCCTTCAGTGTTAGTTTCGGCCACATGAAATACATCACATCGAAGGCGCCGCCACAGTGTTTCTGCTTAACGAAACAGAAGAAAACTTAAACAACGCGACGTTTTTTGAGCCGCAAGCGACAACCGGACGTTAGCTGTTCAGGTTGTCTCGATACTACCACATTTATATTGCTAAGTACCTTTTCACTTTTAGAGACGATTTAGTTCAAAAATCTACTTAAGACTACCGTCCCTGCGTGTGAAATGTTCGCTTCCGGTTTCTGTCCGTTGCCCGTGAACGTCGCTTACTGTAAGGGGCCGTCGACATATTCACTTTGTCCCCGCTTAACGTCAACAGGACGTTTAAGGGGACGTTAGCGGGGACAAAGTGAATAGGGAGCTTAAGCACGCGCGTTTTTTGAGACCAGGACGGCGACCGGAAGTGAGTTATTTTCCCTTTTAACTCGTCTTCATACAACCCATTTACATTGCTAAGTATCTTTTGTTCATTAGAGATTTATATACAACTATTCTTCTGTGGAAGCATTTGTTTAACGCCGTGAGCGCGCAAAATCTAGTTCTGGTTTGCATTTGGGACCTGGTTCACACAAAATAGCTTGAAATAATTCTCATATTTTAAAACTAAGACAAGTGGTCTCGTGTTATATGTTTTTGAATAGAAAAAAAGGTTCTCTTACAAAACTGCGTAAGTGTAATTAAGAAAATTTAGTATTTTTTTGACATTTAAGCCTGTTTTTCACTCGCGACGCAAGCGAAAGCATATGAGCGCTTATTTCACTGTGAAAACGGGGTTGACGCAAGCATAAGCGATAAGCGTCGTGTGAAAGCGAAACGCAGCATAAACGAAATATTTGCCACGTCTGGCCAATTAAAGAACTCGTTCCAGATTCCCCGCGTATGAGCATTTGAACAAAATGGCGGGTGCCGTGGTTGATTTTGATTGTTATGTCAAAGTTCGTTTTCACTTAGCATAAGCTACTTATGCTTGTGCTTGTGCTTGCGTCGCTAGTGAAAACTTCTTACCTAAAAATTGTGACTGTTTTTGTGACACAAGATCACACGTCACGCAATGTTTGTGTTTTCAATGCCTGCACAGCTGAAATCCAGCGGCTTGTGAAAGTACTTCATGTGTGCCAAGCTAATAACGCCATTTTCGTCCACTGGATATGTTTGGAAATTCGCTTTTCGTCTCAGTCTGTTTCGGATGATTTGCGATTATGGCACATCCAACTTGTGGAAAAAAGCTGACAGAACGCCTCAATTTTGGAAAAGCACTCGATGGAATACCCAAAGACTTGGAACACTTCGTGCATGATACTACGAGAAAGTAAGACTCGTTGGTTGCGGTCGCATTTTATAGGAAGTTTAGTTTCATCTTAGTATTATTGTTCAGTTTTCCCCTAGGGATTCAAAACACCAGTGAGAGTTGACATATTTTTAAACTACTGTTACACTGTGCTTCTCTCAAGTATTACCGCGACCATTCTTATGAAATGTTATGCCATTTCATTTTACAATGTACATGTACACTGTAAAGCCCTGGCCAAACGAAACGCAAGTCATCGCAAGTCGACGCAAGTTCTCACTTGCGAAGACTTGCGTTCACTTGCGATAGGGTGGCCAAACGCGACGCAAGTTGAGCACAAGTCCTTTGCAAAAGTAGCAGAATTTTTTTTTTTTCTTTTTCCTAGGCTCAGACTCGGAAGAGCTGCTACTTTCACTGTAGCTGCTGCTTTACTTGCACCGCTACTGGGTCTCCTGTTATGGTTTTCCTTTTTCTTATGTCTTTTTTTAGCTCCCTATCCTTATTTTCTTTTAGCTCTTCGGGGCTTAAGTTTTCCGAATTTTGCTCTTTGACAGAAGCCATCTTGTCAAAAGGGAAAGCGGGAAAGGCGCAAAATAGTTTGAGATTCCTGCTCAAACAGCGGCATCAGATTGGCTAAAAGGTTTCCAAAAAAGTTTGAATGACTTGCGAAAACTTGCATCCACTTGCGTTGAGTGGCCAAACGAGACGCAAGTTGGGCGGACTTGCGTCCAAAATTTGAACATGTTCAAATCAAACGCAAGTCGTCGCAAGTCTTCGCAAGTGAATGCAAGTGGGTGGCCAAACGGTATGCAAGTCAGCGCAAGTAACAAAACTTGCGTCGACTTGCGATGACTTGCGTTTCGTTTGGCCAGGGCTTAACCCTTTGCCTTCTAAAGAGGATACAAATTATTTTTTTGCCCCGTCCAGGGACCCCTAGGGACAAATAGGTTAATCCTCGCCGGATACGTTTTGCAAAGGTAGTGTTCCCTGAAAGCCATTTTTGGATCACCTCTCCTTTCTACCATCTTCACTGGAGACCATTGTACAGTTCTCGTATTGACGATAATAATATTTACAATGGCTGTCTTGTGTTTTTAACAGGCGGGAAGGCATTGTTGAGGCTTTGAAGAACATTGATGGATCAAGTGAAACCATTGTAAATTCACTGAAAGAATATATTGCCATGAACAAAACATTAAAGAGTATTCTGCACAAGGTAGCTATGGGCACCTATATATAATAATATTTTTTTACAGCCTAACCCTAAATTGTCAACTTAATGTTGGTACCAATCAATGATGTTTAACAATTATTTGCCGAAGGCGAAGTGATTATCGGTGAATATTCACCGATAATCACTGAGACTGAGGCGAATAATTGTTTTAGTATAAATACACAGGTGATTATTTCAAAAAAGAGAAAAAAAAACACTTCAACGCGAAATCATCTTCACTTACAGTGGCAAAACGACTACTGGCAGCCATTTTGTCTGTCGAGGTGATTATCGGCTGATAATCCGAGATAGCGAGCCAATGAGAGCGCGCGATTTTGTATAATCACCTGTGTATTTATACTAATGTAAATTAACCCATTCACACCTCAAACACCCTAGGACGCCCCCCTCCCCCCATGCATCAGATTTTAGTTTTTTATGCAAGGAGTAAAAAACAATTTCCACGTCTGAAATTAAATGTTGATCAACCTCACTATGTTGGTGAATGGTAGGGATATGAAAGTTGACATCTTGTTTTCCCTAACCGGTACAATATGTACAGTACTGTATAAGACGATACTTAATTGATCCCTCCCCATAGGGGCTTTTCAGTGCCATTGAAACACAATCAATAAAACAACAGAACATAACAACTTACAACAACAACAACAATAACAACAACTCTTAAGAATCCCAACTGACCAGAAGCAAATCAGTTGGCTATACAAGTGTTGCTGAGAAGTTGAACCAGTGACTATTAGCCTGAACATAATGATTCAACAAGTGGTCAGAACGTGTCTTGAACCTGGGATCCCTGGATCTCAAAGCAAGTACCCTAAGCACTTCACCATACTTCCTCCATCTGTTTTCCTTGACAATTTGTTTTTTGCCACTAGTACATGACTGTGATATATTTGTTGTCAGATGTTAATATCTTGACATTTTTCGTTCATTCTTTAGGTTAAAAGTTTTTCAAGACTGAGGTTAGTTCTTTGAAAACCTATGCAAAAATACTCATTTCTGTGCCCATATTTGGAAATAAAATTAACTGCCAAATGAATCCAGCTTTTATTAAACATTTTGCTTGAAAATCAGCAGGTACATGTACACTGTACAATAAACAAAGCACAGGTCACAAGTATCAGGTCATTGTTTTTCCAATTTACTGAAAGAACCCTAAACATTCATTAAAGCCAACCTTAGGCCTAATGTTAGCATTTGAAAAACAGTTAAGCACTGACTGAAAAACTATGTCCCATTTTAACCCATTCACCCCTAAACCGGCGGAAACTGGCCATACATGTACTTAGTATTTTACTCTGTCTAACGCCAGACGATTTTACTCGTCAATGGGGAACCCCCAGGGGTCAATGGGTTAAGGTTATTTCTTTGGTAAAACAATGACCTGTGACTTGTTACCTGTGACCTGTGTTTTATACCTACCCCTTGAAAACAAGTTATTTTTTCAATTGCTTACCAAATTCCAGATTTAACTGGTCAAACTTAATGGATGATGATGAGAAGACAATGACAAGTGATACTGATGAAGAGATGGCCTCTATGATGTTTGCAGCTGGACTGTGGCACATGGAGCATGCTCAGTGGGTAAGTGTGACATGGTTGGATTGTGAAGCAGATCGCTGTGAATTGTTAGTTGTTTGCACTTATCAAATTTCTTCCTCGTTCATTAAGTTTGGTGATTAAAATTAAGCTGTGCACTGCCAGACACAAAGCAAAACACATTTATTGTACTAAATTTGTACTTTATTGTACTTCACACATTGTGTGCTTTCCACTTTTAATTTCAACTTTCATGATGTCATCATTTGAACATCTTGCTGTAGTAAAGCCATACAACAATATGAATACCTGGTATATTGTTGCCTTTGTTTTCTTGGTGTGTTTTCCAACTGGATGTTTAGTTCATGCCATCATTATTTATTTCTACAGCTTAACAAGAGCATTAGCAGTGAAGAGGAGGATGAAGAAAAAATGAAAGTAAATAAATTAAAATAGCAATTGTGAATAACAACTAAGTGCCATTGAAATTCACCTTTTGTAAGGTTTTTTTTTTTTTGCCAGTTTTTTTTTTTTCGACAACTGCATCGCTAGTGGAGGTTAGGTGCCTGGGATATCCAGGGGCTTCCATGGGATTAGGGGACTTGCTTGTGAACCATGTGCGCTGAGGACAAAACTGATCCTCATGCTGCCAGTACAAATACCACGAGTATGGTGTGCCTACAGTATAAAGTAATCACTGGCCATTAGCAAAACAGGTGCTCTTTCAAATTGCATTTAAATGATTTAATCAAGTACTGCTGCTTGTAACATTAATGCCATTAATTTTGTGCTTTATTGGGAGACACAGAATGGCTCTTCAATAGTCAATCAAAAGTACATAATGGTAATAATTCTCAAGGATACTAGGGAGACATAAGACTTCAGCATATCAACTTAATCAAGTGCAATACGAATCATTATAGTAATGTGAATAAGAGACCTGTTGAATACCTAGAATAATGCCAGCTGTTGTAAAATGCAATGAATGTACATAGCTTTTATGAGGGTGATTTTGGAAACTGTATTACGGTTTTCTTTCCCTTTTTTAGCAAAGCTTAAATTCTTTGAAGGCAGCAGCGAGTATTTTTGAGGCCTGCAAAACATGGCAAAATTTATTAGTGAAAGGAAGCAAAGACCTCAAAGGTGAGACAGTGGATCTTCATCTTGGATTCGACATTCATCACACACTTGATTCTTGGTTAATGCCCCAAAATTAATGTACTGTGTGCACAATAAAGGGTAGTTTTCATAATTATTCTTGGCTTGCACTCATGTGATTAGACAGCCATGTTAATGAACAAAACAATCAAGCAAAATGTTGCTCACGTTTTGCATAATAATATAGCCAAATTCCCAAAAGACTTTTTCGTTATTGTTCAGTACATGGCTGCCAAGATGTCAGGCGCCATCCATGGATTTTAATGTTATCCGCATTAGTTTTATTAATACTTCTGATGTTTTACAATAGCTTCAGTTTTGTGTTGTTAATGGCCTTTTATAGTCACTGGTACTTATTGACTTTAATTAGTAGCAGTGATGTTGTGATAATAACATTATTGCAAGCTAATTGTGCTCCATATTTTAAAATGAGAAAATTTACATTTCTAGAAATGCAAGATAGCTTGGGATGGGTAATAATAAGTTCTATTATAAACTTCATAAAGTGTAGTCTCTTATGCAGTCATTCTTTGTGTGGTCACACAATATCCCCCCTCCCCAAACAAAACAAGTTTGTGTGGGGAGGAGTGTTGCATGACCACACAAAGAATGGCTGGGTTGGAGACTACATGAAGTGTCCGGGGGTCAATTTCTCGAAAGTTCTTAAACGTTTTGCGAGTGCTCTGGTTGACTTAAAATGTTTTGTATGTTCAAAAGGAAAACATTTAAAGTTATGAAACTTTGTAAATGCTTTGACAGTTTTCTTTGGTCTTGAAAACATTGTTAAAGTGTTAAAGTGTTTAAAGTGTTTTGAGAAATATGCCACTGGTTGTCAACCCTACCCAGGGCTACACTGGAAGCTGAGTATACTTATCTCCAGAAACACCTGTAATAAAAGCTTCAACTGCCTTCCTTTGTAGCTCTACATGTATTTCTCACTTCAGCGATAACAGTTACTCAGTACCACATCACATGACCCTTTCCTAATGTTAATAGCCCACTTTCCTTACATTAAAATTCAGTCCTAAATATAGTAAATATAAGGATTTGTATGGGTTTATTCGCCAGAGCCTTGAGATGATGCCTTTTGTTTAGGACTGAATTTTTAAATTACATGTAATATAATAGAAAGTGAGCTATTTTGATTCAATCTTTCAGGCCCAATACTGAATGCACTTTCTCTTCAGTCAATTGCCAATGGACAGGTACAATGTTATTACCGTATTTATCAATGTATAATATCTCAACCCATTGGCTCTTGAACTGCCTCCCATTGACAAGTAAAATTGTCTGGTGACCAGAGGGTAAAAAAACACTACTTGGAGTCAATGGGCTAATCCTTTGTTACAATCAAAAAAATTTTGAGGGAAAAGTCTCCCAATGCAATGCATCAAAAGTAATTATTAATTATTACTAGTAAAATGCAAACTAAACAAGGATTTTGTTTGTCTGTTTTATGCAAAACAAACACTGATGCAAAAGTAATTAAATAAATCTGACTTGATACAAAGTTTTTAGGAAGAGCAGAAAGATTTCATTCATTGGTCTGTCAGAACATTATAAAATTTGTCAGACCAATGCAGTAGTTTGTCTTGACAGAGAAGAATGTTTTGTGCTGAAAAAAAAAAAACGGAAAAAGTTATAATTTTACAGTATGTGGCTGGAAATCATTAGTACACTGTATACGTAGCCTGACTGTTTCCGTAGGGTTCCAAGCTTGGAAACTAAGCATGTAACACGATCATGAAAAAGAGACTGTCATCAGATCGAGTTCAATACATGTATGTGTACCAGAATATACGTATTCCGAAATCCTAAAGGAATACAGGAGTAACGATGTAATTAGGGTCCTATTCAATCCAACAAAGCATTAAAGTTGTACACAATTGTACACAAGAATCAGTCTACACAATACAGAATCAATTTCACAACAATTCCTTTTGGCATGACCACACAAATCTCACCCAGTCTGTCAGAACAAAATTACGACACATTCTCATTTCTCAAATGCAAATTATAAAAATTGTTGATTGTTGTTATGACAACTATGAGTGTAAGCCAACGTTTAACCTTGAGTGTTTTTATTTTCCCATTGGCTTCCTTAGAGTGTTACAATTAGAAGAGCCATCAGCAAAAATCACAAGGCATCATTAATCAGTGAGCTTTGCCATGATGTGTCATCCAAGTACAGCACAGCTGCAGGGGAGGTGGATGTGAGAAATATAAAATAACTGACTGTATATTAATTAATTTTAATCATACTGGGATGTAAACTTGTGAGAATTGAGTATCTGCTAGGGAAATGCAATGTACAGTATTTCAGCCATTGGCTCCCCATTCATTCATTCATTCATTCCTAGAAAGTATTGTGTGACAAGCTAATCACTCTATTAAAGCCTCAAGCTTACAAAAATGTATTTAGCTGAGCACGAGTGCTCTACTAATTTGGGAGACTACAAATCAACTGAAATCAGAACAAATAAAAGGAAATGTTGTTTTTTGAGGAAAGGAGAAAACCGGAGTACCCAGGGAAAAACCACTCGGAGCAGAGTAGAGAACCAACAAACTCAACCCACATATGACGCAGAGTTTGGGAATCAATCCCGAGCCACATTGGTGGAAGGCAAGTGCTCTCACCACTGCGCCAGCCCTGCTCCACTTAATTGCTTGGTACAAGAAGTTAGCTGGGTTTAACAACTGGCCGAAGAGTGATGGGTATTACTGCACACGGCATTTAATGTTTTATTTATACCAGGTGTCTCATCACGAGGGACAGAAATGGTCTGCATACTTGAAGTTTCAAGGTACTAGTATTGGATACTGCAAATATGGAAATTGTTGTGTTTGATTCAAAATGGCCAGGCATTAGTATCGAATTTTGCATTATTCCCCAGCCCACCCCCCAAAAAACGTTGATGCTATGCTCAATTTAGTTTCCTGTTTTACCATCTCTAAAAAACAGGAAACATCTGTGTGGTGCAGTTGTTTAAATAGTGGGCTACTGTAAACCTGCATGCAGATACTCTGGGCTGGGATCCTGACCCAGCCAGAAGTTATGTTTAGCAGGGCATTTGCAATGGGGGCATTATTTACTTTGAAGATCTGAATCAAGGTCGTAACGAGGTATATGGGATCAGGGATCAAAGGCCTGAAAAGGGCCGGGATTAGGGATCACAGCCCTGGGATCAGGAATTGTAACGCCTGGGATCGGGATCAGCAGGATTTTTCATGGAATCACGGATCAGGGATCAAATTTTTGTGGGTTCAGGGATCAAAATTCTCATCATTTTTGGAATCAGAGATCAAAATTGAATTCTTTGAGTGGCTTCTGTTGCCAGTCAAGTTTTACCAAATTTTTGTTTATTTGTGTAAAATAATGAGAACATAACAATCGTACTAAGAAAGCACTTTTGACAAAGCAAGTTACATGTAGGGTTTTCACTCTTGCATTACGTTATCTTCCAATGCTCCTCTCCCAAAAAACTTATCAGCCTTTTCTCTAGTGTTAAAAATATTACTCCCTCTAAGAAGATTGTAAACCAGTCGTTGAACAATTCGCTTTTTCTCTTCATTCATGCAACACTCAAGTTCCTTCAGATTCTCTTGATGTTTACTCGAACTGTAAATAAACAATCAAACATTCACCCTCATATTTCGTAAAGGTTTTGTACTTTCCAACATGGTGTAACAGTGACAACATTATTGAAGTGTGGTACTTGTAATTTCACCTATCATGTTAAGAGCTCCAGATCATCCCAATTCAGTTAGCCTCCCACGGGTCGTTTTTAGGGTCCAATTCGTAAAAAGGAAAGGAAAGGAACTTTATATAAGTGTCTAGACTTCTAGCGCTGGAGCACTAATTGGGGACACTGTAAACTGAAAGAAAGCAACAATCAACACAAATCAAATCAAATGTTGGTTTTTGAGGAGAGGGGAAAACCGGAGTACCCGGAGAAAACGTTCTCAGTGCAGAGTAGAGAACCAACTGTAAATTCAACCCACATATGACGCCGAATCTGGGAATCGGACCCGGGCCACATTGGTGGGGGATGAGTGCTCTCACCACTGCGCCATCCCTCCTCAGGAGGTGAAATACGACTCCCCGAAAAAGGACTGTGTGGGTGGCTACAGTTCAGTATAAAAACTACTCAGTCAGTAAAATTCAGAAATGCAATGTTCAAAGAGATTAGTCTCTCTGGTTTCACCTATGGTAATGCCGACATCCAGATTCTCACATCTGGTAAAACATTTCTCAACAACGGCAGTTTAAAGCATTATACCCTTTTAAGAACAAATACCTAGTGAAAAAAATTGTCATGTCAGCATTCTCTGACATTCTTGCTTCCTTCTCAGGAGAAGCATACATGGCCTTAGCAAGAACATATCAAGGTGTTCATCTCCTTGAAACCGAAGAGAGGTAAGTTTATTTTCCAATTTTGATTTTCGGTACTTTTAAAGACGAATCGACTTAGTTTGGGTATATTGGACTTTTGTGAATTTTGTGATAGAGAATTGCAAAGAAGCCGGAAAAAATTCTGCTCTGAACTTGAACGATGCCATTAAAGCCTGGATATTTCCAGGCTTCTGTAACTGCTCAAGTTTTTTTCATTAACCACGATGTTCACTTTCACCCCCGGGGGAGTGGGGTACTTTGGTCAATTTTCGCTGGGTATGTGCCGCTGGCCGCTCAGAACCTCTACCCCTATATAGGCTATTTTATGGCCAATTATAGACCCCCAGGGGACCCCCATCTTAGTCACTTTTTGGCAAATATAATTTTAGCGACCCCAACTAATTTAGTCACTTTCGGTTTATGCATTATTTGGAGACTGACTTTGTTAATCAAAAAAATTGCTAAATTGTTATTGAAAGTCCCGGGAAGGGGGGATAATTCCTATAAGTATCACCCAACTAGTGGACTAATGCAAATCCTGCATTTTGATTGGCTACGCTACTAGAGGACTATTAGTAATCCTTCGCCTTCAAGGGCCACGGGTCAATAGCCCATTCGGCTTCGCCTCATGGGCTATTGACCCGTAGCCCTTGCGGGCTACGGGTCTAATTGTTAATTAATGGACTAATGGAGATGTGCATGGGGTCACATTTTCACGACTGAATTGACTATAATGGGGTTGCATTTTTAACAGAGTTCCCGACAGAGTTACTAGAATGGGATCGCAAATTGTCGGGATTTTTGGGGGTAAGAAAATTCTGGCTAGTGGGATTTCAAAATAATTGTTACAGAAAGAACTGTAGCGCTGTTGAGTTAATATTTACTGGTCGCATTACATTCCGTTTTGAAATCACAATTAAAAGGCTTTATGTAAGGTTTAGGCTTGCAAATATAACAGAGAAAACCCGTTTTGAAGTGAAAGGCGAAAACCAAGATAGAGTAATAAATTTAGACAATCACAGCAGATGCAGAAATCGTAACGTGAAGCGAGAGCTAAGCGCGGGAAAGAACGCGGTGAGCAAGTTACAGTTTCTATTTTCACTCTGATTGGTTTAGAATGTGGTGCGAAAATGTCAAGTCAATCGCGTTTACGGCATCCTGCATAGCTTGCGGGATATTTTATCACGGGATTCTTTAAACTCGGGCGAGTAAATCGATGGTTCCTCCGTGGTGTTTTGCCCCCGATTGACAAAGTGACGGGGCTCGCGAAAATTCCTCCCGGCTTCGCCGCTTTGTAGCCGCTCGCTCTCGGTGCCAAACCATCGATTTACTCGCGCGTGGTGAAATAATCCAGTGATAAAACCCCGCCAGCTTTTGCGGGCTGTGATTACAGCGAACGCCAAATGTCAAAGAGCCAGCTTGCGGGCGGTAGATGTTGTTGACGCCACGAAACACGTATCAGACGCCATATTGGAAGCGCGTGGGATAGGTCTGGCTCGGGTAACAAAACTCAGGGATGGGAGCGGGGAGTTGGAGAGAAAAAAACTGCGTTTTTCTCTCCCGCTCTTTCCCGCCCCCTACGACGTCGTTTTGTAACCCGGACCAGACCTATCCCACGCGCTTCCAATGTGGCGTCTGATACGTGTTTCGTGGCGAGATAGACTATTGATCGAGTTATGAGTTGAGTTGAGTTTGAGTTGACTTTGAGTTAAGATTGAGTTAATATTGAGGTACGGTTCTTGGCACTTAAAAGTAATAAATATTAAGTAGAAGTCACTGGGAAGACCATGAAACACCGATTTCGTGACGCAATGGTTTTCAACTGATGAAAACAATCTTGAAATTTCATGCCCTGCAGTATTCTTGTTTACCAGTTTTAGCACTCGGACTCCTCCCATTTGACTAATGTCTGTTTGCTGTTGTTTGGTCTCATCGATCAGTAGTCCCCTCAGAAGATCATGCCAAGCCGACCACATGGCTGAATGAAAGACCAGACCACAACACCGTACTCTTTTCGACTAGTGTGTGCGATCTTTAACATCCCACAGAGTTTATGAACATTGAAGGTTGTGAGACGGAACC
>BLFP01004720.1:186801-235054 GCA_014634505.1 Montipora efflorescens
GATGGTTGACTTCTTGTTGTAGTGAGCCAGTCGAGAAGCTTCGCCAGCGATGCGCTCGAAGATATCGTTGACGAACGAGTTCATGATGCCCATGGCTTTGCTGGAGATACCAGTGTCAGGGTGAACTTGCTTCAACACCTTGTAGATGTAGATTGCATAGCTTTCCTTTCTCGATTTTCGCCTTTTCTTTTCACCAGTTGCGGCCTTAGCCTTACCAGCTTTCTTCTCGCCTTTCTTTCCTGCGACTTTCGGTGCCATTTTTCACTCTGAAGGGTTCAATCTATTGATTCGAATAACAACTGCATGTGAGTGACTTGCCATTTATAACAAAACAAAGGTGGGATCAATATTGACATAAGGATCGAAATCGTCGATTTCTGATTGGTTTACAATTTCCGCTTGTCCAAAGGTCAACAGAATTTTTAAACACATCGTTTTCAAACAAAACATTTCTGATATGATTGGTGCGTTTCGATCCGACTGAAATATTATCCTGCGTATAAATCTCCCTGTTGTGACATAACGGCATTTATTTCGCTAAGTGTTTGTAGACTCAAGACTTACTGAAAAATGTCTGGTCGCGGTAAAGGAAAAGCAAAGGGCACCAAGTCCAAGAGCCGCTCATCCCGAGCAGGACTTCAGTTCCCTGTCGGTCGTATTCATCGACTTCTCCGGAAAGGAAACTACGGTGAGCGGATAGGCGCCGGAGCTCCTGTGTACCTGGCCGCTGTGCTCGAATATCTCAGTGCCGAGATCCTCGAACTGGCGGGCAACGCTGCTCGCGACAACAAGAAAACCAGAATCATTCCCCGTCACCTGCAGCTCGCTGTCCGCAATGACGAGGAGTTGAATAAACTACTTGCTGGTGTCACCATCGCGCAGGGAGGTGTGCTGCCAAATATCCAAGCTGTCCTTCTGCCCAAGAAAACCGAGAAGAAGGCAAAGGCTTAAGGAATCTCACAAGAAGACAAAAACGGCTCTTTTAAGAGCCACCAGAAGTTGATAAAGGCATGACCAACACATGTCTTCCGAAATTATACAATATTCCCAGACACAATCCTACCAAGTTACAGTAGTTCTATTCAAAAGACGCATAATAACTCTGAATTTTAATTCGTGTTTGGAGTGGGTTTCAGTTCTTTGCCAGACAAAAATATAACATACTTTAATTATTTAAGTTTCACTTTGATATTTTCTGCGCTAAAAAAGTTATTGACAAGAAACGCGAGTTCATTTTTTTGCAGTAACAAAACGCTGCCGTCTTCGATTGCAAATTTCTCGACTGATTGTGCGCCGAAAAAACTGCCGCGCGCTTATTGCAAGCATCATAAAATTATCCAAACGCTCAACGACGTCGATCAGTTATTAAACGGCAAGTTAAAAACGAAAATACCCTGGCTGAAAAGATCAATATCCCTGAAAAAACGAAAGACAAAATTATAACGTTTTGTAACAACCAAGGTATGTTCACGGACAACGGTTTTCCTTGGCGCCAATATCGTTCGCTTGAAGGAACATTTTGCGTTTCTTTGTTCATGGATGTCATTGCACAACGAAGCGAAGCAAACCCTTTTTTTACAGAAATTCAAGCGCGCACAGTCAAATAAACTGATCGCATCTGTTCAACGCGGGGCCGTGGTGTCTTCTTTTTTCCAACTTTTCTTCTTTCAATCTTTGTCGTTATTCTCCTGTTGTTCGGCATCTTTCCTTCATTTATGGTGGAAGTAAGTCAAAAAATTATGGAACATACGGAAGCTAGGAAAGGGACATCTTTATTTTTCGAAATTAAGAGAATTTCAGAATGAAATTGGAGCTTTTGTGGGGAATATACGCTAACTCCTAGAGACACTGAAGCCTCGCTGAGCTCCGCATTTTAATGTTTGCTTCTTAAAAACCTCATCCGCAATACAATTTTGAAAACGAAACAGAACATAGCCACAGTTCCACGATAGTCGTCACACAACGTTCTCGTTTGCTTGTTTTCGCAAAATTGTTTTCAATGCTGTTTTTTATCGTGATATTGGATTCGACCCCTTGACGTCCGAATGGAATTGACTAGCAAGTTCCCCTGTGACTCTGGCTTTACTACAAACCATTTGTAGTAAAGACAGACAACATGACATCAACACGAACAAACCAGCAAATGAGAACGTTGCGTGACTGCGTGACGATCATCGTGGAACTGTGATCCTGGTTTTTTTGTTCTCAAGAAGTAAATATTACAACAACTCAGCGAGTCTCCAGTGTTTCTGGCAGTTGGCGTATATTTCATAAACTCCAATTTCAGCATTTTAGGAAATCATCTTAATTTCGGAAAAACAAACTTCGATTTTCGGAAAGACTAAGTGAGATGCTCGCAAAAACCAACTTCGATTTTAAAATACACACAAAAAAAAACAAAGTCCGATTTCAAGAAATAAAATTAAGCTGTCCCTTAAGAACTTTCATAGCTTCCGAAGTTCTATAATGTTTTTGACTTATTTCCACCATAAATGAAGGACAGATGCCGGTCATTCGAAAACAACAGTACAGGAGAATAACGACAAAAATTGAAACAAAAAAAAAAATTTGGCTACTACCCATATTGACTACTCTACTAACTATGATCTGTTGGAAATGAGTGCGATGGGGAATTTAGCCACTTAGTAGCCGCGTAGCCGGGAACGAGGAAACGTTGCTTCGAGTGGCCGGCTTTTTTGAAATCCATGAGTACTTTTTACTGAAAACTGCGAAAATAACGTGATCGTTTTATGTTCTTTCCTTTCAGGAATACGATAAAATTAAACCGAGAACTAAAGTTCATTTGGACGAATCAGCACACTTTCAAGAGTAAGGAAATTATTTTGCTACAATATGCGACCCATGTTTTTCTAGCGTTGTCGAAGCAGAGAAGGAGGAAACGAAGTAGTTACCAAGGAACGGGGCGAAAGAGAAAATTTATTCGCTCGCCAAGCAGGGGACTGGACACTGCCCCCTGCTCGGCGAGCGAATTTTTGCTTCGCCCCGTTCCTTTTTCTCCGCTTCCCGACTGCGGAGCCTGGTCCCATGCTGGAGTCCAGATGCGACACAAATCGCTTCTATATTTAATTGGCAATTTTCGAAACATCAATATTTAGCTTGACAGTGAGGCAGAGAGGACGAAAACAATAGAAACAAGTTGCAATGAATGTGAAAAGACATTAACATATGATCCACTTTGTCCTCTAATGCTTTCTTTCAAGCTGAATTTTAATATATCGAAAGTGGCCTATTATTGAAACTCAGTTAAGATATCTTGTTACAGTTAACTTTCGCGACGTTCAAATTTCACGATTGGAAAGAAATCGCAGAAATTAAGTGTTGCCTGAGTTATTGTGGGCCAAAATAAAGAACACAGAGCCCGTCTATTCAATAGTCTCACCGTCGTGCTCATTATTAACGTCTTCTACATCAAGCTCTTGAAGCATTTCGTTTGTGTAGTCATCGTACTTTCTATTTTTGGGTTCTTTGTGGTTAGGAATGGCGCAGTGTTGAGGCAATAGGCCATTTTCGAGTTCACGTCTGCTTCCTCTTCAAAGCGAGTCTAAGTGCGAAGTTTTTCTTATGAAAATTAGTTTTCATTCATATGCAAAGTGGAACTAATTACCATCGCAAAAACTTTCCACTTGGAGTCGCTTTGATGAGGAGGCTGACATGAACTCGGAAATATCCTCCCACCAATGCAGCCCGGGTTCGATTTCCAGACTCGGCGTCATACGCAGTTGAATTGAGTTTGTTGGTTCTCTACTCTGCATCGAGAGGTTTTCTCTGAGTATTCCGGTTTTCCCCTCTCCTCAAAATCCAACATTTCATTTGAATTGCGTTAATTTGTTGATTCCAGTTTACAGAGTCTCCAATTAGTGCTCCAGGGCCAACTTCCAAACCCTTTTGGACCATGCAGAGCGTCCCACAAAGCAAGATATTTCCCGCACGCAAAAAATGCGCTTTGTTTTTATTGATTTACAGAAGAAATTTCGAAAATACAGTGACTCGCTTTGTTTTGTTTTTATGAAATCGTGAAAATTTGATGTCGCGAAATATGACCAGGTAAGAACTGCGAAGTTAATGTTTTTGCCCTGAAAAAGTGCATTAAGGTAAACCATTGGTGGTTGTAGTAGAACCATCCACTTTTCATCGTCCGGCAAGATTTTTACCGAAAAATTTATGAACTCTTATCATTGCAGGATAAAGAAACTTTTAAACGAGAAGAAAGCCAAAAGTGAACGGGAAAATGGCATGATTTACCACGCGAGAATTCCTGAGGTATGTTGTAGGGAATTACTTCTTCGGAAATAGCATCGGACTGCATGTGTTTGGTTGTCAACACAGGAATCGATGAAATGAAAAATTCGGATTGATGTCCGTTTTTTCGCTGCAATGGAAAAAAGATCTGGTGATTACCAGTAGGCAAAAAGATTCGGGTTTGTTTTTGGAAAGTAAATAGCACACCATTTTGTTTGCCCACCTAGACAACTTCCTAGCCGCCTTGCATCGCACCGGTCGCTTGCAGCATTCAGCTGTATTTGCAGGCCAACGATTTCCTGAATGAAGTTATCTTTTCCTTCACGGTTAACTTAAGTTCCAAACTTTCTTGATACGAATTCGAGTGAATCATTTATGCAATATTGCAAGAAAGTTCCTCATTCCCAATGAGTTTTTCCTTCGCGTTGAAGCATTACACGAGAACCAATCGGTTTCCGTGGCTCAATGAGTAACCGCTGTTCGAAAAAGGAGCCAGCGCTCAGCACTGCGGGGGCCGGAACCGAGTGAGTGAGGAAAAATTTTTCCTGTGACAACTTCTGCTTGTTTGGCCCTTGGTGATTGGCCTAAATATCTCGCGTGACGCTGTCAGCCTATTCGAGGCACAAGCACTTGTTTCATTTCAGTTCGTCGCTCCTGACCAAAGTGAGTAGAACCAGTTTAGCCGGCGTTTTTTCATCAAGTGATTTTGCCTTCTCTTCAGGATTGCCCTCCTCCCCTGGATCCCAAATGCGTTGTTCACGTGACAGCCCTTGACCTTTCAACTGGCGAGGATCTCACAGGGTAAACTAAGACAGTGTCTTTGAATTTGAATTTTACCAGTTTGATGCGAGCCGTTCGTCAAAAGAGCAGAGAGTAAAGGTGTTGCTCTGTCTTTTTATCCCTTTTGTAGAGCCGTCACAGAAGCTTCAGACACAAGTCAACCCAAGGGGGAGGAGGACAGTGACACGAGTGCAGGTACAAGCTGATGGGACAATTTAAAAATTAAGAGCAACGTAATTAAGTCAGCTTTTTAGAGCAAGATCTAAGGAATATTTGGACCGCTTCAAATGTGTCGTTTCGTTTTTTTTCTTCGACACCTTCGTGGAGCGTGGGGAAAAAGTGCAGAATGCTATGGTAAACTTGTTGCTTTTAAGAAAGTTTTAACTCAACTTCAAACAAGATTAGTGATGGTTTTATTATACAAATGCAATTTTTAAATTTAACTGTTAGGTTTCATAATTTATGGCACATATTTAATGAACCGTTTTCCTTTTAAGCCCCGTCTACACAAGCAACTTTTATATTATAATTTTTGTGTGACCCGTCTTACTTGCTCGTGTAGACGAGGAAATTTGACCAATTTTTATGTGACAAAAATATTTGCTGAAAGACTGGCGAGTTATCTTTTTTGTGACAAATAAAAGTTGTCAAATACGAAAATTGCTCGTGTGGACGACTTGTCACATAAAATGTGGCAAATTCGTGCCTCTTAGTGAGCGCCATTGGAGAACAACCACGCCACGTCGGTTTCTGCTTTATCTGTGCTGTCCAAAGGCATTGCTGACCCACTTAAATGCGATTTGTCAACAATTATTTCCTGTGCATCTACACGATCAAATATATTTGCCACATAAAATTGTCACATAAAAACTTAGCCTGCGAGTAACAGCAATAATTTTACCTCAGGCGCTTTCTAGAAGTGATTTGTCTCAAATAGATGAGTGCTTTTCTCTTAAACTCCTGTTTAATCGACACTGTTTTCTACAATAAGAAAAGACTTTACATATTAGAAACAGGGTTTTGTAAGCACCTGATTGACCGTTTTCATGCTAAACGACGAACAAATCGTCTTATGTGAAAACGGGACTTACTGCAGTTTTTAGACGACTTAGTCGTTTGGAATTTGTCAGGCTAGGAAGACGAATAAGTAGGCCAAAGTCCAACCTAAATTCACGTTTGACGAACAAAGCGACTAAGAAATGGAATTAGGGATGGAAGCGATGGTTTATGGGAAGTATTAGTTTCTTACTTCTTCTCCTCGGCCCCTCCCCCCTCGCGTTCTCGTTTGACTTCGGTCCAAGTTTTCGCACGGCCATATTCAAAACGGTCACTTTAAAGTCAACCCCGATGGAAAGAAGCGTCTAAAATTCGCCAAACCGCCTGCTACGCAGGCTAGGGAAGTTTTCAATATGGCGGAATGTTGGCGCGAAAGGTAAGGTAACCAAGCCATACCAAATGCCAATCTTCATACGCTCAACCTTATCCAGTTTGTCGTTCCATTGTCAGTCTTTAATGAAAGTGCTACTATGATCAAAAAATCCACTTCCCTTTTTCCTTCGGATTTTGAAAGCGTGTTTGCTTGACACCTGACTGGCAAGATTTTGAGCTTCGAATTTTATCCACAGGCCGTTTTTTTTAGGTCAACACTCTCTCCCTCAAAATGACATTGGACATTTCGTAAGAATAACACAACGACATATCCCATCTTAATATGACAAGCTTACCGCTGTAAAAGAATGAAAACAGGCAGAATTATAGAGCCTTAGCTCAACAAGAAATAGCGTTTCTAAGCTAAGCCGCGCTGATCTACAGTATTTAGGTCTAAAAACCACTTTGAAGACGGTTAGCTTTCACTTATTTTGCTGGGTACCTCTGTGTCAATACTCTAAAATTTGCCTTTCCGGGAGCTGGTCTCGTTAGTCTAGTGGATATCGGAAACTTCAATAAGAAGCTGTCGATCCGAGTTCAACTCTTAGACTCGCCTATTCTCAATCTTCGCTTTATGTTTAAAATGTTTGTTTCTTTGAAGTAAATTTGAAGTCTGAAGTAGATTGTACGTCGCGTAAGTTGAATAAAAAGGGAGATGTCAGTTTGAGGGATGGCCATGAATGTTGACCTTTTTTCAGTTGAGTGCAACTTTAGGATTTCACATTCCTCCATTATTCACGTTCAAGACTGACCGATTGGACCTTAGAGAGTTGGATCGCGCAAAAGATGATGTCAAAGATTCACTGGCTTAAAATTGCAGCGTGTAAACGCAGCTTATTATACCTGCAAAACACGAGTTCAATGTCTGAAAGCTCGGAATTCCCGTGCTGCATATTAATTTTTGGGCGTGCACACGCATTGCATTTATATCCTCGATCCAGCTCTCTCAAGAGTTTAAAGTTAGCAATGGCGGACCATTAAATAAGAAAATTCCAGTCAAAATAAACAGGTGTCTTTTTGAAATGAAGGCTTAAAAGTTCGGTCACTTGGTGTTCAGCTAACATAGTTTTGAAATACAAAGAAAAACTAGAATTGATTTTTGGTCATAGTAGCACTTTAATTAATTTACGTCGGACAGGACTAGCGTAATTAGTTTTCTTGAATTCATATGAGTCGACAAAACCACAGTGCGAGTTGTCCGTTTAGACGATTTGTTCGTCTTCTATTATGAAAACGGCTATTACTGAATTGTATTTAAATAAGCGAACCGTTGTTCTTATCATGAGAGACCTTCTAGAAGGTCACTGTGACCGAAAACTACTTTAAAGTAGTTTTCGGTCACAGTGCCATTTAAAAATGGCTCAGCACCCACGAGTCTTCGGTCGGACAGTGTGCTGATGTTTGTAGGGGGAACAACTTCTTCCCCGTTTTGATGATAAGACTCAGTTTCTAAGCTTCTCAATGTATTTGTGTGGTCAGTTACTAGCTTGAAAACCATGTAAAATCAGAGAGCTATTCTTTCTGTTGGTCGAAATAAAACACTAATATTAGATGATTTTATCGTCTGTGTGTGATAAAGGCTATGCTTTCGCCTGTCCTCGGCTGTCATCATCAACATCATCATCATCATCGCCATCATGACGTCCCACCTTTAAACGGCCCTGCCAATCCCAAATCCCAGCGAAGATGCTTTAAAGTGCTACTATCACCAAAACATCAATTTGTATTTTTCTTTGGATTTCAAAACTATGTTAACGGAACACAAGGTGACCCAAGTTTTAAGCCTTGATTTAAAGAAGACACCTATTTATTTTAACTGGAATTTTTCTATTTTTAAAATCTTGGGAGAGCTGAATCGAAGAGAAAATGACGTCAAAGACTCAGTAGTTTAAGACTGCAATGCGTGTGTACGCGGATGAATTAATATGCAGCAGGGGAGTTTTTAGTCTGAAATATCAGTCGTCTACTCCCTAACCTTAGGGATCGCGGGAGAGTTCTCTCTCCCGCGACCCCTAAGATTAGGGAGGAGACGGCTAGAAAGTTTTGGGCTTTCAGACTTTTAAACTTGTGTTTTGCATACATAATAAGCTGCGTTTACCTGCTGAAATTTTAGGTAATGCTATAAGGGATAGACGAGAAGGACATTGGACATCTCGTGACAATTACTCGATCTATATACATTACAAGGTCATCAACGTAATATTCCCATGCACCGTATTCAAGCATTTCGTGTAAGGCTGATCAACAGTGTTTAATTCAAAGCACCCATTCTGAATAGCTCTAAATTACAAGTATTTAAATATAACACCCATTTTAAACCTGTTAAATTTCAATTTTAGTGATGGGTATCTATTTAAATAAATTGAAAACTCGCACTTGTTCATCGGCTGGCTTCGATGGTCCAGTGGTCACGTCAATGATACAAATGTCGCTTATGATCCAGGAAATTAAGAAGTATAGAGTTAACTTCATGTAACCGAAATTTTAAGCTAGTGAGTAAATGACGTCACTTTCCCTAGATCCAACCCTCTGATATCCAATCGGTCAGTTTGGAACGTGAGTGATGGCGGACCATGAAATCCAAAACTTACACCCAAAGTAAACAGCCTTTGGATAAAAATCAAACCTCAAAATCTTAACAGTCAAGTTGCAAGCAACCACATTTTCATAATCTGAAGAAAAAAAGGAAGTGTTTTTTTTTTATTAGAGTAGCACTTTTAAACTCTTTCACCAGGCTTTTGGAATAGATAATTAATACATAGGTTCATAACACATGGCCAGATCCCACCCCTAACCAAGGGGAAGGGGAGTCTCAACATAGCAAGATTTCGTGCTGGAATGTTGTGGTCATTAACATTTCATGACAATTTATTCAGCGTAATGTATTTGTAAGGTCAAATCATTGCACTGAATCACTGTTAATTTGGATAAAGATGGCTGACAGCTTTCGAAAACGAGATTTCGTCCTGGGAACGAGGTTAGTATAAACCTATGTATTAGTTGAAGGCCCTGAAGTCCACATTACTGCATACAAATCGACACTACGATTCCTTCAGTGCATTATAATGCAGAAATTCTAAATTCAGCAAAACCGAATCTCATTTTTTAATTTAGACTTGTCGACAATTGACTCAACTAAGACAGATGTCGGAGACAGTGGAAAATTAGTTCTCTTCGTTTTTTGCATTATATCTAAATATATCTTGGTTCAGTGGTGTAGGATATCAAATTAAGCGCGTTTAAAACATACCAGCAATGTCTTTACCTGTCTAATTGTATGATCATTCACTGAAACATTTTGTAGCTATTGTATTTTTTACCCGCTCTACTCGCCGAAAGGCTGTCCGATAGAGCACTTCTATGTGGTGCAGTGTCCGCTCATGAAAGCATTTCCACTCATTCATTCATTCATACATTCATATGTAAATACACGTAATTCGAGTCGCCTTTGGTCAGAAATGTATACAAAGATTGGCTATTCAAGCTAACCACACAATTATTTCACAGTTTTTGTCATATTATAACCCATTTTAGTGTCGTCTCACAAATGGACGTAAACGCATACTAATCAGTCATTGATTTAAAGCAACAAAAGAAATATACTAACTCTAGAGGTTTCCGTGAAATTTTGTCTGAAGAAACTGCACCTTGAAAATGGTATCGAAATTTATTAAATTTCCAATTTTATTCTAGGAATATCATTAACGAGTTGTAACTCTCCCTTTTTGGTAAAAGCACGTAATTTTTCAACAAAGTCGCCTAAACCTCCTTGCTCAAACACTAAAATCTTTGTGGTTTTCTTAGTTTGTAAAGTAATAAAAGTTAGTTTGAATTTGCGCTTTAAATTTGCCTTGAAGGTTATTTTATTGTTTACTTGCGTGTACTACAAAACAAATTCGTTTTCCACCTGAAAATTCGACTCTTGGCAATCAAGATCCGGTCAAAAGCGATCATTAGAGCATCATCGCAAAATAGGTAAATTATTCCAAACTTTAAATCGAACAAACAAGAAATCTACCCCTTATCCACAGCCTTATATCTTTCACGTCAAAATGACATTGTTTTTTTGTTGTTGTCGCTCCTTCTAAATTAACTCTGGTTGTTCTTGTTATCGAGTTCAACATTAGTGTTTTAAAATACACCATGTGGCCGGAAACCGAACTCTTTGAAAAGTTGATTGAAGATTATGCAATGACGCTGCTATCTGCATTTAATGGGCTTTCCCATCTGTCTCTTCTTTGAGGAGTCGATGAAGGCATTGTCTCGTTAACTCCCAAATCGGTGGGTAGAGTTTTCCCCTCAGACCGGGGAAATACTAGGATGTTTTCCTTCGTTAAGGCGATGAGCGATTCTTCGCCATCGGCTTCTTCGACTGGAAAACCACCGCCCATTACAACGCATAACACTTTTGGCAGCCAAGAATTATTTGAAGCATGGGCGAAGGATTCATTTATCAACCAAAGCACGATTGACATTTTGGTGAAAACGCATGAAATCGATTGCCTACCCGCCGTCCTGGCGTTGAAAAAAGAAGATTTCCCCGACTTAAATTTGCCAGTCGGACAGCGAAGACTGCTAGAAAATGCGGTCGAGAAGTTGCGGCAAGAGTGTGAACTGGTTCAACCGCCAACGCCAAAAGCAAAGATTAATCTAGAGATGCCTTCTTATAAATCTATGTTGGAGATAGGAGAGCCCTTTCATGAAGAAGAGGTGTTGAGGCATAGTGGCGCGTTTCAACGTAAATCGACTTCAGTCCACGATTTTCGAGGACGTGATATCGGTCAGAAAATATTAGAGCACGCCAAGAGCCATACTAAAACGGAAAAGGATGAAGACAATTATGGACCCGAAAAAGAGGCTTTATTGGTATCTCAAAAAAGAAAAAGCTCACCGCAGATGCAATCAGGATTGAAAACAGGTTAAAGTATTAAACTTATTGTAAAAAAATGGGGGTTATGCATGGTGGCTGTGCAGTCTGTGTAAATCTGGCCTACATCCTACTCTGTGATGTAGTTCATAAATGTTGCTCGACGGTTTATATATCACCAGAAAAGAACATTCTACTTGGTCAGTCAACTGATCTCTTTTTCTTTGATAGTTTTCTTGTTTCGGTTTTATTTTAATATTACGCAAGGTTTGTCAATGTTATGGATAACCTGGAAACGTTTGCTTATTTGTCACATCTATTTGTCGATAGGCAGCTTACTTCGCTTCAAGTAAGTAGTAACTTTTTTCATTCGTAAAGATTTCATCGCCTTTTAAAACAAATTAAAAACGATATTCAAATTAAAAGCACAACAATTAAGATTAACATTTACGGAAGTGTAATTGCATGACAAAATGCAAATCAGTCCACCTTACAAATCTGAACAATTTGAAAAAACCAACATAAAAATTTGGCTATTGTGAAAGATAACAGGCACATGTGATACTGAAAACTTTCGTGCTTCATTTCAGTATAACACTTAAACATTTTACATGCTTCTCCATATATATTTCTCGTGCCGCCTCCTGAAAGGATGAAATTGAACAATATTAATGATATACAGTGGTGATTGAATGGAGTGGAATCCTGTTTGGTATCAAACATCATACCCGTGATTTTGAAATCGAAAGAATGCGCAGCGCTAGTTAGATTTGAATTCTTAGACCAAAAAAGCATCGCGCGTAGTTCAATTACCACTTTACCACACCTATTATGAAAAGGGATGCGATTTAAATGGAACATTTATTAGACGCCGTCCACACGTATCCTGAAATTTTTGTCCCCGCGGTTCACGGTTTTTTGTTTTCGGATTAAGACATCTCTGTCCACATGTAGCGTATTCCAATCGTTTTCACTGTCCACACGTACCCGGGAAAGACTGGATCCCATAGTGTTACGTTGGTGTATTCGAAAATTTGCGAATATGACCGTCCACACGCAGGCCTGGTCCACACGTATCTTAATTCGCAGGGTATTTCCGGATACGGCTATCGCATTCGCCGGATACGTGTGAACGGAGCCGTATTCGAAAAAGAAATTTACAAAAGTTTCCGTATACGTGTGGACGGGCGTACCCGGCAAATTTTTGTATCCGCGATTTTTTTTTTTCGAATACGGCTAGCCTGCGTAGCAGCCGTTTCCTTTCCTTTTCCAGGCGGAGATCGAACAAGCGAGCGATAAAGCGGGCGAGCGCCTGGGGTGAGCAAAAAATTAGGGAGAAGTGGTTTATTTTTCGCAATTTCTCGCAGTTTTCGTCCCCTTCGCGAGCGTTTGGAGAAGGAAAGGAAACAGCTGCTACGCAAGCTAGAATACGGCTTGCGTCCACACGTATTCGGCAAATTCGGTAGCCGTATCGTGAAATTTTCGAATTCAGTGACGTAACACTATCGGATCGACCTTGGACCTCAAAAGACTCACACGTGCAACCTCGTGTGGACGCGGATATTTTTGAATCCGAAAAAAAAATTGCGGATACAAAAATTTCCCGATAAATGTGGACGAGGCCTAAGAAGTACGATGTCATCATCGTACTTCTTCGCCTTGTGGATGTTGTTTTTAAAATATTATTTACCGTCACTGTAATGTTGAGTTCCAACATTCCTGGAATAAAATTGGTATGAACGGTGTGGATGTTTGGAGAGAAATCGAATACAATGCCCATGCAGGTTTTTGGGGGGCAAACAAGGTTTATTACGGAATTGAGAAAATAGAGAATACTTTCAAAAATTAATTTGCATCCCTGCAGTTTTCAAAGAACTTGCTCAATGCAAGGCAATCTGTGACGTCAACTCAGTATCGAACCCATTTCCCTTCATTGCTCGGTTATGGATCAGTTTGACCACTTTTCCCGTCTTTCAAAGCCATTAAAAAAGTGAAATTTCAATCAAAAGGTTCTGAAAAAAAACACGATGTATTTGGGACGATTTCGGAGAATCAATAAAGTGGAAAAAAGTGTTAAGGTGATGGGCACTTTAAGCTCACTGTTATCGTTATCAATCGCGAAGTGATTGGAATAAGGGCAAGTGATGTTTTTAGATGAGATTCTCATAGCCGTCTTGTTGCCTAAGGGTCCCTAAGGGCCTGATTTCATGAAGCCTCCATGAAATCAGCCCGGGCTGAAATTTTAGCCTGGTTAGCCTGGCTGAGATTGAGTTCTCTTGAAATGAAATTGGCGATTACTTGGAGAAGGTTTCAGCCCGGGCAAAATGGGCTGAAAAATCCAAGTAATCGCTATCATCTTTTAATCCCGGGCTGTGATCATGCGCATTAATCGTGTTTTCGCATCTCAGTAAATTTTCCCCGGGAAATTTGCTTTTTGCGCCCGGGCTGAAATTGAGCATGTAATCGCAACAAAAATTCAACCCGGGCTGAAACTCACCATGTAATCAGACCCTAACGTCCCTTTGTTAGGTGTTCAGGTCCTTCACATAACCTCAATTATGGCTATTTCACGTCGTCGTCCCGTTGAGAACGGGCTGAAATGCACCAAACATTAAAAATGAACATGCGAGGGTTACAGAATCGTTGATTAGGCCAATTATTTTGCGGCGTTCTCTTAGCTGTCGTCTTGGTCCATACTGTAACTTTCTAATCTCTCCAGCAGATTGGACTGGCTTAGTTGCATGTGGTTCATAAGCGCTTTAGGTGTATGATGTCACCGAAGCAAAAACGGTCACGTGTGAGAAGGAGTTCGCTGAAAATGTAGATGGAGAGGACGTCATAATTAACACCAAACAAAATCCCAAACGCACATGTACAATGTTCAGTGCATGCGGATCGCTCGTCGAATACTCTTAGCTTTTTAAAAAAAATGATATTCATATCTAAACTCGTATTAAAAGAGATTTCTTAAAAGATAAAACAGTAAAAGCGAACGATAAAAACCGACGTTTCGGAGTAGTCATGACTCCATTATCAAGGTAAAAGTTTAAAACATGCAAATAACAGTATTTAAGCGATGTGGCGCGAAAATTAACATAATAGGTGCGAAGATTACACAAATACTTTCGCACGAATAGAGTCCGATTGCACATTCAGGTTTGGCTTTAAAGTTCTTATATAAAGCATTTCATACAATAAGCAGTCAAATTTGTTCCTGCACTTCTTAAGAACTTCGAAGCATTTCAGTAGGTCCTGAGGGATCCTCCCGTGTACGTTCTTGCAATGTTTGGCAATGGCCGAGGACTGTTGTTTATGTCCTTTTACACGATTGTGTAAATGTCCGCGTGTGTATCCTATATAACCTGCATCGCACAGGTCACATTGGTATTTATAAACAACACACTGTTCATTTACGATCGATGGCTTTGCTTCTTTCACATTCAGTTCTTGATCAATTTTTCGGCTGACAAATACGGGCTGGATGTTGGTGTTCACTTTTAGGCTCAGATCCTTGAGTTGTCCTTTCACAAAATTTGCTGAGGTTTGGTCTTTAAATGGTAGAACCACTCGAATTGTGTCCGTCTCTTTAGTTGGTAATAATGGTCGCTGCTGGTCACAAACCTTTGAGTCAACGAAATTTTTGATGGCAGAGTCGATGAGGTGTTTGGGGTACTTTAAACGCGAGAATACTGTCTTCAATCGGTCACATTCGTCTGAGAAGTGTGACCAAGAGGAAGATAAACTATGTGCTCGACCCAGCATAGTTCGGAGTAAACCCTGTTTGTACCGATTGTCAACGTGACTTTGGTAATGTAAGAGGAGACTTGAATTCGTGGGTTTTACGTACACCTTTGTCTCTATTTGGGGCGATCGGTTCAGTAACTGGATGCCCAAATAAGGGAGCATGCCATTGCATTCGGTTTCCATCGTAA
Source organism: Montipora efflorescens (assembly GCA_014634505.1). Classification (NCBI taxonomy): domain Eukaryota; kingdom Metazoa; phylum Cnidaria; class Anthozoa; order Scleractinia; family Acroporidae; genus Montipora; species Montipora efflorescens. Next base: position 202,069 of record BLFP01004720.1, read on the forward strand.
ATTTTACGGAAGTATGTGCCTTGTTAAGCGTGTTCAGGAAGTTGGATGCTGTTGCGATATTTGGCATGATAGTAAGTGTATCATCAAAGTACCTTCGATAGAAAGAAGGGAGTTTACCCTCTCGCTCGAGGTTTTCCTCAATTGAAGACATGAACACATTATAGGATACACACGCGGACATTTACACAATCGTGTAAAAGGACATAAACAACAGTCCTCGGCCATTGCCAAACATTGCAAGAACGTACACGCCACATCGCTTAAATACTGTTATTTGTATGCTTTTACCTTGATAATGGAGTCATGACTACTCCGAAACGTCGGTTTTTATCGTTCGCTTTTACTGTTTTATCATATCTAAACTAGACACTTAATTAAAAAACATACATCCACCTGTTATTTAATTGGTTCTTGTTGAGAAAATTAGTTTACATCGATGCAAGAAACAAGAAGACACTCCATTACATTGATTTTCTAAAAGCCGATATCCAAAGAGAAGAATTCCATTAACTATCTGTTGGAATTAGGTTAACTAGTGTTCTACCAATCCTCTTTTTCCACAGACGGCAGCCGTTCCCCAAAGAATTTTGACGAGGACAGTGACAACGAGGAGTCTACAGCCTGCGCATGTCAGAGATGGCTTTTTGTGACCGTTTTCATGCCTCTGTTTCTTGTTTTGTCAATTTTAGGATTTCTTCTTCTTATGATACTTGCTCCATGTAAGTAAAAGTCTGCTACGAGCCTAGTGGTCCATCAGGCCGGCGCTTATCTCCGGTTACTGTACCATGAAGTGACTTGTAGTATTTCTACTCCCCCCTGGATGGGATGCTAGTCGATCGCAGGGTTACCCCCAGCATTAAATTTTGCCGGTTCCCATTTATACACCTGGGTGAAGAGAGGTACTGTGAGAGTTAAGTGTCTTGCCCAAGAACGCAACATAATGACCCGGCCATCAAGTGTGATGAAAGATATACGTGTTTCACAGAAATGAATTTATCAACTGGGTTGATATCTTAAAGTGACCACCGTAGAGAAATTTAGAAGCTGATGTTTCGACCGTTAGCACTTCGTTTGTGCGAAGGGATAACGCTCGAAATGTCAGCTTTCACATTTCTTTGTAGTGGTCAATTTACTATGTCAACCCAGTTGATAAACCCATTTCTGCGTTTGCAAAGAAGCCTAAAAAAAATCTGGGTTTTAACGGACTCTAACCCACGCTGTTTATTTTGAGCACCGAGAAGGACTCTCCTTCGTTGGGTACAAAGCTGTCGGTTTTGAGGAGGTCAGAGAGAAATTCTAAGCTGGCCAAACCCTGCAGAAGCTTACCGGCTGTCAGCTCTGCTGAGACGATTAGCTTAAAAATGTGGGAGAGACGACTGTCCTGGCATGCGAAGTGTTCACGGAAATGATTTTCGTCCGTGTGGTTTAAAATGACAACAATATAAGAGACGTTTTACAGTTACGGACGGAAACCCGAAGTGAACATTTTGCATTCCAGCCATTTCTAGGACAGTTGTCTCTTCCAGATTTTTAAACTAATCGCCTGTAATAGTGAAAAGATACTCAGCAACATAAATATAACAAATATGGAAGTGTCAAGACAAGATAAAGAGGAAAAAAAACTCACTTAAACATGCGCGTTTTTGAGACGCGGACGGCAACCGGAAGTGAGCTGTTTTCCCTTTTAACTTGTCTTCACACAACCACATTTGCACTGCTAAGGGTCTTTTCTCCATTAGAGATTATCAGTATAAAAATCTGGGAGACATCACTGCCCTGGCACACGAAATGTTCTCTTCCGGTTGCCGTCCGCGTCTCAAAAACGCGTGTGCTTAAGCTCCCTAATAGGGACCTTAAGATCTACGACGGCGACGTCGACGATTCAAACGTCACCTCAAAATAGAACTTTGCTCTAGTATTTGTGATTATTCCATCTAGTTCACGTCGTACAATGTGGGCGAGGTATCCTAAAAATAAATTGGTACGAGCGGTTTTCAGACTGAAAATAAAGAATGAAAGATTCTCTGTCACATGCACGTTGTCGTCAAAACCTAGAATTTGGTGATTTCACGTCGTCGTCATGCAGAGAACCGCAACAATATGAGCTAAAATCCGTGCCGCACGTGCAGCACGATCATTTTGATATCATTGTTTTGTGGCGTTTTCGTCGACGTCGTCTTCGTAGATCTTAAGCTCGCTTATGACGAAGACAAGAGCCCATGAATAGGAATGGAAAACAACACTATATTCTTGTCACGGGGCTTTTACGGACCGATTTATTCTTAGATTGAATTTCCCGCGAATGAGACTCCCGCAGGAGCCCGATGACCAATCACAAAAAACTAACTTGACGTCATTGCGTCACCGAACCAGATATGCCTTTTTTGTTTTTGCGGAAAGTCTCTGCGTACGAGCCAGAAGACCCATCAGGCCGGAGCTTATCCCGGTTTCCATGGCATGAAGCGACTAGGAGCATTTCTACTCCCCCCTGGATGGGGTGCCAGTCCATCGCAGGGTTAACCCCCCGCATAAAATTCGCCGGTACCCATTTCTACATCTGGGTGGAGAGAGGCACCGTGAGAGTAAAGTGTATTGTCTAAGAACACAACACAATGTCCCCGGCCAGGACCCGAACCCGGACCACTCGCTGCGGGGTCGAGCACACTAACCATGAGGCCACCGCGCCCCCTTTTTTCAGAAAAGGTAGTCTGAAAAAAGATCAGTCAGTAAAAATGTCTGCGAAGAAAGTGATACTACTGGTGAGAGATAGTGATAGTTTATTCTGAACCAGAATCATGTTTTTCTTCCTCAGTTCGCGTATGTTGTCCTAAAGGAGGCGTTTACAGCAACACAGTGACATTTCTGTTTGAAGTATTCCTCATGGCTCCTTGCGTAGCTTGCAAATGGGCCTCTGGAAAAAGGAAACGTAACTCTGCTCTTGGCAAGCCCCGCTATGGTGGGACAAATGACGTGGAACTGGGAAACAAATGACCCCAGCAAATATCGCATGAAAATCAAATAATTCGGGAAATTTCGTACCCCACGGAATAATTTATTTAAAAGACCGAAGCAAGGCCTGTATTTGCGAGTACAGCAGCCGCTGCCTCGTTCCTAGGTCCAATAGTGCTTGCGTTACCCCGAAGGATTGGGACTGAGCGGCTTCCCAGTCAATTGATTTCATGACGTCATCACCAAGTGCGATGGGCTTAGCAGCAGGTCATACACAGCTTTCTAACCCGACTTTGAGAGAAAATGCTTCTGCCACCGCCATTGATCCCTTTCACATTGCGCGGACAGAGATGAATGAAGGCCTTGGCCTCAGCACACGAAGTTGTCTTGACTGAATTTTGAACAACAAATTTGATTGTATTATTTTATGGAATATAATAAATATTTATTTTGACCATATACTTAAGTCTCAGGAACCACCTCTCAACGCAAAAAGAATTTACAACTCACCACTCTAAAACACCATTCAACAACCAGACCCCAGTTGATCAAAAGGCGGATAACGCTATCCAACGGATAAATCACTATCCATCGGATAACGCGCAATCGGTTTCGCTATGACTTATCCGCTGGATAGTGATTTATCTGGTGGATAGTGCTATCCATCGTTTGAACAACTGAGGCCATGAGGCTACAGGGATTCTGACGCTGGCCTTTAACTTTGGCCGATTTCGCGTTAAAAAGGGTCACCCGAGTGATGTCATTTGCCGGTCAAGTACAAAAGGAATTCTCCTGATAACATTACATTGGTCACGGTGGCCAAAGCGGTCATGGTTATACCCTTTGTGTAAAAAACAGTTAATCCACAGGAGGAAAGAAAAACCGAGAAAATCGGTGGATAGATACCGGAAAGGAAAAGTGACTAGGAGATGGCCCTACCTATGCCAAGTTTTCGTTCTGTTCTCCAGTTGTGGGTAATAACCTTGTGACGGTTTCCACTTTCACAAAGTTAAAAATCTTCCCGTCCCTGGAAATTGAAATAATTTGCTCGTCTGTGCAACTGTGATCGTATTCAAGGTCATATCAAAATTATCCGAAGAGGTCAGACTTGCACCCAAAAAAATAACTTTCCCAAAGTGTTTTTCAACAAATGCTTGTCTCAACATTGTTTGAAAAATGGTTAATGGGATCTTTACTTAGGGAAAATTCATAAAATAAGCAAGATCATACCTCAAACGTTAAGTAAAATCCATCACACCCCTAAGGCCACAGTGGTCTTAGAGTTGGTGCGACTTAAAACCACCGTTCTGTTATTTCTCTCATAGCCTGTGTACAGACCGCCCCTCCCCTCAAAAAAAAATCGGAGAGGGACGTTCCTCTCCGATTTTTTTTTGAGGGGAGGGGCGGTCTGTACACAGGCTATTTCTCTCACAACACGTTAAGAATAATCAACAAGTACTTTTTGGACGCACTAATTTCCGATTGGCTATTTATTTATTTACTTCTTTATTACAAATTCAAATTACGTATTAACACTCATTGAGCTGACGAAGTTAGAGAAATTTAAGGTCCTACTATACTATACGAAGCATTTCACTATTGGTGTCCACATCATATTTCAAGAATATGATGAGAACACCAAATAACCCCATAATATATTTTGCTTCTTCTTTTTAGCCACCTATTCACAAATGATTACACAAAGAACTCGAGATGGAGCAGTTTTACGAACTTCTGACGTAATTTTTACACTTCTCACAAAACCATTTTTTTATTCGTGTACGTACAGGGAATGTGGTTCCTTTGATCCAGTAACGTGTGGCTATTTGATGTTTGAAGTTCTAACTGCTTTGAGTCTGAAGAAATTGATTACAAACGCGTTTGAAAATAGGCGGTCGAGATCAATATATAGAAAGAAATACCTTTAAAGGCAACAGAGCGAAGCTTGCAAACTAGAATAACAAAAACCCAATAATTCCCAAAATGTAAATTCCACACAAACGGGCTAAAATTATTTCGAGGATCAGAGCAAAACGGCCAAGTGGTTTCCGCGTGATTTCTCAGGTATCAATTTGAAAAACAAAATGCTGCCATTTTCCGGTCGAATAAATCGCATTTAAGTTATTTTGTGATCTGTCGCACGCTGTTTGCCAAAATTGGAAACGGGTTGAAAACATGCTCGGTTCATCCTGTTGTTGCAGTGCTTGTTAGCCCTTGACACAACTTCGAGTACCTCCGGAGTCGACTCGTCGTCTATTACGCAAAGTGACAACACCCGCCCAAAAGCAACCTAGGATCTTTCTAATCTCGGACCGTTTTCATCCTTTCAATCCCAAGAGTGATTGATATAAATGTTCTCCTTACAAACTCAATAACTTGTCGAGCAGACTGTTATCACTTGGGGTGTTTAGTCTAGATTATCAAATTCCCATAACTGACATAAAAACTAACGTATGGCAGTAAGGAGAATTAAGATTCAGATCTTGGGAGTGAAAGGTTTAAGTGTTTGTTCCTTTTATTCCTGTGCCCGGAAATGACACGTTTAATGCGAACATAACTAACTTCTTGATATCACCGCAGGAAGATAACTAGTTAAGATAAGTAAACCTTTCTTTTCTTTTCAACTAAAAATTACTGCAATGGCATCTCTTCCTAACTGATCCCATTTTACAAAATGATACAACATAACCATTGGAGGAAGAAAGGAGGTTAAAATCTTATTCACCAGTCAGCGGGGCTTTAAAAGCAAATTGATAATCAATTCAGTGTTTCTCTGTTTCACTGACGTCCTCATCTATATAACGTGAACTTTTTCATTAACTGAGAGCAACAATTTTTCTGCATACCATGCTCTAGTTTCAATTCAGGTAAAGACCGCAGCAGATGCAGTTGATCTACTCAGCTTGACTCAAACATTATGCACCCTCATTTCACCACAAATCGCTCATGGGTTTAAAAATATTGTATTTCTCGCAGACTTTATAATCCTATTGGTGCACAGTTTTAACACCTAGATTGCCTTCCAATTCCTTCCAAAACACAGCGACTTTGTAAATTTCAGAATGTCGATAATTCGTAAAAGCTGGCATTATTCATTATTATTTGGGATTGAAAGAAATTCTCAAGTTGGAATCTCTGTTGTGAATTTTTCATTTTCCACAACATGAAACAAACCGACCGTGAACATCCTGAGTAACCTCCTCTACTTCATACCCAAAAAATATTTACTGTATAATAATTATGCTATCTGCATGTTGTGGTATGTCATTTCATGGTTCCAATATTGCAAGTAACTAGTTTCCGTCTCACAGTTGGATCCATAAAGACAAATTTCTTCATCACATGAGAATAAAATTGTGGTCTTGGCATAAAATATTAACATGAACATTTCTCTTGGTTTGCTTGCTGATCTGTATGCAATGAGTTTGCTGGCCTCCCTGCTAATGGTTTGTGTTGTACTCCTGACTCGGCTGCATTAAGATCCAAACTAAAGACAGGAGAAAAAAAACATTAAATGCAGTTACACACCACAGTAAGTGGCACTTCACAAGGTAAGATCATCCCGCGGAGTATGACACAAGTTTGGGTTTTAGTCTACCACGTTAACCAACATAAAAAATGTCATGCAATAGACCTATTTAGCTTGTACATTTTGTTTTCCCATTTCAGACCACGTGATGTTACTCTAGGGAAAACTTTCTTTCAAATGTCGTCCTATGCACGTGAATATGTATGCATAACTTATGAAAAAACAAAAGGAAAATTCCCTTGAGAACATCACGTGGTCTGAAATGGGAAAACAAAACGTACAAGATAAAGAGGTCTATTCAATGGCTGGAATGGTGTTGATGCCAAATGGAGCATCACGAGAGGCTCTTATAACTTAAGCGTCAATTAATACATTAATACTTCCAAATGCCACTTCACTGTCATGTGCACTCCTTTAAAATATTTTTGTATGTGTATCAGTTGCTATCCACTACAGGACACTTACGCCACCATCACAAAATGCAATCAGATGATTCAGAGGATTAAAAGAACTTTAAGTTGCAACACTAAAATTATCATCCTTTAGCTATGACGTGATTCTTTAAACATCACAAATTTACTTTGTTTCATTTAATTTGCAAAAAGGCAAAGGGTCACAAAAGCTAGGTACTATGGCTCACAACAAGGCAGAAGCTTATTCCAGTGTTTTAGTAGCACAAAGTGACTAAAAGTACTGCTACTAAACCCCCATCCCCTCCCCTGGACAGGCAGGGCTATCCCCAACAGTCTGCCACCTGTTTCTATTGATTTTAATTTTATACATTTGAGTTGACAGTGAGGAGCAAAGTTTCTCGTCCAAAGACATAACACTGTGATAGAGCCACACCCAGAATACATGTCCCTGGAGTCAAGGGTCCAGCAAGCTACACCACTGTGCCTCCCACATTCAAATGATGTTGCTTCATTTTTATTTGTGGCTGTAACTAACACAATTTTCTTGCACAAATGTTGCTGCGGTTAGTTTTTTTATTTGTTTGTGAGTGTATAAAAAAGAATAAGCAAAAGTTAATCATCATCAAGTGCTCCACTCACCTGCCATCTTGAATATTTTGGTAGATTTTCTTCGCAGTGTCAAGGAAAGCATCTTCTACATTTTCACCACTAGGGAAAATAAAACAAAATCATTGACTTTGGTACTAGATTAGCAGGTGAATAATAATAATAATAATAATAATAATAATAATAATAATAATAATAATAATAATAATAATAATAATAATAATAATAATAACCAAAACACTAATAAAAATCATCATTATTATTATTGTTGGTTTCTGTATCTAATGGTCTGCCAACAATTGTCAGTAGCTTGAACCTTACAGTTTACTGTACACAACCATTCTGAAAGGTACAGTGTGGTGTACTTGTTGTGATGAGAACAATAAGTATTATTATTTAAATACAAATACTCACGTTTTTGCACTTGCTTCACAATAGAGCAGTCCTGTGAGGACACAAAGGCAAAGTAAAGGATTTTTATAATACTAAATTATTTGGTTAAGTGTTTTTGGAAATACCGTGTAATTGACACACCAGCCCAAAGTTCCATGATTAATAAGAATTACCCTTGTGCCACAAAGTGGTTAAAGCTCAGACTGCTGTAGAGGCTTGTCGCAAAATTTGGTCTAAGCGATACTTTCCCAGTTTGGATTTGGCTTCAAACAGACTCCAGCTAATCCTAAAAGAAGCTGGCAGCTTATATCCACTGGGGAAATCCTTAGTTACATAAGCAGGTCAAACATGCCAATCTATATATTTTGTTCTAAAATTCATTTATACAGTAAAATGTTACCAAAACTTCTTAGCAGCACGAAGTAAGATATCGCTTTGATGATCCATACGATGTTTTTGAAATTCATATTTAATCAATACATGTTTCGGATGAAACATCATCCATCGTCAGTTGACAAATGAGAAATAAACTAAAGTTGAGCAATAAATAGTGTAACAAAGTGAGATATAACATGAATAATTAAGGATGAAGGCGAGAACAGAATAAAAACACCCAACCACGAAACAAAACAGAAAAAACCAAACTGTTTAGGCTAAGAAAAGAAACTAATTAGTATGAAAGGGATAAATTAAGATGTTTGACTTGGGAATTTAGAGATGGCTGCTCCCAAAGGATATGCATGGCTTCTTTGATTTTCAATTGGAAACGTGTGGAAGCAGAGTCGAGGATTTTAAAACAGTCTTCTGAACACCGGGAGCGACAATTTTCAGAACCTCTCAAGTGCTTAAATATGTGGGAATGTTTGTCGGAGGCGAGATGTTCACGGATGCGAGTGGCGAAATGTCTATTGGTTTCACCAATATAACAGGCATTACAGCCTGCACATGAAAACCTGTAAATGATTCGCGATCGTAAACCCGCAGGGATAGGATCCTTCGCCCCAAACCAACTCCTAATTTTAAACGGGCTGAACACCAACTTAATTTCCAGGTCGCTGCAAAATTTGTTGACTAATTTCTTAATTCTGCGTTTTGTTATGATGGAAAAGGGACCGATGTACGGTAATTTAAAATACAGACAATTGTCCTTCCGAGCAACACTCTGAGAGGAATCGGAGATAAAGTAATTGTTGAGAAATTTTCTGACGACATTCTCGATAACGCTACAAGGAAACAAATTCTTCCTAAATGTTTTGGTAAGGTTGCTTATGTCCAAGTGAAAACCAGTCCAAGTATTATTAATTTTAAATACTCGGTCAACCAGAGTGCGTACTAGTCCTAATTTGTAACTGAAAGGTACAAAGCTGTAATAATTGGTGAGAAGACCGGTGTAGGTCTTCTTGTGGAAAACCGAGGTAATAATGCCCTGATAACTATGGTTATCTAAAAGCACATCTAAGAAGGGAAGCTTGTGGTTTTCTTCCTTCTCCATAGTAAACTTGATGTTAGGATGCTGGCTGTTGATATAACTGAAGAAAGATAAAGCATCCTGCTCGGTATTAAACAAAGCAAAGGTGTCGTCAACATATCTGCGGTAAAACTCGATACCTGATTTGTAATTCTCTAACCAGCGTTTCTCATGGTGACCCATAAAGAGATTAGCTAATACAGGAGCAAGCGGGGAGCCTTCTTAGATGTGCTTTTAGATAACCATAGTTATCAGGGCATTATTACCTCGGTTTTCCACAAGAAGACCTACACCGGTCTTCTCACCAATTATTACAGCTTTGTACCTTTCAGTTACAAATTAGGACTAGTACGCACTCTGGTTGACCGAGTATTTAAAATTAATAATACTTGGACTGGTTTTCACTTGGACATAAGCAACCTTACCAAAACATTTAGGAAGAATTTGTTTCCTTGTAGCGTTATCGAGAATGTCGTCAGAAAATTTCTCAACAATTACTTTATCTCCGATTCCTCTCAGAGTGTTGCTCGGAAGGACAATTGTCTGTATTTTAAATTACCGTACATCGGTCCCTTTTCCATCATAACAAAACGCAGAATTAAGAAATTAGTCAACAAATTTTGCAGCGACCTGGAAATTAAGTTGGTGTTCAGCCCGTTTAAAATTAGGAGTTGGTTTGGGGCGAAGGATCCTATCCCTGCGGGTTTACGATCGCGAATCATTTACAGGTTTTCATGTGCAGGCTGTAATGCCTGTTATATTGGTGAAACCAATAGACATTTCGCCACTCGCATCCGTGAACATCTCGCCTCCGACAAACATTCCCACATATTTAAGCACTTGAGAGGTTCTGAAAATTGTCGCTCCCGGTGTTCAGAAGACTGTTTTAAAATCCTCGACTCTGCTTCCACACGTTTCCAATTGAAAATCAAAGAAGCCATGCATATCCTTTGGGAGCAGCCATCTCTAAATTCCCAAGTCAAACATCTTAATTTATCCCTTTCATACTAATTAGTTTCTTTTCTTAGCCTAAACAGTTTGGTTTTTTCTGTTTTGTTTCGTGGTTGGGTGTTTTCATTCTGTTCTCGCCTTCATCCTTAATTATTCATGTTATATCTCACTTTGTTACACTATTTATTGCTCAACTTTAGTTTATTTCTCATTTGTCAACTGACGATGGATGATGTTTCATCCGAAACATGTATTGATTAAATATGAATTTCAAAAACATCGTATGGATCATCAAAGCGATTTATACAGTATATTAATTTTACTTATTTATCTATTTAGTTATTTATTGACTTAGGTAACTCTTTTCGTTTAATTACTCTATTTCATTTATTTTTCGTTTGTCCTAGTTGCCATTAAGAACTGTATGGCTTAATGTCTCCCGCTTCTATTTGTTGTCAGTTACTGCACAATGTAAATCAGTCATCATTACTAAAATAAGTAATAATATAATGCAACTGATGATGATTGTTGAATGATCAAAACATGTCTTGTTTTAACTTGAGAGTACTTGTCAATTAATTTTTAAAACTAAAATAAATGAGACGAAGTAAGGGATGCACATGCATTCAGCTTTTTCTTTGTGGTTTGAAGCACTAAAAAATAAAGTGAATTCCTACCACATGTATCCTCATACAGTGTATGTTTCAGGAATAGGAACCTGTACTAATCATCTATACTTGCCATTCTCCTCTGCAAACTGCTTGGCTTCTTCATAAGTCACATCTCTCTGTTTAGAAAACAACTACATTAATTTCATTTACTTTTCATGAACCCAGTCACACAAGCATCAATATTCTGCAAACCCCTAAAGATGTACAAATCTAGTACCAGATCCTATACGATCAACTACACAGAATTCCCAGTAGCAGTGATTACGGGAGCTGAGCAGGACGGACAAACTTGTTACCTGCTTCAAACATCCAATGTTTTCATCCACACACTCCTAACAAACTTGTCATTTCACAAGTGAATTTTACTCACAAAAACTTAATAGTTCGCGGCCATAACATCAAGTACAATCAGTGTACCTAATGTTATTGATTAAAGCACTTAATCATTGACAGATACAGATAACAGGGTTGGAACAAGTAGTTTCTTGTTAAATGAGAAATACACTTGATACCCACCTGAGCATCTAGGTCCGACTTGTTCCCAATAAGAAATATTACCTGTAAGCACAAGTAAGTTCCATTTTTTAAGTTCAAACTATATAAGAATAAGCCAATAATTTAAATTTTCAACACAGTGTCTAGAGTAAGTAGCAGAAGAAAGTCTTGAAACACTACGATGGTTTGATTGTGAACAAACATGAAAATAGCAAATGTGATACAAGAATGGCCAGCAGCAAAGTGGCAAGCTGCAAGTCTTGTAAGGGGTGCCCACAAAACTAGCAGCTCACAGCTTTAATTGCTACTTGACAATTGCAGATCTACATATACACTGTACCACATCACATTATTTTGTAACTTGTTTTCACAATCATTTCCCATGCATGCAGTTTGAAGCAAAAGAGAGACAGCTCACACTATACATGGTTGGCACATAAAGTGAGTGCATTTAATGATACAAGTTTGTTAAATACTAATTTAACTAACCCACTCTGCAAGAATGTCACAGTGGCAAAGCATGTGTGACGTGCATAAGAAAAAGCAAAATCATTAATGGCGAAACATGTTGGGTATCATTTTTTGACTGAACAATACTTGATGATCAAAACCCTACTTCACTTGAACATGCTGCTAAGTTTGTTGGTACTTATTAAATGCGTCTTGCACAATAAACTTGTAAACAAGCCTTACTTAAGTACAGTTTACCTGTGCAACTTAAGCTTACAGGCTTCCACTCAATACCTATTTTAGTGCTCAATATTCAACAATTTTGACATCCCATTTATCGTTTATTGCCCACTGATGCTGAGAGCCAGCAATAGCAGAGCTCCGCGCACCAAAGGTGCTCACGCAGAGCACCATGAGTAAGATGGCAATCCATCTATACGAGAAAATAATTAGGTATGTTGACCGCTGACGAGGTACTGAGTTTCGATTGGATCGCAGGCTCAAGCCAGGTTAACTAATAAAATCTGTGTTACCGTGTTTGGGTTCGTTAAATTTCTTGCATCAGTGAGCCAGCTGCTTAAATGATTGTAAGTACTTCTCCTACAATGACAAAAATTTCAATGTTAGTCAACAACAGAAACAAATTTGATAAAATTGATTACAGTGTAACTTAAACTTTTATGCACGCTTGGATGTATTTTTGCAGGTTGATATGATCTTTTATTTTACCTTGTGATATCGTACACCATGAGAGCACCAGCTGCACCTCTATAGTAACTCCTTGTCACAGCTCTGCATATTTAAATGAAACAGTCAGCATTCATCCCTAACATCTTTCTTACACAACATTGAATTTGCTGTTGGTTTTGTGCCGCTGTTATCAGTAAATTCTGATGTACCTAAATCTCTCTTGTCCTGCTGTATCCCATATTTGGAGCTTAATCTTTTGTCCAGAAACTTCAATTATCCTTGTGCCAAACTCTACACCAATGGTGTGCGGACAGTCTGCCATAACTAAGAAAGAGATCATGACAAGTTTAATATTCAATTGTATGATATTTGGGAAATACAAAATCTTCATGTACATGTAGTTTTCTTTACAAAATCTGGGAAATTCTCAGATACAGCTGTATGAGAATAAAAATGAGGAGATGACCTTTTTTGGTTGTGACTTGGCGATACAAGTACTCCTTTGCAGAAGTCAAACCTACACTGTACATCCCTTGAAATTAAAAAATCCAGGTTGTCCCTGTTTCAAAAGTCGGGCAACCAAACCCATGAATATGGTTGCATTTGGTTGGCATTTCCACAATGGTGTCTGATTGCCATTGCCTACACATGTTTGCGATATTCCCACTTGCATCTTCCTATCTGACAATGTTTTGTAAAGGCTACAGATATTCAAAGTATGTAACATGTACTCAGCTGCAGCAAATAAATTATCATTAACTTCACACTACTAACCAGCATTAATAGAAAACCAACAAGGAAGTTGGGTACTGATTATGATTAATTCACCTTCAATATTATTTTAGGCTTGGTCGTCCAATTTCTTTTCTCAGCGACCAGGCTTTTTACTGTACCAAAAACTGGTCGTCTGGTAATCTTTCTGGTCATCTTGGACGACCTCTGCTAATTTCGAGCACTGAATCTAAGACCTTGCAATTCCTAATTTAGGCACTCTACCGATGAGCTACAGGAGCCTTGTGGAAACTAATCTCCATGTCCCAAAACACAGAATTATGTTATGAAAAGTACTTTTGACTTCCTTGAATGCTGGTTATCACTTACAGCTGCTTTGTTAGGCCTTTCAGGAAAAGAGGGCAAGATCAAGGACGTGCACAGAACCCTAGAAAAAGCCTTTTACTGCTGATGCATTTATAAACAGCCCTCACCCTTTACAGGTACATTCTCTTGTTTCATAACTACAAACAGATAGTTTTCAATGCTTACATTTCTTTTCTGTAAATTGATGTAATAAACAGGATTTGCCTACACCCATATCACCTGCAAAACATGAAGAAAATAATTTGATCTAATGGGTAAACTAAACACCCAGCTACAGAACTCTCCTAAAATCTATTTATGAATTGGAAATCTTTGAATCTGTGGACCGCCGACTGGTTGGCTCAGTTGATTGAGCATCGGAAATCTCAGTGGGGAGGTCATGGGATCAAAACACCAGCCAGGCTAACATCTAGGGTCTTTGATTAACTAAGGAGAAAGTGCCCCCTTTGTAATGACATCTGCAAATGGTTAGACTCCCTAGTACATTGTATTCTTGGATAAGGGCGATAAACCGTAGGCCCCATCTCACAATCTTTGAATGTTCAGAAACCTGTGGGATGCAAGGCTGCTGCCTAAGAAAATTTTCCGGAAGCCCTTCGCGCTCCCAACATTAAAAGTTAGTAGCCAGAGTCATATTTTCAACGTGCCACCCATGACTTACCAAAAAACTGATGTGTACCTTATGACAATAAACGTCGTATTTATAAACGAAGTGAATAAAGCAATCACATTTTTCCAATTCAATTAAACTCTGTTTATCTTCAAGATCAAGGGCGATAGTAGTCACAATTCTTGATCCCTTCCGTCACCAATCAACATTCCACGTCGGAATAATAAAAGTATAAGTAAAAGCGTACTTCACAAAATAATTTACTGTCTTTTGGTTTATTTGCTTGTTATTTTTGCACTCGCACGTCTTAAGTGCACAAGGGTTAGGGAAGAACCTTTTATTAGTGATCAATGGGAGATACAGCGTCACATCACGGAAATGCAAGTTTAATTAATTGTATCATAGTCCTACCATACTCGAGTTCCGAATGATGACAAATGAAGCAAAAAGTATTGCTTACCTGTTGCGAGAGCTCTATTGCTGTCACCAGGCAAAAAACCAAGTAAACTTTCAGCAATTTAGACGGGAAAAGGGAGATTCACATGTGCAGCACGTTAAAGTAGTGCAGACATCACCAAAACAAATAATATTTTCTTTCTTCAGCATTTAATTTGAAGTTAAGAAATCACATTACAATCATATTATACCACGTTTTACTAGCAAGTCTCTTCAGAGCTGATGGGGAGAACATGTTTGCTTTGTCGCATAACTTTCCGCAAATTCACACGCACAAATTTAACTGCCTTTGAGTGCACAAATTGAACATGTGGTGGCAGCATTTCCATATTTGGGAATCTCATTGCAACCCGGTCTCTGCACGCAACACGTTTACAAGTTGAAGAGTCGTTTATTTGTTGAATTTGCTTAAGTACTGTACATTCTCTCCAACCACATCGCTTTTTTCACAGCTTTATCTCCAGCTGGGATCCAATTTACAAGAAAGTGAGGATGAATCACCTTGTGATAAGTTAGGCCCCCATTAATATTCGGGCTACTCGTTCAGAAATTTAGTAACCCCGCTCGCAAAGAAGGTGCCCCAGGCGACTGACCGACCATTAGGCAGAAGCCTTGGGATGTAAAAGAACACATACACTACTTGCAAAGAGTATGGCATGGAGTTCCAGGTGCTGTGACGAGTCTGTCGTCTGTAGTATATCATGGTTGGGAGGGCAATTGCTCAGAGATAGTTACACTAAGCTACTCTAAAATCCAAGGATAAATTGATTTGATGATCAGGGCTTGAGACTAACTTTTTAGCTCACTAGCCTAGTCGCTAGTATCAGGTCTGATTTCACTAGCCAAATCTAAATTTGAACTAGCCAGTTTCATCATGCGCAGTTTCATTCATTTGTAAAATTATCACGAAAAAAATTCCACATTTGCAAATACAACTCACACTTTTAGTAAATATTCTCATATTTTCATATCCATCCTCACAACAGTGGCGCAAATATGCTGGAATGTACGGCCTCCCATATTTTCCCACCGAGGCAAAGTTTTCGTGGCCTTGAGGCTAATTCTCACAGAACTTTGCAACTCACAAATGCACTGGAGTATGGAAAATCCGGAATAAAGTTAATTAAAACGTAAACCGTGTACAAAAAACTAAACTGCTCGTTTGGAGGTCTGTGGAAAGGCTGTTCCTTTGATTAGAGCTATTCAAAAGGACAGACTTGCCCTCATTTAAGATTTTCTTTTTAATTGTTTCAAACAGCAATCAGTGCATTTTATGCTTGAATGGTTTTTGGAACAAGTTTTCTCTTTTTATGCAAGATTCACCATTCCTAGTAAACGAGATAAGTTGCTCCTTGTTATCTCTTTCTATTTTTTAATTTGAAATAAGTTACATTTGGATTCAATTTCTAAACAAGTATGTGACCTATTTCCATATACAGCTGCAGATGCAGCATAATCACTATCAAAATTTAATTATACTGTAGGAACTGGCTCTTTGTGATCAAGAACTTAACAAGTATATTTGGCTGGGTATTCCCTTGTGATATTCATTAAATTCTCACTGTTTTGAGGAGTATCCTCATTGCCTGAATCGTACGCCATTTTCATTACTTATGCTTGCCTCTAATTCGTCAAAACCTATCACGTACACAAAAATATCATCGATTGATCGCAAACAATCAGAAACAGTTGACGATTGTGTTCCCCGCTTTACCATTGCCACTCGTCGCCAACAAGATGTAACAATAGAAAATCTTCTCTCTTGCGTTTTGTTTGCGATCATTGGCGATTATCGGCAAAACTGTTTGTGATCAAGCTCTCGGAAGGTGCTTGCGATTGTTTGCGACGGAGTTACACGCATAATTATGGAAACAGCAGCCGAGAAGCTCCGCATTATTTCACATGCGATTAATCGTTTGTAACGTGGCATGGGGAAACTGTAATCCACATTGGTTTCCTCTTTATTTTTTTCTTCAACTTATCATTTTCTAAGGTTTCTATTTTTTCCTTTTGTTTTATCCATAAGAAATAATTTTCATTTTTGTTTTCATCCAGAACTCCACTGCTTCACAATGTTTACTGGCCCCAATGACCAGTGGAAGCTCAACATCTACTAACCAAAACTGAAATTTCACTAGCCTGTGGCTAGTTGGCTACCATTAGTGTCAAGCCTTGATGATGATTTAATGCAATTGTCACTAACTGGATTACAGTACGTAACCTAGTCAGATTTAATATTTCTGTTGTATTTATCATCTGCAAAGAGAGCAGTTGATGGACATTTTGAAAACGGAGAAACGACAAAGTAACATTAACTAATCTGAGGCCCAGTAATAATGGCAGATGCAAATATAAAATTATGCCACTTAAATTTCACCACTGTTGGCATAACAAACCGCAGAATAAATAATTTATGCCTAAAATTGTTATTTACTGCAATATTAAGAAAGCAACAAACCAAGAAATGCGAAAGCCAAGTTTATATCTTAGCTTACCTATTATGATGTACTTGAATATGTAAGAGTAGTTGTAAGGTCCCGTTGCCGCCATTTTAAAAACACTACAAAACAAAAGGAGCAGTAAAAAAGTTAGTAAGATGTAAATTAAAGAAAAGTACTTCCTTTTAATTTTATTTAGCTCGATAATTGACAAATGTACATTACACTGATCTTTTTTTAAGGTTTAACTCACAAATTTCCTGATAGCGATTTCGTGAGAAATAAAAATAATAACCAAATATACTTTACTAGAGTTTAGACGTCGATGTAAACAAATTGTTCGTGAACTTCCTAAAAGAGATCTATATTTTGTTGGATTTTAAGCAACACGTGAAATATGAGGTCCGCAGAATTATTATTCATGAATAACTCCAGAACGATTACTCTACAGAACAAATGAGAACACAAGCATTGAGAAAAGAATTGCAATCATATAGCTGGAGGTAACCAAATAGCTCTTTCACAGCACTTACCTGGAAAGTAACAGAAAAACACAACACCAAAATCTAGGAAAATGGCGGATCCCGTGTGATAAATTTTGGTGAGCATTGTGGGTAGGAGAAGTCGGGTTATTTCGGATTTACCGAAAACGGTTCGGTGATGATCCGAGAAATCCGAGTAGTCCTAGAAAATTACGTGGTCGCACAGCTCGTACACATTTCTAGCAATGGTGGACTGAAGTGTACTGAACTCCGGAGATTCGTAAGCGATAGTGAATTTTACTCTGTGAGTAAATGGGAAATGACTACCGTTTGGAAAAGGCTACAACGTGTAGGGAAGAAAGCGTCCAAATTTCAATTCACTGCATTTTATCAGTCGCTCTCTGTTGAGTGTGTGCGAGGTGGAAAATGGTAAGCGTGAAGAATCCTGTACATGTTAATTAATTGTGTACGGCCGTCTAGCAATTTCACAGTGCGTCCTTTATGACTGTATGTATTCTGACCTATGTTGTTTTCGATACCGTGAGAATTTTATTACTCACCCAAGCAGATATTTTCCAATTTTCGGACCTTCACTAAAATTCTAGCTATTTCCAGATCAGGCGTATCAAAATGTATCCGGGCATGATAGCATTTTGTTGTGAACGCCGTTAAGTCGGCCTACTCAGACTTTAATCTTTTGAACAAAGATCACGCCGTCATTGTCTGAGTTATTTTGGCCAGTCTAGCTTCTATCAAAATTATTGCGTTGAATATCTTGTAAAATGTCGCTTTAAAAATTTCAACGCCTGATCAATTGAAAATTTACTGCAGAGGGGTTTTTTTTGCTTCTCTCAGTTTCACTTACGCTTTCAAGGTTGCCTTTTATTTGTTTGTGAACTTTTTTGTGAAACTGAAAGAAACATTGGAGCTCAACAATGACATAGCGCTTTTAAAATAGCTATAAACGTCGAATTCCGTTTTACTGGACGTTCAAGCGTGATAAGAGTCTCTCATTTTCAAGTATAGTTAGTCAGCTAAGCACTGAAGGGGCATTAAAAACACGAGACTTACATCCATGTGTAGTTATGGAATTTCAAGTCTGTCATTTCTTCAACATGTGTGGCCTTTTTTTATTGATGATGGAAGTGACTGGTTTGTTTAGGTTCACAGCTTTTCAAAGTTACAGTAGGTGTTTTTCCAAAACAAGGGAGTGTTGCAAATTTGTTGGTTTTTTTTCGAGGCTTGAAAATTGTTCAAATCAGTTTCATGTTTGTCTGGTGACCTTGCAAAATTCATGAGTGGTAGAACAATAGAAAATAAAAGTATTTCTTAAAGCTAGCCCTTAACCTTCAGCCTTCTAAAAACAGAATGTAAGTGATATCTATTGTAAAAGTTTGGGATTTAGTGCAGGAAGTTTGCACAGCTGTGCATTGGCATTTCCATGGGGTCCTGACTTGTAAAATTTGGTACCTTTCCAGGTCCTTATAATTTTTTTCTTTTTTTAGATACATTGTTTTCTTGTTTTTAAATAACAGTATTTAAGTTAGACTATATAATCATGTGTTGTTACAAGGGAATTTGATAAACTGTAACAATTTTGGTAGTGTAGAAGCTCTCTAAAGCTAGCCGGTTTTTTTTGTATTTTAGCAGCTTCCGTTCTGTTATTTGTTGTTTGCCTTGGTTTCTCTTGGACAAAGGCTCCTGGGTAGCAATGCAACAGACCACTTTCGGTATATTAACCCTTTCACACCCAAACCGGCCTAAACTGGTCAGACTTACATGTAGTATAGGCCTTATCACGGTTTTCCACGCCATCTTGATGGGTAGGCAAAGTGGTCAGAAATTACAGTGTTTGTATGGGAATCCGATAGCAAGTAACTTCTTCCAAAATTGAATTGTACACAATTTGTGAATAAAAACCTTAAAATACTAGGTAGAAGATTGTATTCACCAAGTTTGAAGGATGTAGCTTTCCTATAAGTGGCTGAGCAATTTTTTTTTATTTTCCTTACATTAGTCTTAAATTTTTTTTTCCCCCCCGCGAACTGCATCTAGACGTTTGTCTACCCAGCCAAATTTACAGACAAATGTATGGAAAATTCAAAAAATTAAATGAGCATCTTCTAGCCAAGCTACATACTTCAAACTTGGTGAATACAATCTTCTATGTACCTAGTATTTTAACGTTGCGATTCAGAAATTGTGAAAAATTCTGGAAGAAGTTATTTGCTATCGGATTTCCATATAAACACTGTAATTTCTGACCGCTTTGCCTACCCGTCAAGATGGTGTCGAAAACCGTGATAAGGCCTATTTTACTCTGTCTAACGCCAGACGGTTTTACTCATCAATGGGGAAGCCCTGGGAGTCAACAGGTTAAAATTCAGCTTGAAAGAGAGGTTTAGAGGACAAAGACAAAGGAAAGTGGATGATATGCTAATATCTAAAGTTCACATCCATTGCAACCTATTTCTATTGTTTCTATATTTAATTATCCTCTCTGCCTCACTAATCAAGCTGAATATTGATATTTTGAAAATGGCCTATTGCATTGTTCCTTGCTGCTATGTTGTGGTTCCTTGGACTAAACTTTTAAAAAAACTAGTTCCATAAGAGATATTTCCTTTGCCTTTACACAAAGACAAATCAAAATTGTACTGGTTTGAACAATAAATTATTATTTTAATCAAGAAAAAAATTGAACCATGACAGCTTCACCTTATTGCCCATTGAGTTTTTGGTTCTAATTTTGGGAGCAACTAGTTCAAATTGCTGTAAAGAGATTGAAATGCTTGTGTTTATGGCCTAGACCTTCCATGAATGAAATATTTTAAAATTGTTTACTTTTAGAAAACTCTTTTAATTAATCTCACCAATCTGTTGCCAGGTGTTTTTCTTTCTTTTTCAAAGTTTACAAATGTACAGTAGCCTCTTGCATCTAGACATTAATGTTTTTGTTTTGGCTTATAGATGTGAATTGGTCCCTAAAGGCCAAACAAACATTAGTCGCAGGGTTTTTAATACGAATGCAAATATATATGTGGCAAAATTTAAACAGTTGCAGAAGGGACCACAAGTGCCAATATGCATTTGCTCCTAGAGGGGTCTGAATTTTGTTTCCCTTAGAAATGATTTCTTGCATTTAGGAGCAAGATTATTTGGCTTTTTTACGAACAAAGCTTGGTTAATCCAAGGTTCATGCTCTGTGGCACACATTTCTCTTGTTGTTTGTAAAATATAGGGTAATTTGTCAATCAAAGGAGGCTGCAAATTCAAGTCGAAAAGCAGACAAGTTTTACCAGCTGTCAGTTCTTACTAAAACCCCTGTGTGAAAATGGGGTTCTTTCTTTGTAGATCAATGGAAGCATTCTTCACAATCCTAGTAGTCTACTCTTTGGATGAGAATCGGTTTTGCCAAAAATAAGAATATGCTATGTTTTGAGGCAAATTAATTTTCATCCATTTTGAAATTCTGTTTAGTGTGTTATATGCATGAGGCAGTCTCTTTCATTCAAGCAAACATCTGTCAAGCTAGTGGCTTTATTTTAAAGAGTAATGACAGCAACCTTCCAAATTATCCAGTGTGCACTTTGGTCAATGATCAGACTATCACTGCTAAAAATAACAACAATTTTTTGCTGTCATTCAAGCCAAACATACACATTAAGATCTCTTGTTTGGGTAATGATGTTATCTTATTTTTAAGTCCACAAACGCCATTGACTGCCAAAATCAATTCCAGGTAAATTACTGCTCAGGGCTTGAAATTAACAAAAAAAAATCCAGTCGCAATTTTGCGACAATATACAAAAATTTAGTCTCAATTTTGCAAATTTTAGCCGCTGTGTCATGTTGTCAGTGGTGTTGCAAAACAAAATATGAGCCCACAATACTTGTGTTAAGGAAACCGCTGAAAAGTCGAATGATATAGAAGGAATAGAGTTGCATTGTGCACGTAACATCTCAGCGAAATTATGCTACAATTACACTATCTTCAGATTGAAAGAAAATTCACGTCAAGAAACAAATATTTTTATCATTTCTTTAGCAACTGCTAACCCTTTTGTTTTGAAAGAGCGGAGGTGAAAGCAATCACAAATTTGCGACTTCTCCAGATATTTTAGTCGCAACTTTAGAGAAAAAAGTTAGTTGCAAGTGTGACTGTATTGGTGGCAATTTCATGCCCTGACTGTTGGCTTTGGTGCCTTAAACCAGTCTCTTGCTGAGAGAAATATTTTGCAGACGACATAGTTTATGTGTTGAAGCTCTGTGAACCTCATTTGTGTAATTAATTTCTTGTTATCTACAGGTTACCAAACAAACTAGTTGTGGTGTGGATGCGACGGAAGAGAAGGAAAGCTATCAAGGTACAGTTGTGGTCAATATTGGGTGGGATGTTTAATTAGAGTTGCAACAGCATTGATAGTGATTGGCCTCATTGTTGTGCTTGGACACAAGCAATGAGCCCTTTTGCCTGGGGAGGTGATGAGTGAGTAGGTGGGTGACTGTTTCGCATCATTCATTTAGTTGAATATTGTGTGGCCATTGTTATGCTAGCACAACAGTTTCCATAATGGTTGAATGGTGGGCCAGCAAAGCGTGCTTGCATTTTAAATTGGAGCTCAATTTTTCTATCAATATTAGTGACCCATAGTTCTTTAATTGGCATTATGTAAACTCAGTTTTTCTTGCAATTAATTTTGTCTGTGTTCTTAATTGCTGTGTTTTCCGAAACTCGTTTATAGAATCATTAGGTACTGTTTTTCTTAGGCAATGTCGTGGCAGCCCAATATCAGCAATCCATTCAGGGGTATCATTGTTTGGCCGGAACCAGAACCTGTTGACATTACGGTCACCCTCTATAAGGTATTATGGTGTACAATGTATGGTGATACACTGAAAAGGTAACTTAAGTCTCTGTTATGAGCCTAGAAATTAAAGACCCATCAGGCCTGTGCTGTGATACACTGAGATAAACATTAAATTAATGAAGTGAAATTTTTTTGTGCATGGCAGCAGCATCAGTCTTGCCATCTTCATGGCTTCATGAAGCCTAATGTCATACCAGGACTTTTTTTAAGACTTCCTCAACACTGAAGTGAGTTACAGTCATGACTGCCAAGTGTAATTATTGTGTACTATATCACTATTATTCAATATTGTGCTGGATAAGCTCAGCCTTAACTGAAGGCCCAGGTTGTCTGGCTGTATCAGAAGTTGTGAAGTATGGTGAATTTTTATTTCCGTTAAATCTTGGTTAGGACTCAAAACCAGACAGTGAGTTTGAAGACAAGGAGTGGACGTTTGTCATTGAAGATGTAAGTAATACATGAATGTAGATAGAAAAAATAACTACCAGTACTCAGAACAACTCTAATGAATAATCAGAGTGAGAATTGTACTCTGACCACCAGATCTCAAGTGCAGTACCCTAAACACTTGGCCAATCGTTAGTCCTTTAATGTTTTTGTGGAATAAAACTGATCGAGTTAAAGTAAAATAAATTGACATCTTGAATATCCATGATGATGGAAATGAATGATTCATCGTTTGTAGGAATCCCAGACTGGACGAAGAAAGCCCATTGCCACTGGGGTAATCAATATGGCAGATTACGTCAGCACAGAGAGTCGAACATTCGATATCACACTCACCTTGAAGGTGGCTAGTAAAAAACTGGTTTCGGCTTCACTTGACTTAAATTTGTCATGTGTGCTGATCAAAGAGGGCATGGCAACGTAAGTATTAAAATACATGTAAACAAGTGAATTCAGACTTCGTACATTATCTGCTTTGCTACAGCATTCTGGATAACCTATTAGACTAGATGCCAACAGGAAATCAAGATCTGTAACAACATTTTTGCCTTTTTTTCCCAAAATTTTTCTCTTATCAGTTACACCATGATAGTGGTGTTTAGCTTACCAGACTTCAAACCCACCTTTGCCGGAATGCCCCTTCCTTGATGAGATTTGGCAGTATTTTGTCTGTCTTACCAACTTTCTATTAGTAGCCTACAGTGTACATGTTCATTTCCCACTTTAGCCCAGGAAACCCCTTGATAAATAGTATGCCATTATTATGATCAATAATTGTTAATAATTATTATTATAAATCATTGTCAATATATTCATTATATCAATACAATAATTAGCAATTATTGAATGAGGCTGAGTAGGATATGAAGAATTCTGCAGGTCGAGGAGGGTGGATAACATCCTCCTAGATCTGCAGAATTCTTCATATTCTACGAAAGCCGAATTCAATAATTGCTTTATTTTTCATTCAAAATATTGTCTAAACCTACTCGCAGCCATTTTGCTGCTCAACAAAAATAACACAATCTCGTCCCCAGCTTTTGTGACGTCATTGATTCAATATGACGAAGTTTCTTTCCAAATTTGGTGAACAGCAGCTGGTTATGGTGAATTATGCGTGTGGTTTTAACCAATCAGAAATGGGGAAATGTTTTGAATGAATAATAATTATTTTTATATTGATATTATTAACCATTTGCGTGCTGATTCGGAATTTAACTAACTTGCAGACTCTGAAGTTCATATTGGATCAACTATTTCATTTTTAATGTCTGTTAATCATTGTAATATCAGTGTTTACTTCAGAGGCATTAGATTATAATCCCATTCTAGAATACAAATTAATAAGTGAAACAGGGTCTTAATTTCTTTCCTGGAAAAAAAAATTGACGGGACTTGCTGTAAGAAATTGCATGTAGACTAGCTGAAGTATTCTAAAAATATTACTGGGTTCTCTTGATGGAGTCAAACCTTTGGATCACTAATAATAATTATCATCTACTATGGGGATAAAAGTACATTTAATTATAGGATGATAATTGTTTTAAGAAAAGCATTTTCTGCACAAGTACTTAATATGATCATTTTTTGCTACAGTGATGATGACATGATCAGTATTGGTAGCATGATGAGTTTGAATGATACCGCAGATTTCAATTTGGATGATGATGATGATATGGAAGTGGCACCATCACCAAGGTTACGGCACAAAAGAAACTTGTCATCTGGCAATGTAAAATCCTCTCCAGGTACATAAAATTATATATATTATGGAGCCTTCACAGAATGGACACTTCAATATCAATTTTGGGCAAAAGTACTACATGGCTTAACTTAAAATACGTTCACAATGCTACCACATGGGCAATCAGATATTGTTTGATGCTGGTTCATGAGCATATTGTATTGCTTACGGTCTCCCTTCAGAAGACAATAGATAAGACTGGGCTTCTGATAAGATTATGCAGCAATTTTTGGCCATATTATGCGTAAACATGAGTTGATTATGCAGAAATTTAAACAATTTATAAAACTAATAATTAGGCCCATCCAATTTTGTATTTCCATGCTTATGGTAAATCAGGACTCAAAATTGCGTCCAAGACATGTACAGTCGCATTTGCACCTGAATTTTTTCCTCTTTGCAATTAAAATACCTGGAGGAGTCACCAATTTGCGACCAGCTTTCACCGTTGAACTAAAAGGGTTAGTAGTTGGCATTTTGCCGCAACTTTTGCTAAAGTAAACACAGCGCTCTATAAAAAATTGTTGTTTGTTGTCATGAATTTTGTTTCAATTTGGAGATATGGAGCAAAATTGTAATGTGGTTGGACTGCAATCCATTCCCTCGATCATTCACCATTTCCAGTGGTTTTTGTTACACATGTAGTACGGGCTCCCGTTTTCCCTACGATTACAAATAATACAATTTAATTTGCAACTGTAACTTGCAAGTAAAGTTAATTCACCTCTTGTCGCAAAATTGCGAGCAGATAATGTTTTTTTTTAATTTCAATCCCAGGGTATGTTTATAACACAGTTTAACAAGTGTTCAGGCTCATTTGCTAAAAATGCTGGAAACTGCTTACAACCTTTCAAATACATTTATAAGGGTTTCAAAATAGTCAATCTCTTTGGCTTTTATGTTTTTGAGGATGATAAGCAGCTGCTTTACCACTAACATCAGGCATTTCTTCTGTTTTATAAATGCGGAAAATATGGTAATTATGTAGAGGATCACGCGGATCCACATCGCTGCATCCTGTCAGATGCCATCAGTCAAGAGTGTAAAAACGTTGGATCTTGAATGGTTAACTTTATAAGTTTGCATTCATTGCTGTTCAAACCAATTTGTCCCATTGTGCTATATTTGACACCATTTTTTTTTTACAATTAATTTTGTCTAGAACCTTGGGCAATTACAGTGTAGCTCGGAGATAAGCATCCAACACAAAAAATGCATGCACCATTTTGGTGTATGCATCTACATATGTGCACATGTGAAATGCATTTACATGTATTCATGGCCATTACATTAAATTTTATTTGTATTCTATGTTCAGTTAAACAACGGGAAACTGAAATACACGTTGTGCATTATTTCATGCAGCTTTTTACATAGGAAAAATTGGTTACAAATACACGTTGTGCATTATTTTATGCAGCATTTTATGTTCTGGGATAACCTACATAAGGGAGAAATTGGTAGCCAGGATGTTGAAGTTGCTGTCTAACTAGAATGAGAAGTTCAACATATTGTTCATGTAGCAGTTGATTTTTTTGAGAAAGGTTTTGAAACTATAATTATTAAAGCTGCATTTAAAGACAAGCAGATTAAAACTATTGACGATTCATTAAGCAGTTAATTCTGTATTCAATACAGTCATGCTTGAGAAATTGTCTTTTTATCTGCATATACAGTAAGGGAAAATTAGGACAATCGTCTTTGTTTTGTCACAGCTGCAAAATTAAAGGAGCAAACTGACTCTACAGTTACCAGTTCACTTTCCGCATCTCCCCTTGGTGGTAAAGACAAGAAAACACACAGAATAAGGTCAAAGTCTGCATTGGGAGAAAATGTCAAGGCTATTGTGAGTGAAGCACAAAGAAAACAAGATGCTCTTAAGAGGTATCATCCAGAGGTTTTCCTAAAAGATTTTCCCATCAAGAAACAACCTAAGATTTGATGAGTTGATTTGAGTTCTGTACAGTTTCCCCAACTATAATTATTGCATATATGTATACATGATTATAATTTATTACATGTACTTTTATTATGGCATCTTTGTTTCTTTCTCAATATCTCATTTACATACCAATAAAGTGGAATGAATTCCTAGGCTTTGTGGCTTTCATCCTTCACTTGTGTTTTTTTTTTCAAGTTCTGCGTTTGTTTGTTTGTTTGTAGAAGAACTTAACAATTTCAGTGTTCTGAGATAAAATCCACTTTTGGGTTGTATCCTTGTTGAACTGTGCTACTTCGCACCCCTTGGATACATGTATGTCCTTTATTCCTGCTCTCAATTCTGTGTATTATATTATTATTATTATTATTATTATTATTATTATTATTATTATTATTATTATTATTATTATTATTATTATTATTATTATTATTATTATTATTATTATTATTATATCTCCTATAACTTTATGCCGATTTTACAACACAATAGCTGAGCCAATTCTTTGGGCCTAGGGCTAAAATGAGGTAGAAGTCTATCCTACTTGATAGAGAGTGTCTTTCTTAGGATGCGAGATGTTCCTAGCAGTGCAATCTTCTGTAGTTCACTAATTTTGATGTTACCCGGGATTTGTTTGATGTATTTCTCCAAGCCCTTTTTTATTAGTCCCAGCGCTCCAATCACAACTGGGATCGTCATTATTATTATTATTATTATTATTATTATTATTATTATTATTATTGTTATTATTATTATTATTATTATTTATTTGGTGAGGGTGAATGTGGCTGTTGAGGTTAAATTCTGCTCTGTTTTTTTTTCCCTTTGAAAGAAATCTACGTCTGTCTTTTTGCAAAAATCTCTTCACTAGCTTACAGGGGGCTCATTCAGGGGCCTGAGGTATCAGGCAAATTGACTGGTTTTCCTCATGAATAATTTACTATTTGAATGGTAGGGTATGTTTTTCTTACTGTGTCAACTTGCTTTCTTTTCAAATACCCAGCTGCAAAACCTTAAAGTGAACCTCCTTATTTTATCTAGTACTCTTTATCTATGTGTGCATGCAAGAAGTGTGAAACCATTAAAATAATATAAGAAAGTAAGGAAGTAACTTATTTTCTTTGACTTTTCTGCCTTTATTCACCGAAAATATTCAAACATCAAACTTTCGTTTTCTTTAGAAGCAGTGAATTATGACAGTTGTGTCAAATGACTGTCCATGTCCTTGTTCTGTAGGTTAAGCACTGGTTCTGACATTTCATCAGAAATCTCGGACAATGGCCAGGTAATTTGATCAAACTTGCTCTTTTACTCACTGTACAATGTAAAGCAATCAGTGACTGTCCTGTAAATCTCCTAAATAATATTCTTACAAAAATGCCATTGTTTTGGCCAAAATTGATTATGTCTATCTTCAGGATGTTTCAAATGACAAGAGCAAAATGGAAGCTGAACTCATCAGTAAGTATTACTTCTTATGAAGTAAATAGGGCTTGTTACACACGTATGTAGATGTATTGGGAGATGAATAACATGGCATTATAAGTGTTTTACTACAAAACATGGCCATGTATGGTAGTCAAAGCAAAAAATACTATGTTTATCAATGATGAAACTCTGCAACTTAAGTTACAGTTACTGTTGATGCCTTAAATACATTATGATCACATTTGACCTGCAGAAAATACAGTACTTAACATCACGATATTCATGATCTGTGGGTTAAGTTCATTCAGCTGCTTTGAATCAATCTCTTGTTAGTAGCCAAGAGCTAGGGTGACACAGAAATGAAACAATTTTGCCAAACCATTACAAAAATATTTCATGTCAGGGATGGTAACGGTCATTTTGCCGGCTGAAAGAGCAGTCACTGCCCGACTGATTACACTTAAAGTTTGTCAGTCATGAGCTTGGTAACTTGGCCTGTAATCCAAAAGGAAGCAGTCCAGATTAATCTTCTCTTTGTTTATTACCCCTTGTTGCTCCTTTAACTTAAATACAAGGGGAGCAGGGATGGTGTAGTACTTGGTGAGAGCACTCGCCTTCCACCAATGTGACCCAGGATTGATTCCCGGGTTCGATGCCGTATGTGGATGAGTTTGTTGGTTCTCTACTCTGCACCAAGAGGTTTTTCTCCGGGTACTCCGGTTTTCCCCTCTCCCCAAAAACCAGCATTTGATTTGATTTGTTCTTATTTAATAATTTGTAGTCTCCCTAATTAGTAGAGCGCTCGTGCTCGGCTAAATAACCTTGAGACATAAATAAAGTGATGATAATGATGATTACCGGTATTATTATTATTATTACTATTATTATTATTATTATTATTATTATTATTATTATTATTATTATTATTATTATTATTATTATTATTATTATTATTATTATTATTATACAAGCAGCTTAGCATTAAAACAAAGCGATTTACCGGTCCCCCCCCCCCCTCCCCCCAGATACGACGTGATGGCATGGTAATGGGTTCACGTCTCCTTAAACCTGGATCTATTTCCTTGCTTCCTTCGTGACGAATTGCTTTCTAACTGCAATGATCATTCCCTCATACATTTGGTTGTCATGTTGATACTACTTAACTAATAAATATGCTTGGAGCACCCTTGGTCCAAGTCTCTAATCAAGCAGCCATTAAAAATGATTTTATCGGAATACAAATGTGTTATTTGATTTAGAGTGGACACGATCACGCACTAAAGGTTACCGAGGAGTTAAGGTCAAAAACATGACCACAAGTTGGCGAGATGGGCTGGCATTTTGTGCCATACTGCACAGTTTTCACCCCGATAGAATGTAAGTTGGCACAGCCAGTTTAACTTTAATCACCCAATTTCGATAATTATATTAAAATTCGGTCTTAAACAAAAGACATCATCTCGAGGCTCTTGGGAATTAACTCATACAAATCCTTTTTTTTTTTCGCCAGAGCTCATTATTTCATTGTCCATTATTTTCATTATGTTCATAATTTTAATTTGAGTTTTAATATATCGAAATTGGTCTATTATTGAGCGAGAGTGCTGTGGGAGAGACTGTAAACCGCCATAATTCTCGTCAAGGCATTTATACGTGACAATTTTAAATGACATGTGTATGTTCAGATCGCAAGAAGTCGCTCTTGGAGCGCTAAGAAATGAAGAACATAGGCACAATAATAGTGTTATAATAGTGGCCGGGCAAAATCGAGAGTCCTAAAGAAGGCGTGATCTTGCTCCTTTCCAGATTTCACTTGGTTATTTTTCTTTCCTTGGTGGGCAAAGCAAGAAAGAGAGAGAGAGACTGTTCGTAGTTGAATTCATGTAGTTTGTGGTTTCTGTTTTTAATAGTAATTAGTTTATGGTTATTCCTTTTTGTTTGATTTTATTCAGTGATTTTTCATCGCTCGATCCAAGCAACATTAAGGACAACTGCAAGTTGGTAGGTATAACAAACAGTTTAAATTATGTGTTGCTTTTGATCTTCTTAGTGGAGCATTGCTAAGCATTGTAAATTTGTTCTGCTTTCAGGCGTTCTCGGCGTTTGAGAAGCTGGGTATTCCTCGGTTGTTAGATCCAACACAGATGATGTTCTCACCTGTCCCAGATAAGCTGTCGGTCATGACGTACGTCTTCCAGATAAAGACGCACTTTATTAAAACGCCGGTTCCCCAGCCTAGCCCCTTTAATTTAAGAAAACCTGTTCCCCGGTCTCGCCCTGCACCACCTCCACCACAGGCTTCACGGGAGGCCCCAGCAGACTCTGGTAAAGGCAATGTAGCCAACAGTTCATCAGATACTGGTAATGGTGGTGATTCAAAGGAGACGAATGGAAGCAAAGAGCCTTATAATCCATTTCTTGAGGACACTGCGGATGTCGAAATGGACGCTAGCCCTGAAGGGTCATCGTCTCCGGCGACTAAGCGCAGTGATGCTGGTGACAGCAAGAGTAGTGAGAAAGAATTGATTTCAGGGTCCTCAGATTCCAGCCCGGAAAGCAAACTTTCGATGCTGGAAGAGACCAGCAAAGAGCTCGAGTCAAATGTGAAAAAGGAGGCAAAACCACCTCCTAAACCACCAAGGTTACAACAGGGAACTGATAGCCCTGTTGTCGACACAAAGACAAAGCCAAGTGGCTCTGTAGATAAGAAAGAAAAGAGTGTATCAAAAGCTCTTTTTAATCCATTCGATGCAGGAGACAATGAAGAGAGCAGCCCTGTTCCTTTGAAAACGAGGAAACCCCCAGAAGGATACAATCCATTTGATGAAGACAATTCTTTTGATTCGCAAGAGAACAATGGAAGTAGCAAGGGAAGGAAAGTAGGTTCCAATCCATTTGATGAAGCGGACGATAACGATGTTGTGACGGAGTCCACGAAGGTTGCCGATCAAAACGTCGAGAAAAAGGAAAAACAGCAAAGGAAAGTTTCTTATCCTCACAGTTTTAATCCATTTGGAGATGATGACGATATCGAGTCTAAGGGTATCGAGGAAAAGGAGGAGTCGTCATCAAAGGGCTATAACCCTTTTGATGATGATAATGACAACGAAGGTGAAGGTGTAAGTAATAATGCGACGCCTGTGAAACGTTTACCAAGGAAATCAAGCTTACAGAATAAAGAAAAAGGGAATCAGAGTCCTCAAACTGGAAGAGCATCGCCATCAGGCGGATTAAAACAACCGGTAAATTGAAGAAGTATTCAGAATACGTTACCCCCCCCCCCCGAGCAAGTTCCTCATTACGGGGATCGCAAGTAATCAGGTATTACGAAATGACAGCGGCGTCTAGAGGCAGCGGCGGTCCGTACACTGACTCCACATGGCATCTCACTTACCCCTTTCCACGAAATATCTCGCTGTTAGCTTTCGTTAACACTGAAATCACTTTTCAAAAAACTTATAGAGCCCAGCATATGTGCTTTTCAATTAATCAAATTTAACGGAGATCAAACAGCCTGTTTGCAGGCTACAATCCCTTGCGGTTCTCGGAAACGGAGACTTCTCGGACGCTACAGGTTCTCTCAATTCTTGTTCCTTTACAAAGCACCTATTAGGTGAGCGATTTCACGAACAATCGATATCATCGAAACCTAATAATTTTCTTCGTTTGTGGCCTCTTTCAGATCAGACAAGGTACTGTGTGACTATTGCTTTTGAAATAGGCCATTTCCGAGTTCATGTCTGCCTCCTTTTCAAAACTAGCCTAAGTGCGAAGTTTTTGTGATGGTGATTAGTTCTACTTTACATATAAAGGAATGCTAATTTTCATAAGAAAAACTTCGCACGTAGATTCGCTTTAAAGAGGAGGCAGACAAACTCGAAAATGGCCCATTGTAATGGAGTATTCAAATTTGTGACCCAAAAACACTGACTGCTTGAAAATTACAAAAAGGTCTTAATTACGCCAGCGAGGTTGAACCCGCAAGACCAATGCACTCGGTCTGTGATAAATGTTCTGCATGGTGGGACGCCAAACAACCCACACAGTGTTCGAAAAGAGCACGCCATGGAGTTCTTGGTCTGACCTCTTCTCTCTCTCTCTCTCAGACAAATTTTGTTGGGCGTTTAATTCTGTATGAGACCACAGACGCACAAATAGCTGCAAGTCAAAGGGAACCTTTCCGGGTGCTGGAAATACAGAAAAAATAAAGATTATTGCTGTTAATGGCCGTTTTTATACTAGAGACGCATAATTCGTCTGGGACGAACTTGGGCAAACATTTTTTCTGCGTCTGTTAAATTCGTCTAGTATAAAGACGGCCACAAGACGCATTATGCGTCTGGACGAAGAATTTATTTTAGTGCGTCTTCGAAGACGCACTCAACTGGAAATTTCGTCCAGACGCATTATGCGTCTAGTGCCCGTCTTTATACTTGACGAAATTAACAGACGCAGAAAAATTGTTCGCCCAAGTTCGTCCAAGACGAATTATGCGTCTCATATAGTTCGTCCCGTCTTTACACTAGACGGATAACATGAGAGACGCATAATTCGTCTGGACGGATTATGCGTCTCTAGTATAAAAACGGCCAATAATGTTTAGATTTTTTAACAGGTTAAAAATGTCAAAAAGAGGCAAGCACCGCCCCCTCCTGCTGTCAAGTCATCGGATGACCCATGGACTGCAAGACTCCCTGATGAAGTTATGGCTGTGAGTGTTCAGACATTCCAAGAAAATATTGGCCAAGTTGACCCTAGGCTTTGTATACGATCAAGTGAAGCTCTGATCCTCGCAATTATGAACGCAATCTTTGCAATTGCGTAAAGAAGCCTGAAAAATTCAGGACTTCAACGGGGT
>BLFP01004720.1:235918-245918 GCA_014634505.1 Montipora efflorescens
TTTGAACCCGTGACCTCGTGAATCAATGATGAAAAAAAAAATTGCGTTCGTAACTGCGAGAATCATAGCTTCACTTGATTGCATATATGATCCATTTCATATACCATTTCATCATTGATTCATTCCTCACGGGAACATTAGGACCCACAAATGACCAGCTCCCAACGTCAGTGGCTTCATATGTCGGTTGGTTAGAGTGTCGCACCAGTATCGCGAGGTCACAGTTTCAAACCCCGTTGAAGTCCTGAATTTTTCAGGCTTCTTTACGCAATTGCAAAAATTGCGTTCGTGACTGCGGGGATCATAGCTTCACATGATTTCATATCCGCAGTTCATATACGATCCATTTCATGTATCATTTCATCATTGCTTTGTCTACGATCGCTAACTTTTGCCGATCTTATGTCACAAACGACCTCTGATGATCGCAACCATGACCGTATCCTGACGACACCATGCGATCACCAAGGTAACTGTACTCATACGTTTGCGTTCGGATGTCCAACTCTTTAATACGACTGTTTCGATATCAGAACAGTCATTTCATTTGACTACGCGAAGGTAATTAGGTGGTTGCAGCGGCGGCATGAGGTAAGGACGCGACAAATTCGACTGCTCTCGTGATTCGTTCTGAAACAAATAAGCTCGAAATAGTATACAAGATAACCAGTGGAGCCTAATCCTAAACACAGTTGAGCTGCATCCTAGTCCAATGAACATCGAGTTTGTAAAGAGCTGCGTTGCATCAGGCGGCGTGACACTGAGGCAAGGGGGGTTGGATTTGCATGCGAGCACTGATAGACTAGTTGCTTAGCAACAGGCGAAAGGACAACTGAGAGGCAACTAGGCATGATTCGAACTTACGTCCTCCGTGTCACCGGTAGGATGCTTTTCCTTTTGAGCTGAAAGAACACTTGGGGTACTAGGTCGTTACTCAGGGTTTTTCGTAGACAGTGTGTCCCGTTGCGTGCTCAAAATCTCGCTCTGACCGCCAAATAGATTTGTCTTGAATGGTCCCGAAGTCAACCTCATCCCGCATTGCATGTAGCCAACTAGTTGCTTCTGTCCAATTGGGTTTCATAGCGTCCTTTAGTTGTTCGTAGAATTCTTACTTTTCATACGCGCCCTACCAGCTTTCATCGTTAAATTTTACCGCGTTTGAATAAAGGTATTTAAAATTTCTTTTACGTAGTCCCCTGCGATCTTAAGAACAGGAGATCTTCGGTAACATGTTTTCTCTCTTTTAGAGGCGCCGCCGACCCACAAGACCAAACACACCTGGTGCGGCTGAACAACCATCACCTCACACATCCCCCGCAAGAAGTGGACCTAAGAGATCCGTCCCAACTCCTCCAAGACGACCACCCCTTATTCCTAGCTTTGACGAGTGGAAAGGTGATAGAGGAGTCGCCGGCGATAATGAGAGGCCAGCGGCAAGTCAGAGCGCAGAGAATTTGTCGAATAAAACAAATTCATCGGAAGAAGTCGACGAATCTCGGAAAACCTCTTCGCCATCACCAGATACTAGCGCTCGCCGATCGCCAAAGGTATCCAGTAGCGACGGACCTAATCAGGCCGATATAAAGTTGCTAGCACGGCAAGTGCTCATGGACGCTCGCAAAAAAGCTGGGGCGAGCGGTGCGTTGCCTAGGGAACGAGTGGCCGAGATAACCAAGACCAAAGATCCGACTTCAAACGCTCTTGGTGCGCAGGACAAGGATAATAAGGTAACTGAAGGGTTTATCTCGAATTTTGCTTTTGCAACGTTTGTGTGAAGTCTCATAAAGGAGCTTAAGCACAAGCCTTGCTTGAGCCACACGGATTGCAACCGGAAGTTGATACTCCTTCATATGAAAGCGAAGGCATGTAATAACTAAAATATGGAGGCTAAGGTAAATTACACTTAAATGCTACTGACTTCCGGTTGCCGTTGGGGCTTAAGCGAGGTCAACACCAACGACAATGAGAATAAAACAATAGGTTTGTAAGAGTTCTCTGCGCGGGCTTGTTAAAACCATTTTCACCATTTTTTTCTCAGTCGGAATGCCATTTTTCTTGTACAGGCAGTAAGAGCTCTATGTTGAGAAGTAACCATCAATAAAGTTAACAGAGATGGAAAATTAAAGGGAAAGTACGGTCTAGAAAGAGTTTCTCTAAATTACTAAAACGTTTTTTTAATTCGAAAATAATTGCCGTTTTGTCCAGTTCCCTGTAAAAATGTGACAAGAGCACTTTGAAGTTGCCTCTTTCGTGACTTGGAGAGCGCCATCTTGGATATGACGTGTTATGACGTAACAATAGTCAAGAAACGTGTTCGACCTTACCAAGTTCTTCGTTCCCCGATCACTTCCTCAATGTTGCGTGACCTTTCTGCTCCAAGAAATTCAATTGTAAGATGAACTATGGTAAGCGGTCTTGTGGTTCAATAGCTAGTAGGCCAAGTAGGCCATAAGTGCGACAGAAACTCAAGTCTCTTAATACTAACTTGTAGATTCTCTGGTCAATCAAACTAGGCGGCAAAAATCAGCCAGAGCAAATGTAAACAAGACAAAAACCTGAAATATTCGACAAGCGTACCTTCTTTTCTTTTTCACTTTCTTTCTTCTGCGACAACCGTCTTTTATGCTTCCGCAAATGTATTTGTTTCGCCGACGAAACTTTCAGATGTTACTCAATACACATAGCAAGGCATTTTTACAGCAACAATTACCGCTGTTGGTGTTTTACGCTTTCGAGAGGGATGAAACTAGACACATGTCTATTAAATAAGTTGGCCTGCGAAAATAAAATATGAAGGGATTCCTTAAACCTGAAAACCTGACTGCTGTATTGTCTGTTGGGGTCTGTCATTTTGCTAAGGAGGACTTCAAGCGGGATCTTCAGGTGTATGAATATTGGTCTTGGTAACATTCGCTTCATACCGAAATCTCAGTCAACCAGTCCAAAATATCATTATATTGGAGCGAGAAAACTGAATCAAGTAATATATTGATGACTTTCACTGTTATACGCTTTTCCAGGCAATAAAATGAACAACTTGAAATGTAGTTAAATTTTGTTAGCTTTATAGACACTACTGAAACGATTTACTTTTACCATTCGATGGAAATATATAAATCTATCGTTTGTTTTAAAGTTGTAACAGGGATCTCGTAGAAAACCACGGTAGACAGATTAAACTTGATTCCCGGTGTTTATTTCACAGCAATAAGCGCTGGATAGCACTGCAAGCTCTCTTTCGCTTCGTAAAACTCCTGCATATAACTCAGATAAAACCCTGTTTAACGACCACGAGGAAAATCTGTTCTGATGGTGGAGTCAATATTAATACAATTTACCCTCTGGATTAAGATGCAAGTCTACAAAGTATCGCTCTCCTTGCCTGTGTTTTCCTCGTTTAAATCAAGTACATCTAGTCCGAAGAAATCCTTGACTATTGCTACGTCATAGCCTCGTTTGCAGGATGGCGGTTTTCAATTTAAAATAGCCCATTTTTGAAGCGTTATTGTTGGCTCTTTAAACACATTAAACCCAAATGAGTGGTCAAGTATGACAATACAGGTAAAGAACTTTCGATTCAGAGAAACTTCTTCTAGGCCGTACTTTCCCTCTAAGGGGTCAATCCTAGTTCATACAAAAATCGAAATAGATGACATTCGGTCAACAAAATAATGGTTTCGTTTTTGGTGTTAAAAAGCTGTTCCCTGGGTAAGCACGAAAACTGATACCTGCCTCCTACCAGCCCAGTCCTCTACATTCAGCGTGAGAGCCTAAACTGCTCGCCTCTTCCGATAGCTAAACCACAAGAAAACAATTTCTTTATTTTCTGAAACACTTGTAGTATTAAAAACGAATCAAAGCCTTTCTGTACCAGGGCAAATTATCTGATTTCTTTCTTGTTTCGGTTGTTTTAGAGTGATAACCAAGAGGCATTGAAAAAGAAAGAAAGTCTGCGGCTACGAAGGGTGAGTTGGTAGAATAGCGACAAAAAGAAGAGAACTTTGGCTGCTTACCTGTTGAAAGACTTACTTCCAAAAAGAACGCGGAAGTGTGCGGTTTTGGAAACTTAGGTTTTGTACAACTATCACTACTACTTTGTCATTCGAATAAGGGTCAATCACAGAAGAGGCCGATTATTGACGACGCTTAATTGACAACTGCACTACCTTTGTGTCCTTTTGGTTTTGGCACGAAATGTGAATACCCGCTAGGAAAGTAACAAACTTTTATGAGAGGAAAATTGGATCGGACTCGTGCCTTCAATGTTGGGGAGTTTTCCCAACGAGAACGGAAACTTCCACGAAAACGTCGCTTCAGTATATAATTTTGAGGTATTGCAAGTCTTTCATCTTCGCAGTTCTCTCATCTCGTTCTCGTTATTTTGGTCTCAAAGATTTGATAAATTCCCCCAGGGTAGTTAAACGAATTCAGAGAAATGGGAAATCCTCACGTTTTGAGTAGGACAATTGGGAGTTTAAGCGCGGACAACGCCAACGCCGACAAAAAGCGTCAGTTGAGAAAAAGAATTTAGTGCAATGATAAGAATTTCGCCATTAGTCCATCTTGTTCACGTTTTTCAAAAGGGGCTGCTTAACTTGACTCCCTAATGTCATAAACCAAGGAAAGTGATGGTGAGCCTTAACTTTTTGTTATACATGTCCTTGTCTTCAGGAAGAACTTCAAAGAAAGAAGAAGGTCAACGAGAAAGCGCAGAAGTTGGTCCAGAATGCCATTGGGAAAGAAATGGGCCAAAAGTTGGCCGAATCTTCTTCGGAGCAGCTAATAACTGAAAAACAAACAAAGGACGTTGACGCGGAAACATCAGATACTAACACGGAGCAAAAAACTGTTAAAAACAAGAATTTGCAGCATCGTCCTTTGAAACTCAAAGACAAAGAGAATGAGTCGAAGAAACAAAGACCGTCAGTAGAAAAAGATGGGAATACTTCGCCAGATAAACCGGGTTTTCAAGAAAGCGAGGAATTGCAAAGAATTCGGCAGATTTTGAACCAAGGCAAAAAGAGTAAAAAGCCAAGTGACTCTGAAAACATTGAGCAACAAAATGGAAAAATTAATCCGCAAAAATCTGACAGTTCGAAAGAAAGAAATATTTTTGATAGTAAATCGTCGACTAAAAATGCAACGGTGAATGGATTTTCGAAGAGTACGACACCTTCAGCACCTCTGCGGTCAAATACTCTTGCACCCAATGCGGGCCTACATGCGTATATAGAGAGTAGAAAGATAAACTTCGAAGTGTTTGAAGTGCCAGCCGATCAGTCCCAAAGTGATGGCCAAGAAGTTGCAGAGAATGGTAAACGTTGCCCAATAAAAGTGCATAATGTATTCATGCTTCTTTGCAAGTGTTTAAGTCCTTGCCCACAAACAAGTTACTTAGTATGGGTTAGGTTAGAGCGATACTATGTGAAGTCTCACACAAAGTAGCACAAATTCTGGAAGACATCTTCATTATTTCAGCATCAGGCTCTCTTCCTTCATATTGTTTTGTGACTTGAGGATTTTTGTACATAGCATGGATTCATTGCAAGTTACTGAGATTTTTTTACTCCGATGTTTTTTGTTTAGTAAGCCATCTGCAACGGCCGCCAATTCCAGGGAGGAAAAGGAATTTTGACCTAAACTGAACGATGAGTCGATATGTACCTCTGGGTTCCTATCCTTCGGAGTGGTGTTAAGTGAAGGGGCCGGCTGTCTTCCGGATCCCCGGCTAAAATTTAGCTGGTTTGTTGAATTCTCGTTTAGAAGAATTGGCGGTTGCAAATAAGACTGCAAATTAGATATTTACTTTTTTGCCTCAAAGACGTTTCTTTCACTTACAGATACAAATTCCTGCATTGAAAACAGAGTTCATGGCACGTCTGAGGTATGAGCAAGTAGTTAGTTACGGCTTGCAAAATCAAATCGTTGTGCAGTAAAGTCAGGGACTTGCTAACCGTTTCCCGACCCTTCCGTAACATACGAAAATCATTTTCCCGACCGGGAAAAATGTCCCTTAAAATGTCCCTTCAGGAAAAAGCAAGGAAGGAGTGAAAGAAACCAAAAGTACGAGTTGGAGTGAGGAGTGGCAAATGTCGGGGATGTTGAAGTGTTTTTTAGTCGGGTTTTTTGTCCACTCATGCGTAAAATACTCTCGAACATCTGAATTTATGTTTTGGAAAGGTGCTAGGCTTCTGTAATAACTGAAATTTGCGGCCATTTCTTCGCAAAGGGATAAATTACAAGAACCTTGAATGGGTTCAAGTTTGGATCCATTTTTATCATTGCCATTCGTAACGATGGCCGAGAACGGGAGGCAGCCTCCTACGCTTGTCTTGCGATCCGGAGGTCCCGGGTTCAAGACTCGTTCTGACCACTCGTATTTGTTCCTGGTAGTCCCTGGTTCATCTTTTTCGGCCGCACTTGTAAACAGGCAACTGGTTTGCCTCCGTTCATCTGGCGATTCTTAGAGCGACTTTCATATGACCTTGAAAAATAAACGTAGAAACAGAACGTACACAAAAATGCAAAACATTTAATTGGTTTATCGAACAAAAACAAACGAGCGCGAATTTTCATTGGCTTAGCAAACGCCGATGCAAACAACGTCGTCTCTCCGTGGAACTTTCCGGAAAGTTTCGCTTTGACGTCATTTGAAATGCAGCAATGTGATTGGGCAATCGAGCTGTTTACTACCCATATTAGGAGTTTTCTTGGAGGAAATAAGGAGAAGCTTTGCTTTAAATCTTGCCAAACATTGGTCCGTGAAAGGAATTGCGAACACTTTTTCAAGGTCATATATTCGAAAGTCGCTCTAACATCAAGTATGTATGAAATGTATGGTAGAACAGAAACCATTCTCGCTGTAGTGCGTGAATGAAGCAAAGAAGACCGCACTTGATTTTGAAGCTTGTTTCATCCCTTTTTGTCTTGGAACTTCAGAGCAGCCTGACCAAGCATGTTCACTGTCGTAACTTCAGGGAAAAGAAGTTTACATTAGTTTAAAAGTTTCGTATGTAACCTAGGTACTCATTTAACATGTTTAAATCTTGTTTTCAGCCGAACTCAGATCAAACATCATCGGATCCTGAAGAAACTCAAACTCGGGTGAGAATTCTTTATCTAATTGGGCGGGGCTTGAATTTTTGAAGAAAATTCGTGGATAAAAAGTCTTTGAATACCTTAACGTGCGAAAAAGTTAAAATTATATTCAACATGTTTTGCAAACAGTAGGAAAACAGCAAGAAAGACCCCATCCAAGTGCATGTGATTGACGCGCGAATGGCGTAGGTGTCTAATTTGGAATTGTTCAAATTGGACACCCACGTGTTCGCGCGCCAATAGGCTAGTTTTGTGCAGCAACAAAAGACATTTTCCTTTGTTTTGTACCAATAAAATGCAAATTATTTCCCTGAACCTCTATTCTGTTCTTTTGATGCTGCACAATAGACCTTATTCACGATGGCCGCCATGTTGGATTTGCTATTATCATGCAAATTAGCTACACACTTTTGAGGGGGCAAACAACACAAGTTCGAGAGGTTATAAAGAACATCTTTGCCACACAGATGATTTGTTTCACGTGCATTGAATGTTTATCACCTAAGTAGTAAAATAGAATGATTACAGAAGTTACTTCGAGGTTTTGTAGTAGAAAGTAGAAAGTCAAAATGTCAAAGGCATTCAAACATATAAAATTATTATAAAAGGTACTTGATTCTAAATTCTAAAATGTACTTTTAGCAATGTTATTTCAATATTTCGACGAGCCGATTTTCCGCAATTTGCCTTTTTTTCCAATGTTTGCCCCCCAGCATAACGCATGGCTAATTTGCATGACAATTTGAAAACTAACATGGCGGCTATCTTCAATAAGGCCTATTCGAAACTAGCATATTAGGCGACAAATATGCGGGCACAGAACCAATCATGCGCAGATTCGAGAATTTTGAAATAGTTACGAAATAATAATAATGATAATAATAATAATCATCATCATCATCATCATTATAATAATAGTAATATCGTAGGAATTTCAAGATACCTCTGAATACGTCCGCCAAGAACTTAGATCATTGGAAGAACAACAAGAGGCATTGGACAAGGTCGGAGAGAAACTCGAAATGGAGCTGCGACGAGCCATGGAATGCAGAGGTATCACCTCTTTTCCCTTTCTTTACTGTTACAACTACTGTTGGTAGTTAGAAAATATTTTATTTTTATTTTTATTTTTATTTTCCTCTGAGATAAATCCCTCACAGCAATTGACTTAAGTTTAATAAACGACCTGCGAGTTTATTGAACGGCTTTAGAAACATTTCACAAAAAGCGTGTCCCTCTGGAGTCCGAACAAAGGTTAAAATTGTGAGAAGAGAACATTAGCATAACAAGCCATTCACAATCTTGCTCAATCCCATAAACACCTCTATTACCCCCCAAGACTTTTGCATAACCATTGTTTGCAATTTCTCCTGGGACATGAAAATGTCCCAAGAGAAGTTGAAAACAATGCCTATGCAGATTTTTGGGGGGTAAAAGAGTTGTATTATGGAATTTGTGCTAGTAGTAAATGCCTTGTTAGTATGTTTTATATAAAGAATTCTAACGAGAGGTGTTTTATCAGTTTTTAAAGCTCATGCGCGTGACGTTTTATCGGTTTTCCTGTTTCAAATCCAGAGTACATTTTTCCCTCGAAAAAAAACACGTGAGAGGCATTGGTCTTCTCCTGAGATGACGACACTATATTCTTTGCAATGCAGAAGTGCTTTCAAACTTGGAATGTAGCGCAGTTGTAACGTCATCTCAAGACATCGCTTTCACTTGCTCTGTCGTTGAATTTGAGAGTGTCCATTTTGTTAACTTAACGCAACTTGTACGGCCCGTTAGATGAAGGAGTTAATGGAGCACGGAGTTTATTTCAAATATATGTTTCATGGTGCTGAAATTTGACTTTGCGTGAAATCTAAAATGTTGAGGCAAGGATAGGACGCAGCTCTTTACAACCTCTAATTTCATTGGATCCGTTTTGGACGCAGCTGTTGCGCTATTGTTTTCAGGGTTAGGGTCCATCGTTGATTGGTTGTTTGTTTTGGTCCTTTGTTTTATGAGCCAATCCCGAGAGCCGTTGTAATAGCTTCGTACTGACCCGACACAAGGAGCACTGTAAATAATTTATGTGGTGGTAGCATTTACGGTGTATTGTAGCAGCCAATCACAACTCTTTTCAATTCATCGTCAGGCTGCTGTTGTGTCCACCGTTAAACAAGGAACTTAAAGAGAACCTCCACTCTTACTACAGAATAAGTTTAAACCGAAGGAAATTGTGTTTACAAACAAATTTGTTCGAAATTTGTTT
The DNA here is from genome assembly GCA_014634505.1 of Montipora efflorescens. Classification (NCBI taxonomy): domain Eukaryota; kingdom Metazoa; phylum Cnidaria; class Anthozoa; order Scleractinia; family Acroporidae; genus Montipora; species Montipora efflorescens. Next base: position 245,271 of record BLFP01004720.1, read on the forward strand.
TTAAAACAGTGTTTATATCAAGAAAAGTGAATTTTAAAATCCCTTATTTTCACTTTCAAATTTCGTGGGCGCAGCCATCTTGAATAATTGTGACTTGTTACGGTTGCCCTATTGTTCTGACACAAAGAGCTTTTGTCTAATAACATTAGTTAAACCGTAACACGTCACAGTTATTCAAGATGGCGGCGCCGGTGAAATTTGAAAACAAAAATAGGCGATTCTAAAACTTATTTATTTCGGTTACAAACACTTTCTCTGAAAATACTTTAAACTGACTTGACTGTAACGGTTTTTTCCTGTGATATAAAGTTACTTTTTTTGTTGAAGTGGAGCTTCCTTATAAAGGAGTGACAGCAGCATTGGTTTCAAAAACTCCTTATTATTGCGAGCCGTTCAGTATTGAGAGTTGCTTAACGATCTAGGAACGGCAGTAAAGTGACGATAACAGCGGCTTTACGGGTGAAGTAACTGGACTTTAATATACGAGTTGATCTCACTGGCATGTTTGACGTAGGTTGCGAGGAAGAGCAAGAGAAACTAATGCAGGACTGGTTCCTACTGGTCAACAAGAAGAACGAGCTGGTCAGGCGACAAGCCGAACTCAATTTACTGTAAGTCGGTGGACAGTGAATGGTAAATTGAAGTAAA
>BLFP01004720.1:248418-253418 GCA_014634505.1 Montipora efflorescens
ACCGTACAGAGATTTTAAGTTCTAAGATTCCTAAGTGGCCTATTTCACTGCTGCCATGAGCTTTTAGAATCTCTGTACGGTGGCCAATTTACATTATCAACTCCGTTGATAAAACCAAATTTTTGTACACTCACTATTTAAGAGTTGGGATTTACGGAAAATTTGCCCATTTGAGTGAACAAGTTGTTTGCGCGCAGTGTAAACGTTTTGAACTCAAATTATGCGAGGGCAAACAAGGGAGGAAGGTGAGGCGGCCAAAAACGGTTGCTTTTCAATGATAGAAACTCACGTTTTTATTTGTCAGGAATTTCACTGCCGCCATGAGCGTCGTTTAAATTTAGACAGAGAATTACTAGTTCATGCTTTCTCCCTCCACGGAACCTTTAGTCATTTCTCGTCGTTGCTAGTGAACGGAATGGAATTGTAAACACGCGTACCGTGCACACGAACCTGTTCTTTATGCCTCGAATTCCCAATCACCACTTATAGATTTTACTGTCTAACGCCCTCGAATCCCCGTCCATCGTAAAGGACAAGTGTAGCAGAGATGACAGATGGTTTAATTTCTAATCTTTCCTCTTCCTTGTAGGAAAAACGTTGTGAGGCCATCCGCTAAATATACTAACGAAAATGTCTTTATTACGTGGAATGCCGAAGGCATCCACGTCTTAAAACCGGATTGGAATCTTTTTTTTGTTGGTAGTCACAAATGTGCATACCCCGCGGATATTGAATTAATCTCCGATCGGGTGGACTTATTTATATTCCCTACGGCATTTCCAAACTCCCCTACCGCGAGGAGAACTACAATACTTCCCAAGCTAACACGATTTATCTCTGCTAGCGCGTTAGACCACTCGGCCACCGTGACACACTTCCGTCACAGTGGTGAAAGCAAACATTTATAATAGAATCTTTCCGCCCGCCATGATTGTTTAAGTAAAGTAAGTAAAAGTAAAGCAACCATATTTAACGTCGATAACTCGTAACAGTAATTCAACTGACAAACCTGAGGTCGACGGTGCGCTCATTTTACTCCCCCCTCTCCATCAGTGCTCCGTTTTACGGGTATTTAAAGCTACTTAGCTACACGGAAAGGAAAGAAGTCGCCATGATTGTTTCAGTATTAAACTATTCGATAAAGTGGATAGATGCTTTTTCTTTGAGAAAGGCAAGCTTTCAAGGTAAGGAGAATTTTCTACGTTATTTCTAGATCTTGCTTCGTACTTGTGTGTTCCACTGTGAACATTATTATTTTGCATACAACGAATACTTCATTAGAAGCATTTTGCATAGAACGAATACGTACTCCAATATTTCTTGGGAACCAGTTTGTTCGCCGTTTTGACGTAGAGAGAAAATAAGAAAATATCTTTGAACAGCCAAACAAGATAAAAAATGAAATCAAGCTTAAAAAAAACGAATTAGCTATCTCCGTCACGGGGACTTCGCAGCCGTCTCCCATCCAAGTACTAACCTCATTCGGAGGAGCTTAACTTCAGCTGACACTTGGACTAGCATCAACGATTGTGATCTTTATGTTAAATTCGCACATAGATCTTGTCGAACTTTATAACACTTGAAAGAAAAAAAAACGCACCAACAAAAACCAGTTGTTATGCCGTCATTTTGTCACAGATGTATCCTTTGTTTCGTGAGTTGTCAGTAAACACGCAAGGTATAACTTGATCACAGGCGGCCGCTAAAATCGATGTCACTTCCGATTTTGCGATTTTACTTGTATGACCAAAAGTACGATAGAAAAATTGAACTCTGATGGAACGTAACAAAAATCTCCCGAAATGTTTTTCGCTGATGGCAAATTGTTTTATTCTCGATCGACACTTCCTAAAAGTTCCTTCTGCTCTCCTTAAAAACTACATATTAATATTTATTTACTTTTTCGTCAATATTTGTTTTGCATAAAGCAGGCTAGCAAAATCTGTACCTTGCTTTGTTCGCATTTTTGAGCGTTAAAATAGAATTTTTGGGCGTATGTTCCTGACAGCAAAAGTCGCATATTTTAACGTCCCCCATCCAGATACTAACCCCGCTGGAAAGGGGAAAAAAATTTTAGTAACATTGCTCTTGGAAAGGTGTCAGAAGCTCAGAGTACACGCTTAAGCTTGTGGTGAAAAAGAAGTTGTAAATGATCAACATATCGGCTTTGAAGCCAAATGTTTCTCGATTTCCTGTTATTTTCTTCAATCGTTCTGGGCTTAGTATTTTACTGAACCACATGTCTTCTTAGAGGGTATATAGCAAAGATGTCTACCATGGCACCGTAATGATTTACGATACCAAACAATGTCGTGTACTATTAGAGCTACATATTGTGCAAGGACTTGAATCTCCTGGAAAAAACAAAACGCCGCTCAGTTGACAGTTATGGAAAAAAACACTGTCAAGTTACTGCACTACCACACGCAATGCGTTCTTACTTTAAAAAATATCCCGTATCTCCTCAATTCTACCCCCCCCCCCCCCCTCCAGACTAAAAATCCCGTATCCCCACAATTTTTTTACCTAATTATCCCGTATCCTGATCGCTTCTCGGGCTTTTGGCTAAGATTAGTTTCTTGGCCAAGGACTACGGTCAAGTACTATTGTACAACGTACGGTACTTTTTCAGTGCCGTAAGGGGCAGGCACAGAACAGTTTCGGCTGTTTGTCTGTTCTCTCGAAAACGATGACAAGGGTTTTTTGGGTTTTTTGTTCAGCTCGAGTGTAGAATCAGGACGAACTGTTGTAGTTTCTGATAACTATTTACTACTTGTAGCTTTTGTTGAATTTTGAATCGATGATAGAGAGAGTTTTGGCGATCTCAATCCGGACTGGACTACTGGATTTAAGGATTTTTCTTAACGAGATTTCAAGTTATTGTGGAACGTTTGGTACCAAGTTACTGAAATCAAGATTATGGAATTGTAAAATTAGAACTTTGGACTGGACTATACAACACGCAATTACGGAATTTTTGAGCATTGAGAGAAATAGAGCACGGATGTTGTCTTCTTGTCTTCGCCACGGCAAATTTATACAGTTTGCAAGGAACTAAACCAGGATTACAGAACCAGACGTCGATTACAGGGCCCGGTTGTTCGAAAGCCAATTACCTTAATCCAGGATTAGCGTAAACTTTTGTTTCATGTTTTCAACTTTTTGGTCACAGTTTCCTTTGCTTATTTTTGTTTTTCAAGATTGACTTCTTCTAATGTAAAGTTTTTCTGAATATCAGCCTTGAACAGCATTTGGGAGTAGAGGATAAAACTCGTTTTAAAACCCAGTTTCTGAACAACTGGCCCAGGATGATAAGTTGTTGAACTGTGATTTGTAATAAGTTTTTCGGATGATTTAAGGCTGATCCTGTAATTTTTGGATGAAAGGAGTTAACGAAGCAAGTAAAACTGTAGGATTTGAATTAAGTCTCCTTCCAAAAAATAAATAAATAAAAGATCCCGTATCCTGATAACCTGCTAATAGGGCTTCGTTGTTTGCATTTGCAAATTTAGTAACATTAGTAATGAGTTTTTACAACAAAAAACTTTAAGTTATATTACAGATGTATCTTTCTAGTAATCTTTCGCCATTTTCCGAAGTCTACCTGTACTTGAAGTTCACTGTAACTGGACAATTTGTGTTAACTGTTTGCGCATTCCACGGATACGCCCTTGTAGGCGTCTTGTTACACATAACATGAGAATTTTATTCCATAAAGCTCGTTTGTACAAATCTATACACTTTATTTTCATATGTGAAAAAGGCCTATACAGCCAATCAGAATGGCGTACAGCTATTTCACATGTGGAAGTATAACCAATCAACGATAGCGTAAAGGCGTTTCCATGCCAGTCTCTCGTGCAAATCGTGCAAATCGTACTTGTTTTTGAATTAAATCAAATTAGAAATTTGGTTCTATTGTTAGTGAATTTTTGTTTCTAATTCGCGTTCAGAAAACTATTTTAATGAAAATTCTCATGTTATGTGTAATAAACAGTTCGCGACATAGAAAGTGCTTTGTACGGGGTTTTTCACACAAACAACTCGTGCATAAAACCCCGTAGGCCGCACTTTCTATGACGTAAACTATATGAATGTATCGAGAGCCAGTAGATTTGTCGATATAAAGTAGTAGTGTGGGTCGTTTGTTTCCAAGTCCTCTCGCCAATGTAACAATGGTTATTCTTTAAGACTATGTTTACTAGACGGGTTTGAAGTGGACCTTGATAAGTCTGTGTGGTGAAAGCCTTGGCTAAAGATGCCATGACCGAGCTTAGATACGGTCACTTCTGTTAGAGTGGAGTGACTTTCATATGTCCTTGAATAATAAACGTGAAAACAGAACGTAAACCACCCTGCGAGCAGAGCCTCCTTTTGTCTTTTTCTTTACTGAGGAGGAAAAAAGGAGGCTCTGCCCGAATCATTTCAACTCTTTGAAGCCGCCGCAGCCCGAACTTCTGGACTAGTCAATCTTGTTTTCTCTCGTCAAACCGGTTTTTCCAGTGCGAGCGTCCGTTTAGTGACAAAACCGATGGTTATAATTGAGCCCGCTGTACCATGAAAAACCAAGATGGCGGCGAGATCTGGCATATTAGGCTTGGGTTCGAAACTGTATCCTGGCAACGTGCAGCGCATATTCAATAAAGATCTTACTCGATTCATGCAGAGTCTTTCTCGAGAACGCCAAAATCGAGCAAGCAAAAGAAAGGCTCTGCTAGCAGGGTGAACGTAAGCAAAAATACAAAACATTTGAAGGGGTAGTATCATGGGAATTATCCCTTTTATTTCGACCCTAAAATTACTAAATCAATTTTCAGTGACCGTTTCATTCTTAAATTGCTTCTGGATCACCGCAGTAGCACAAAAATCTATTAAATTTTAAAAGAAAAATGAGCCACACAGTTATTTTGGGGTTTATCTAAGATACAAGAGGAGATGTTGAAAACGTCGGCCCGATGTTTTCAAGTTGGTGTTCATTTTAATCTTGGCTAAGCGTAACA
>BLFP01004720.1:260918-263418 GCA_014634505.1 Montipora efflorescens
TAACGTTGAGACTGAACGGATAAAATATATGAATACAGACACCGATAAGAAGATACGCAGCATTAAGAAGATGTGTTGAGATGCGGAAGGCAGAGCTTGACGGAAGGTATAGGTGTGACAGTTTTCAATCCTTTTTTCAGGGCTTGATAGCTGCTTTAAATTGGGTAGAGTGCATATTCATCCTAGGTAAAATGAGGGCCACTAATTTAATCTAGGTAAAAACGGATTTAACCTTGGACTAGATTTGACCTATAACATATATGGATCTTCAAAAGCAGCATTTTGATCAAATCTCTTTAAATTTGCTCTAAAGGTCTTCAGGTTACCCTTCCGAGGGTGACCTAGCTTATCAATTACCTAAGTTGACTCTAAATAGTACAACTTTACTGCTTACCGCAGAAAAACAATAGCTTAATTTCTTTTGTAACTCACCACTGCTAGCTTAAATACACTTTGTTCACAGTACTATGTGTACCTTGGAGGACATAAGTATGTGGATCTCGGTCTTGGCACCCACCGTGTTAAATGTCGCGTCCATGATGATTTCAAGTAAGTGACACAATAATTTTTTTGACTATTGAAGAGATTTCAGGTACTTCATCACCTGATGAAACGACCTGTATAGGTAGTTTCATGTGATTTGGAGTCTGTTAATCTATTGCTCTGGACCAAAAGTCATTTAGGGGTTTTGTTGAGAAGTGTTAGAAGTGAAATGCGCAAAATATTAAAGGCAAGCTGAAAATGGGATTTGATTGAACCTCTGGCCATGCTATTGCAGTGTTATTCCGTATCGGCTCTACCTTCTGAGCTTTTTTTTTTTGTTGTTGCCCTTGCTGTATTTGGATTTAGTTTTTTACCCTCAATTATGGGCAGTGTTACCACAACTACCGATTGTCCTAACTTTTACTGCGACCGTATTGTTAACAAGTCTTAGAGATACATGTAAGACCACAACTAGTGACTTTCATTCAACTGACCGAATGCAAAAATGGCCGCCAACAAATTTTTCTTTTGTCTTTGTATTGAAAGAATTTGGGCTGTAAAACGAGGCTAGTTAGGCTAATTAACACAAAGACAAAAGAATAATTTGTTGGCGGCCATTTTTACATTCGGTCAATGAGTTCCTTAACGTCCACATTAATTATAAATAAGTTGACCTAACACAACTCCCTTATCAGGTAATCTAGCCGGAGCATGTATCTTGTGTTTCATAACTTAATTTTACCGACAACGTTAACTTTGGTAGACAAACCCTTCTTCATTTCGTTTTCTTTCAAAAAAAAAGTTGTTCTAGTTACTTAATGTCAGATACTGGCAGATATTCATGTGCTATCTGTAATACAGGCTTATTAAAAGTAATGAGAGAAAATTGAGATATAGTGTGTGTATAATCTTTATACTGATTTTGATTGTACCTCCCTTTCCCTAGCAAATTATAAAGAGGCTTTTCTCAATGAATTTAGCTATATTGATTGGTCTGATCAACTTTGTCAGCGAAATGTTCAATAATTTTTATACTTCTGTAAATACCATCATTAATAGGCACTTACCTCTTACACCATTATCTCAAAAAGAGTCCAAATTTCAACCAAAGCCATGGATTTCTTCGGGTTTAAGGGCATCCATCACTGCTAAAAATAGTTTATATAAGCATTACCAAGAGAAAATGAGGGGACAGAGAGGGAGGCTCCCGGTCCTGCCCTTGGGATATGTCATGTCCACGAAAGTTATTTTTAGACGAGCGGAAGTCTGTCTTCCGAGACGTCCGCATGCAGGCCAACGTCGGTCTGATGTTTGAAAGAAAATAAATATTAATCAGCCTTCCACGTGCGCCGCCATTTTCTCTTTTCCCTAAGAACCTTGAGCGAGGCAAGACTGCATGCGGACGTCTCGGAAGACAGACTTCCGCTAGAACAAAGACTTCCGCTCGTCTAAAAATAACTTTCGTGGACGTGACATATCCCGGCCAACGCCCTTAGCCTCCCTCTCTGTCCCCTCATTTTCTCTTGGCATTACTTGAAAACGAGATCATGTCTAAGCCTCACTAAATTTAAGTGTTATGGAAATAAACTAAGTAAAACCAGATATTATAAACAATACTTTATGGAGAATATGAAGAGAACAAAAGAAATATGGAAAGCTATAAAGCAACGTATCTGTATAAAAACCAAAGGTTGTACTTTACAGAGCAAATTAGTATAATATTTGTGCGAATGAAATTAAAAATAATAAAACCATTGCTAATTCATTCAATAAATTTTCTCTAATTTTGAAGAGAACTTGGCATTATCGATTCCGAAACCGAATCTCTCTTTCAATTGCTATCTGGACAATCCACAGTTTTCCATATGTTTCCTATCACCTGCCAGTTAAGCAGAGATAGAAAATGTAATTGTCTCTAAATTCAGCGAGGGCTTGTGGCCCATTTAGTATACCTACTTCCATCTCTGGTTGTTTAAAGAACGAGTAAGGTATATGTTTGAGTGGCTCGACGTTTCGG
>BLFP01004720.1:268418-273418 GCA_014634505.1 Montipora efflorescens
ATAATTTGAAAAAAAAAACCGACATTTCATGTTATCAGTATGATAGGTTTACAATACGTCTTAAAAATCGGGAAACTTAAACGAGCTAGACTAACAACAAATTTCAGGAATCTAAATCACTTACTTCTATGGCGATATCCAGTTGAGAAAACCAAACGGGTAAGCAACCGGTGAGCAAAACGAGGGAGCAAAAGTCGATCACATCTACACGTGTCGTAAGATTAAAAATACAGAAAGGTATAAAACGGCAAGCCGACTAAATCACGAGATTAAATTACAAAGTTCAAATTCGAAGTGTCAATCATAGATTAATCAATACACGGAAATCACTGTTCTTATAGGCGCTGATCAATTTATATTTAAGTAAACGAAGCATCCTCCGCCCCTATAAGGGCGCAGTCTTTATCGTTCATGTTCTAGTCTACATAGCCTTCAACAGGGTAAATCACCGCAATCTTTGTAATAGGGCGACTGTAAACGCCTTTGGGCGTCTTCACATTGACGTTGCGGATTCTTCTATCAGAACCTGGGAACACATCAACAATCTTGCCCATGGTCCATTTTCCACGAACAGCATTTTCATCTGCCACTGTGACCACGTCTCCAGCTTGGAGGTGTCGACGTTCTACTCGCCACTTTTTGCGGGGTACTAGAGAGGAAAATACATCTCGGCTCCATCGTTTCCAGAAAGAATCAACGATTCTTTGAACAAATTCCAATCTCCGCCGAAGATTTCTGGTGGCTTGGAAAGGACCTTGAGGTACGTGTGATGTTGCACGTCCTAACAACACATCATTTGGACATAAATAAGTTCCATCGTCCGGACCAGTAGGTACTCGGCCAATGGGACGCTGGTTCACCAAATTCGCTACCTCTAGCAAGCAGGTGTACAGTTCCAACGGTGATAGAGTTTGTTCTCCTGTTGCTCTTTTTAACTCACCTTTACACGTCTTGACAAGAGCTTCCGTGCATCCGTTCTGGGATGCAGGGGCTGTGAATTTCCATTCTATCCCTCTCTCTGCGCAGAGATCACTCAGTTGGTCTTTGTTGAAACCTTGAACCATTTCCCGAAGCTCCCTTGCGGCTCCAATCATTTGAGATCCGTTATCGCTTAGCATTAATTTCGGGTAGCCACGGATGGAGAAGAAACGTCGCAAGACTTGTAAAAAGTCCATGGTAGAGCAGTCGACAGTCATCTCAAGATGAACAGCCCTGGTATTCAAGCATGTGAATATTACCCCGTAATGCTTTGCTGTTTTGTTTCGGCCGATCTTGACTTTAAATGGACCAAAGTAATCGCATGATGAAACATGAAAAGGCAGTGTGAATGGCAAAAGTCGAAGTGATGGTAGATCTGCCATCAGTTGAGTTTCAACTCTTTGCCTCATCTCTCGGCAAAAAGTACACTTGGACTTTACCGATTTTACTAGCTTGGTTGCTTTCAGGATCCAGAACCTGGTTCGGATCTTCGCTGTCGTGCTTGCTACGCTGCTGTGACCATGCTGATGTGTATGTCTGGCTATCAATAGCACTTATGTCCAGGTTTGACTCTAATTAGATGCACGCCCAATTTTGACATCCAACACAAAGTGTCCCTTTAAGTCTAAGCATTTGCTACTTATTTTCAACGATAAGGTAAGGGTAAAGGTTAGCGTTACTTTTAGCTTTGGGTAAATGCAGCAGTTAATCTTCACTTAAAGAACAGCATTTGGGGGACACTTTGTGACATAAATTGTCTGTATTCTGAGACACAAGTGATGTTGAAGTTGGCCAGAAGAGCAAGGGGACACTTCGTGACGCTTATTGAAATCCGCGTGCATCTAATTAGGGTCAAACCTGGACATATCTCACCATTTGGCAGCTGTCCTCCACTACGTTTCAGCTTAATTCTTTGAGCGAGTCTTCTGATAAATGCAGTTACTCTGATTAGCTTCCTCCAGTTTGAAAACCGTCGCGCGTCGATAGCTTCGCCGACATTTGTAACTCTCACTGCACCGACAACCTTCACCTGGCGATACTCCATGTTCTCTTTCTTGGGGAGCACCTGGGATACTTCTTGGGGCCACTCTGATTCTGGTAGGCGAAGGAACTCTGGTCCATTGCGCCATCTCTGATTTAACTCTTCCACTGGTATGCCACGGGACTCGTCGTCGGCTACATTCAATTCTCCTGGGATGTGTCTCCATCTTTTCGGGTCTGAATTATTTTGAATTTCACCAACTCTTTCAGATACGAAAAGTTTGAAGCTTCTTGACTGGCTATGAATCCATGCAAGCACAATCATACTATCAGCGAAGAACACAACATCCCCAAACTTGATTCGAGATTCCTCGCGAATTGTCCTCGCCAAACGGGAAGCAAGTACTCCAGCTTGCAGTTCTAGACGTGGGATTGATAGCCGTTTCAATGGAGCAACTCTGGACTTGGCTGCAATAAGATTGATCTTGTACTTATCTTCTCCTCTTTGTCGTATGTAGGCACATGCTCCGAAGGCTTCTTCTGACGCATCAGAAAATACGCATAGCATTGCCTCGTCACTTGCGCCGATCGCCAACAGACTTCTTTTGAAGGACACTTGATTGAGCTTTGTTATCTCCTGGAATAACGCTTTCCAATGCTCTTGAGCTTCACTTGGTATCTTGTCGTCCCAGTCAGCCCCTGTCTGCTACAAGTTCTGGAGGCCAATTTTTGCTCTAATGATGATTGCCGATGCCAGTCCGATAGGATCATAAATCCGCGCCACCTTACTCATTACCTTCCTCTTGGTTAATGTATTTTGGTCACAGGATGAGCTCTCCACTGGTACAAGCATATCTTCTCGGACCTTGAAACGCAGTTCATCAGTTTTGTGTTTCCAATCGACCCCGAGGACTTTGCCTCCGTCCTCTTCTCCATCTACCTGTAATACTGTTTCGTTTGAGTCGTCTCTATCGAGGCCCTTTGTAAGGTCTTCATTTGAGGTCCACTCCTTCACCGAAAAACCTCCTTTTGACAAAATGGTGTCAATGTTTCCAGTAAGCTTCTAAGCTGATTCAACATCACCTACAGTCGCAGATATCGTCCATGTAAGAATTCTTCGTGATGGTCTCTGCCGCTTCCGGAAAGTCGTCCTTGTTTTCTTCCCCTGTTTTACGCAGTGCTATCTGGGCCATCTCTGGGGCTGGCTTGTCTCCAAACGTCAGCACTGTTCTGACGTATACATCGGGTTCCCTTTCCGTTTGCATGTTCCTTCAAAGGAAGCGATGCACATGCTGATCCCTTTCTGGTATCAATACGCGGTGATACATTTTTGAGATGTCTCCTATTACCGCTACTGCGGGCTTTTCTTTGAAGCGCAAGATGACCCCGAACAGGCTGTTAAGCAAATCGGGCCCTTTTAGCCAGTAATCGTTTAGGGCGTGACCTTGGTACACTGACGACGAGTTAAAGACAACTCGCACTGGTGTGCTTTTCTTTTCAGGTCGAATTACAGCGTGGTGGGTGATATAGTGTACCGGTCCAGTGTAGCTGTCAACTTCTTTCTTGGATAGCTTTCTTGAGAACTGCATTCTCTCCATTTCCTGCATTTGATTATTGTAGGCCATCGCCTTTTCCTTGTCCTTTTGAGGTGCCTTTCTGTCGATTCCAACCTTTTCATTGCCAACGGCCTATTGTTTGGAGGAAGAGTGGGGTCTTTCCTCCAGGGATATGGCACCATCCACTGCTAGCCCATCCTTACATACGAGTTGGAAATTATCTCAGCTTCTTCTCTCTCCATTTGTGTCAGCTTTTTCGCACTACAAACACACGGCTTTACCTCCACTCCCATTGTTTCAGTTGTCCAAAACAGCGATAACTCCACCGGGGCAGCAAAACTGACATGATAAATGGCACTGACGGGTTGAGAATCAGCCGACGAACCTCCAAAGACTACCCATCCTAGCGGCGTGTTTCTCGCCACTAACTTCCCAGATTGCTTGGTTTCGCCAATGTGCATCTGGTCGATTCCGATCAGTATGTCGACTGGACCTTTGTGTCCTCGTAATCTTTCACTTTTTATTACCAGAAGCTCGGCGATTGGTTTAAGCCACACAGGTGACACGTCCTCGCTGATATATGGGATGCCAATTGCCTTAATTGAAACTATCTCCGTGCAGTCGATTGATGACACAGGAACCTTGTAAACTTTTGTTTTGATAGTTTCCTCCTTTCCTCCTACTTTGGTAATAGTAACTGAGGTGCCCTTTGTGCTGTTGACTCCCTGATAAGGCTAACTTGAGCTGCGGAGTCGAGGAGCGCATATGCATTGCTGTTCTTTTGAAGACCATTCTGACCGTGAATCTTACTGTTACCACTGGTAAAATAGCTTCGTGCTTGCTGGGCAAAGATGCTACACCGATCTTATCAGGAATGTTCCTGTGAAGCAGCGGGTGGTGGTAATGTGTGCATTTTTTTCCTTGATACGTTTTCGTACACTTCCGACGTCTACTGCAACTCCATGATCTCATCCTGCCGGTTTAAAGCAAGCAAAACAAACGTGATTTTCTTTGGCCAGCTTGATGCGTTCGTCAACGGTCAGAGCGCCAAACGACTGACATTAGTCCGTCCAGTGTGAGAAAGTTTTGCAAATCCAGCACTTTGCGCGTGTCGCAATGCCTTTCTTCCCGATATCTCCTCGTACGTGATGAACCGAGAGGGGATTAGTTGAACACGGTTCTCAAGGGGGCTTTTGCACGCATTCTTGATTGCATCTCCACTGTCATCCAGTCGATGAACGTCTTTAACGTTGCCTTTTCACACTCCCGCTCTAAATCTCTCGACCAAACCGTCCGGTCATAAGCGCCCATTTTTTGCTCGATGACAGATAACATGTGACTGTTGTCCATGTCGTTCAGGACACCAACTTTTCTGAGCGTGTTTGTACGGGAATATCTCCCGGCGCTAGTTCCCGATCAAAAGGACTGTATCTTTCTGGTTAAATATTGCGTTTTATTTACTCGATTACACTTTCAAAGCCTACT
>BLFP01004720.1:305488-317988 GCA_014634505.1 Montipora efflorescens
TGGAACACTTGGGCGCCATACTCAAGAACAGGTCGTATAACCGTGCTGTTAAAGTTAATAAGACTTTCGGCCCCAAAACCAGCCCTTCTCAGTTGGACCAGGAAATACAGGCTTTTAATATTTATAGTTCCTTGAGAACGGCCATATTGCTTCAGGTCGTATTTTTTGCTGATGTTTTCGCGGGACTTTCCTGTAGCTTTTTTTGAGAGCTCGATTCGTTTTATCAATGTCTTCGAGTCTCCTCCAAATAAGAAATTGTTTGTGGGTAGTGACGACGAGAATAACGACGCATCGTCCTCGTTTTGATCAGGTTTTATACCCTCTAACCGTTGCAAATTAATTTCATAATTTGCATAACTCAGCATTTCAATAGCTGACATTCCCTTGTCAATTAATTTGAAAATATGTCTAGATATGGGCCTCAAACTCCTAGTTTTTATCTGGTGTAGTCTTGGGTTTTAATCCAATATACCGTGAAGCATTTTTGTGATTTCAATCACTCCTTTAACAAGAGCACACCGCGCTGTTTCCACACGAGCGTCACATGATCTCGTTATCAAGTGAAGGTGGTTCCAAATCAGCTCATCAACTTTCGTGACAACAAGGCTTTCGCGAGATTCGGGCCGAAGAATCTTATGTGCGTCTTCTTTTATTTTTGCCTCGTCCGGTTTCTTGGCCTCGAACATGACTTCGCTGATCAGTTTTGCGAGAAGTTCGTGGACTCTGCTATCAGTCACTTCCTTTGTGGTTAGCGGTTCCTCGACGGTAGTTAGAACATCACAATCTCTATGAATTGCCGACTTACAAGTCATTCATTTCCCTGTTTACCGGGGGCACTTGAGTCGTACGAAGGCGACATATCCCTTCGTCTCTCAGGTTTTGGTTCGCCACGTCTTGTGCGGGTCTTATTTCCGCCATTTTCACTTAAGTGACCGCCCTCTTCTTGTGAGCTTCTTTCTCAGAGATCATGTTGCTCGGCGAACCAAGGGCTCGCCATAGCACTTTGCAATTTTTTGAAATTGCTTCGTTAAGGTTTGTTGTAAATTGGTCATGGAACTGGTGATCATACTACCAAATTTCAACAACTCACTTTGTTCCGGCGTTTCAACGCTGGAAGGCTTTGCCGGCGGCCTTTGCCGGCGGCCTTGACATTTGCGACCTTTGTAGCGCCACAGTTTGGCACCGGTAATGTCCCTTTTTCAGGTAAGGGAACCTCGTTACTGGTTTCAGATTGCTTTTCCCTTTCCGCTTTAGGTATCTGTGAAGGGATTTGTGTGAAAGATTTCGGATGGAGTTCCTTCTGTGCGTGCCATGATTTGGTAAATGTGATTCCAGGCACGGCGGCGCCGCACCAAGTAAAAAGGTCTCATAGAACCTTCACGAGGTTCGAAAGAAATTTGACAATCTTGTCCAAAAAACACTTTGGCAAGAAAGGATTGTTTGCTTCTGCGAAGCAAAATTGAAGTTCGTATTTTTCTCACTGAAGAAAAACTCTTCGTAGAATAACACGACTGTATAGGTGTTCACAGGGAACGTGCACTCAAGTTGCACAGGTCCGTTGCTATCTCATGTGACTTCTAAAGGTGGTGACGTAGAAGAACCAAGGCTATTTGTAGATGTTTTTTCTACTACTTTATTTCAAGTTTCGTGTTATTTTAGCTGCGTTGGTTTCCTTTACCAAGATGCACCGCGCGCAGGCATGCAGGTTTCGTATGGCATGAAACCTCCATTTTTTCTGTCGGTGGGTGGTTCTTTCGTTAAAGAATTCGTTATCGGAGACATCCATCGGGATTTGTTCTTACTTAGTGCTTCTTATTACAGCTAGTACCTTATCGTTGTTTATTAGGGATGAGATATTTTGTCGTTAATTGCAAATTGCAACATGTATTCTTGAGAGAAGTGATCCTCGCCCTT
This sequence comes from Montipora efflorescens, assembly GCA_014634505.1. Taxonomy (NCBI): domain Eukaryota; kingdom Metazoa; phylum Cnidaria; class Anthozoa; order Scleractinia; family Acroporidae; genus Montipora; species Montipora efflorescens. Next base: position 307,403 of record BLFP01004720.1, read on the forward strand.
AACTAGAAATTTTAAACAATGGTCTTCCACAGACACCTGAAAATTCATGTCTCTTCAAAGGGATTCGAACACCCGATCTCTGCAATGCCAGTGGGATGCTCTTTCAGCTGAGGTATAGAGCGAATGCATAAATGGTAGACAAAAATGTATTATTTTCTTTATGTGCTAATTAGATTCACTAGTCTTGCTCTCAAGCAACATTTCTTCTGTATTTTGTCCATGCAAACGGGGCTAGTGAGTTTAATTAGCACATAAATAAAATAACATTTTTTTGGCCGCCATTTATGCATTCGGTCTATGAAGCCACACAGATGGGAGCAGGTTAATTTGTTGGGCTCATGTTTTCATGTGAAAGGACTTGACGAATGAAATAAATTATTAGGAATTATAAGATTATTCTTACAGAGTCAGAGATGTATACAATCTTTAAGATGTCAGCTACTGCTAGTAGACCTCGTGGAAGCTCTTGTGGAGTCATTGACCTTGTTATGCCTATAGTCAGTGGTTATTAATTTTAGTAATTAGATAAGGAAATTGGGCATATTCTGAAATCAAAACCTTGACCAGTTATCTAGCTCTAGCTCCCTGAAACAAATACCACTTTAACTAAATACGTTTCAGATGGGATCCGGAGGTGCTCCAAACACTTCACGAAACCAAGAAGGAGACTATAGCTAAAGACAAATACAAAAATGTTAAGCTTACTAACTCTCTGTCAGAATTATTAAACGTTCCTTTATTTCTTAAAACTTTTCCCGCGGTAAAAATATCTACTTCCTATTCAGGCTGGCTGTTTACTCTGACTATAATTTGACCAAATCCGCGGTTTTTTTTTTTGCGCATCGCGTTAATGCCAACCAAACTTACAAACAGATTGAGGAGCTACTTGTGACATTGGTTGTGAACATGTATTTTCTTAATGGAACTGAAACTCCTGGTATTTTAACAAGGTTGAGAAAACAACGACCTACAAGGTAAAGCACATAATAAACTTATAGGAAGAACATTAGTTGGAGTCCAACTAACGAGGTAAAATGTCTGTCCAGTTGATATGTTTTCGAACAGCCCTTTTGCAACTTTCGCAAATACCTGCAGATGACTTTCATGACTGACTCGCGGAAAGTTCTATACCAAAACAACTGTAAATTATGGTTTACTCATGTTTCGCTCATTGTAACAACATGCAGTTGAACCCTAGTACAGTCAACCAATAGCGGTAGGAGGTTCTGTTATTGAGTCGGTGGAATCGTTCAAGCTCTTGGGGTGTATATTTCTATGGACCTCAGTTGGTCGACTCATTGCGACTATATAATAGGGAAATCAAACCGTCGCCTCTATGCTCTTAAGAAAACTGAAAGTTTGTGGGGTACAAGATGGGGATTTGGTGATTGTGCACTTCTCCCTACTAAGATCTGTCCTAGAGTATGCATCGGTAGTTTTTGCAAACTTACCGCAGTATCTCTGCATGGCGCTAGAAAGAGTGCAAAAGAGAGCCCTACGAATCATGTTTGGTGCTGACTTGAGCTACGAGGACGCCCTCACGCGTGCCGGGCTACTGTCTCTAGAGGCCAGACGCCACCTGGCGTGCAAGAAATTTGTGACGGAAATTATGCACTCAAGCCCGCTTTACCCCCTAATTTCTAGCAGGGTCGTTTCGTCGCAAACTTCGTATTCGCTGAGGTCAGGACCATCATGCCATGTGTTACTTGGCCGAACAGACCGGTTCTCAGGATTTGTGTCAGTTAAATATGCGTCGTATATTAATTGTGCGTAATTATGCGCATACGATTTTACTATATTGCTACTATACTATATTTATGTCTTTATATTTATATAACTACTCGTATACTTGTATGTTCGTGAGTGCATTGTCTGACCCCACCAGTAATTCAGAGAGATCTGCGAATGGTGGAAATAAACAAATATTGTGTTGTATTGTATGTTTCGAAAACTAGTTTGTTGCAACTTTCTGCCACAAACAGCACGACCGTCACTCGATCTTTTCGGACACCGTCTACACATAATACAAGGAAAATAAACAACACGAAGTTTTCGCAACGAAGACCGCAAATGTTGTGATTTATTGCTTTATCTTGCTGCTGCTGCTTGCACGCTTGGAAAACGCTAATCTATCGAGGGCCAGCGGTATGGTAATAGAAGAAGTCCCTATGTTGCGCAAGCGCAGACAGAATTCCTCTCACAAAATACACATTTCCCGTGCCCCGGACATTATCCCATGATTCTGTGCCATCATCTCATACACCACTGAAAATTACGAGTGCATACGTACAAGAAATCTCATGGAAGACTCAGGTTTACGACCTATGCAGATATCGAAACAGTGGTCGAGAAGAAAAATGTCAAACTTGATCAATGGTCAACATTGATCTACAAGATTTGTATTAGTTGCGAGCAGTAGCTCTAGTTTACAGAGCCTTTTTTTTTTTTCTGTAAGTCATCCAGGACACTTTCTATATTATGTCATTCATAAGGAGGGGAGATTTAGAGTAACTTTTTTTCCTTTAAACTTTTAGCAACGTTCCGACACTTTTTCAGCAGAATCCGTCAAGTGTGTTAATGATGCCAATTAGAATGTTAGAAGCTACGGGATTCCGTTCGTCTTGTTTCCTCTCTTCGTAAAAGAGGACCTTTCTGCGAATAGTTGGGGCGACTAAGTAAAAGAACTAATGCCATGCATACAGCATTATTTATTTAAACAGAGTAAGAATTTACCTAAGTCTCATTTCTTTTACTTTTCATGACATCATCTACTCTGTCATTTGGAATTTTATGATTGTGATCAGTTGGTAAGTGGCCGTTATTCTATTTTTTGAACTGAACATTCGTTGTCAATTTATGATCGCAGCAAATCCTTTGGCCTTTACCAGCAAGAAAATTATCCGTTCCAAACTAAATTGTGGCGTTACGATTTAGCGATTTTCGGAGGAAGCTACAAGGTTAACTCTGAAAATCCCGTATCTTTAGGAGTAAACTAGCACATCTTGTCAGAAATTGTTCGTTGAACGGAGGAATCTCTTACGGTAGTTCGGAAAAAGATGCCAAATTAGCCGCAAGGGAAAACAGAAAACTAGATGGAATTACAAAATTACTGACTTTCACCGCCGATTGTTTGCACTGTTTGCTCTGAGATGAAGATTCCTTGCACAAAGTCAAGGTGGAATTCTATAATTAAAGGTAAAAGGTAAAGTAACTTTTATTAACGTCGTTAGTTCCTTCAGCTACGAGGCTGGTATCAATGGAAACCGACGGTGCGCCCTTCCTTCAAAATTTCTGACCCCTGTCGGCTGGGACGGAAAAGGGTTCAGAATTTCTGACCCCGTTAAACTGGGACGGAAAAGAGTTCACAGTTTAAGATCCCATTCAACAGGAACGGAAAAGGGTTCAGAATTTCTGACCCCATCCAACAGGGACGAGAAAAGGTTCAGAATTTCTGACCCCGTTCAACTGGGACGGAAAAGACTTCACAATTTAAGACCCCATTCAACAGGAACGGAAAAGGGTTCAGAATTTCTGACCCCATCCAACAGAGACGAGAAAATGTTCAGAATTTCTGACCCCTTTTAGCTGGGACGGAAAAGAGTTCTCAATTTAAGACCCCATTCAACAGGAACGGAAAAGGGTTCAGAATTTCTGACCCTATCCAACAGCGACGAGAAAAGGTTCAGAATTTCTGACCCCTTTCAGCTGGGACGGAAACGAGTTTACAATTTAAGACCCCATTCAACAGGAACGGAAAAGGGTTCAGAATTTCTGACCCCATCCAACAGGGACGAGAAAAGGTTCAGAATTTCTGACCCTTGTCAGCTGGGACGGAAAAGGGTTCAGAATTTCTGACCCTGTTCAACTGGGACGGAAAAGTGTTTAGAATTTCTGACCCATTCAACAGGAACGGAAAAGGGTTCAGAATTTTTGACCCCGTTCAACTGGGACGGAAAAGGGTTCAGAATTTCTGACCCTATTAAACAGGAAGAGAAAATGGTTCAGAATTTCTGACCCCGTTAAACTGGGACGGAAAGGAGTTCACAATTTAAGACCCCATTCAACAGGAACGGAAAAGGGTTCAGAATTTCTGACCCCATCCAACAGGGACGAGAAAAGGTTCAGAATTTCTGACCCCGTTCAACTGGGACGGAAAAGAGTTCACAATTTAAGACCCCATTCAACAGGAACGGAAAAGGGTTCAGAATTTCTGACCCCATCCAACAGGGACGGGAAAAGGTTCAGAATTTTTCACCCCTTTTAGCTGGGACGGAAAAGATTTCACAATTTAAGACTCCATTTAACAGGAACGGAAATGGGTTCAGAATTTCTGACCCCATCCAACAGGGACGAGAAAAGGTTCAGAATTTCTGACCCCTGTCAGCTGGGACGGAAAAGGGTTGAATTTCTAACCCCGTTCAACTGGGACGGAAAAGATTTTACAATTTAAGACCCCATTCAACAGAAACGGAAAAGGGTTCAGGATTTCTGATCCCATCCAACAGGGACGAAAAAAGGTTCAAAATTTCTGACCCTCTTCAACTGGGACGGAAAAGATTTCACAATTTAAGACCCCATTCAACAGGAACGGAAAAGGGTTCAGAATTTCTGACCCCATCCAACAGGGACGAGAAAAGGTTTAGAATTTCTGACCCCTTTTAGCTGGGACGGAAAAGATTTCACAATTTAAGACCCCATTCAACAGGAACGGAAAAGGGTTCAGAATTTCTGACCCCATTTAACAGGAAAAGAAAAGGGTTCAGAATTTCTGACCCCGTTCAACTGGGACGGAAAGAGTTCACAATTTAAGACCCCATTCAACAGGAACGGAAAAGCGTTCAGAACTTCTGACCCCATCCAACAGGGACGAGAAAAGGCTCAGAATTTCTGACCCCGTTCAACTGTGACGGAAAAGAGTTCACAATTTACGACCCCATTCAACAGGAACGGAAATAGGGTTCAGAATTTCTGACCCCTGTCAGCTGGGACGGAAAAGATTTCACAATTTAAGACTCCATTTAACAGGAACGGAAATGGGTTCAGAATTTCTGACCCCATCCAACAGGGACGAGAAAAGGTTCAGAATTTCTGACCCCTGTCAGCTGGGACGGAAAAGGGTTCAGAATTTCTAACCCCGTTCAACTGGGACGGAAAAGATTTCACAATTTAAGACCCCATTCAACAGAAACGGAAAAGGGTTCAGAATTTCTGACCCCATCCAACAGGGACGAGAAAAAGGTTCAAATTTTCTAACCCCTTTTAGCTGGGACGGAAAAGAGTTGACAATTTAAGACCCCATTCAACAGGAACGGAAAAGGGTTCAGAATTTCTGACCCCATCCAACAGGGACGAGAAAAGGTTCAGAGTTTCTGACCCCGTTGACTGGGACGGAAAAGAGTTCACAATTTAAGACCCCAATCAACAGGAACGGAAAAGGTTCAGAATTTCTGACCCCTTTCAGCTGGGACGGAAAAGAGTTCACAATTTAAGACCCCATTCAACAGGAACTGAAAAGGGTTCAGAATTTCTGACCCCATCCAACAGGGACGAGAAAAGGTTCAGAGTTTCTGACCCCGTTCAACTGGGACGGAAAAGAGTTCACAATTTAAGACCCCAATCAACAGGAACGGAAAAGGGTTCAGAATTTCTGACCCATCCAACAAGGACGAGAAAATGGTCAGAATTTCTGACCCCTTTTATCTGGGACGGAAAAGAGTTCACAATTTAAGACCCCATTCAACAGGAACGGAAAAGGGTTCAGAATTTCTGACCCCATCAAACAGGGACGAGAAAAGTTTCAGAATTACTGACCCCTTCCAGCTGGGACGGAAAAGAGTTCACAATTTAAGACCCCATTCAACAGGAACGAAAAAGGGTTCAGAATTTCTGACCCCATCCAACAGGGACGAGAAAAGGTTCAGAATTTCTGACCCCTTTCTACTGAGACGGAAAAGAGTTCACAATTTAAGACCCCAATCAACAGGAACGGAAAAGGGTTCAGAATTTCTGACCCCGTTCAACTGGGACGGAAAAGGGTTCAGAATTTCTGACCCAATCCAACAGGGACGAGAAAAGGTTCAGAAATTTTGACCCCGTTCAACTGGGAAGGAAAAGAGTTCACAATTTAAGACCCCAATCAACAGGAACGGAAAAGGTTCAGAATTTCTGACCCCTTTCAGCTGGGACGGAAAAGAGTTCACAATTTAAGACCCCATTTAACAGGAACGGAATTGGTTCAGAATTTTTGACCCCATCCAACAGGGATGAGAAATGGTTCAGAGTTTCTGACCCCGTTTAACTGGGACGGAAAAGAGTTCACAATTTAAGACCCCAATCAACAGGAACGGAAAAGGGTTCAGAGTTTCTGACCCCATCCAACAAGGACGAGAAAATGTTCAGAATTTCTGACCCCTTTTATCTGGGACGGAAAAGAGTTCACAATTTAAGACCCCATTCAACAGGAACGGAAAAGGGTTCAGAATTTCTGACCCCATCAAACAGGGACGAGAAAAGTTTCAGAATTTCTGACCCCTTCCAGCTGGGACGGAAAAGAGTTCACAATTTAAGACCCCATTCAACAGGAACGGAAAAGGGTTCAGAATTTCTGACCCCATCGAACAGGGACGAGAAAAGGTTCAGAATTTCTGACCCCGTTCTACTGAGACGGAAAAGAGTTCACAATTTAAGACCCCAATCAACAGAAACGGAAAAGGGTTCAGAATTTCTGACCCCGTTCAACTGGGACGGAAAAGGGTTCAGAATTTCTGACCCAATCCAACAGGGACCAGAAAAGGTTCAGAAATTCTGACCCCGTTCAACTGGGACGGAAAAGAGTTCACAATTTAAGACCCCATTCAACAGGAACGGAAAAGGGTTCAGAATTTCTGACCCCATCCAACAGGTTTAAAAAAGGTTTAGAATTCCTGACCCCTTTCAGCTTGGACGGAAAGAGTTCACAATTTAAGACCCCATATAACAGGAACGGAAAAGGGTTCAGAATTTCTGACCCCATCCAACTGGGACGAGAAAAGGTTCAGAATTTCTGACCCCTGTCAGCTGGGACGGAAAAGGGTTCAGAATTTCTGACCCCGTTCAACTGGGACGGAAAAGGGTTCAGAATTTCTGACCCATTCAACAGGAACAGAAAAGGGTTCAGAATTTCTGACCCTGTTTAACTGGGACGGAAAAGGGTTCAGAATTTCTGACCCATTCAACAGGAACAGAAAAGGGTTCAGAATTTCTGACCCCGTTCAACTGGGACGAAAAAAGGTTCAGAATTTCTGACCCCATTTAACAGGAACAGAAAAGGGTTTAGAATTTTGGACCCCGTTCAACTGGGACGGAAAAGAGTTCACAATTTAAGACCCCATTCAACAGGAACGGAAAAGGGTTCAGAATTTCTGACCCCATCCAACAGGGACGAGAAAAGGTTCAGAATTTCTGACCCCGTTCAACTGGGACGGAAAAGAGTTCACAATTTAAGACCCCATTCAACAGGAACGGAAAAGGGTTCAGAATTTCTGACCCCTGTCAGCTGGGACGGAAAAGGGTTCAGAATTTCTGACCCAGTTCAACTGGGACGGAAAAGGGTTCAGAATTTCTGACCCATTCAACAGGAACAGAAAAGGGTTCAGAATTTCTGACCCCGTTCAACTGGGACGGAAAAGGGTTCAGAATTTCTGACCCCATTTAACAGGAACAGAAAGGGGTTTAGAATTTCTGACCCCATTCAACTGGTACGGAAAAGAGTTCACAATTTAAGACCCCATTCAACAGAAACGGAAAAGGGTTCAGAATTTCTGACCCCATCCAACAGGGACGAGAAAAGTTTCAGAAGTTCTGACCCCGTTCAACTGGGACGGAAAAGAGTTCACAATTTAAGACTCAATTCAACAGGAACGGAAAAGCAGTTCAGAATTTCTGACCCCTGTCAGCTGGGACGGAAAAGGGTTCAGAATTTCTGACCCAGTTCAACTGGGACGGAAAAGGGTTCAGAATTTTTGACCCATTCAACAGGAACAGAAAAGGGTTCAGAATTTCTGACCCAGTTCAACTGGGACGAAAAAGGGTTCAGAATTTCTGACCCCATTTAACAGGAACAAAAAAGGGTTCAGAATTTTCACCCCGTTCAACTGGGACGGAAAAGAGTTCACAGTTTAAGACCCCATTCAACAGGAACGGAAAAGGGTTTAGAATTTCTTACCCCATCCAACAGGGACGAGAAAAGGTTCAGAATTTCTGACCCCTTTCAGCTGGGACGGAGAAGGATTCAGAATTTCTGGTGCCATTTAACAGGAACGGAAAAGGGTTCAGAATTTCTGACCCTATCCAACAGGGACGAGAAAAGGTTCAGAATTTCTAACCCCTGTCAGCTGGGACGGAAAAGGGTTCAGAATTTCTGACCCCGTTCAACAGGAACGGAAAAGGGTTCAGAATTTCTGACCCCATCCAACAGGGAAGGGAAAAGGATCAGAATTTCTAACCCCGTTCAACTGGGACGGAAAAGGGTTCAGAATTTCTTACCCCGTTCAACTGGGACGGAAAAAGGTTTAGAATGTCTGAACCCATTCAATAGGGACAGAAAAAGGTTCGGAATTTCTGACCTCATTCAACAGGAACGGAGAAGGGTTTAGAATTTCTGACCCCTTTTAGCTACTGGGATGGAAAAGCTTTCAGAATTTCTGACTCCATTCAACAGGAACGGGAAAAGGTTCAGAATTTCTGACCCCCTTCAACAAAGACGGAAAAAGGTTCAGAATTTCTGACCCCATCCAACAGGGACGAGAAAAGGTTCAGAATTTCTGACCCCTTTCAGCTGGGACGGAGAAGGGTTCAGAATTTCTGATCCCATTCAACAGGAACGGAAAAGGGTTCAGAATTTCTGACCCCATCCAACAGGGACGAGAAAAGGTTCACAATTTATGACCCCTTTCAGCTGGGTTGGAAAGGGTTCAGAATTTCTTACCCCGTTCAACTGGGACGGAAAAGGTTTAGGATTTCTGACTGAAGGGTTAAGAATCTTTGATGGCATTGTTTCCAAATTTCTGACCCTTTTAACACGTAAAGAAAAGATTATTAAAAATATGCCCTGGATCTGGAAAATTTGATGGAATTCAGCTGACCTATTAAATTGAAAAGGAAGGACTTTAGATAATCTGACTTCATAAAAACAGAAGATACGAATTCCCTGTACTTTGCATCATACGATTTTAATAGCTTCTGGTATACAAAAAAACTCTTGGAAACACGTAATAGAATACAAAATAATTTAATTTAAGAGGCATCAGAGAAACTGTCTGCAGCATTAATTCTTTCACAAAACTTTGTTGTATTCTTTAGACAAGCTTAGCGTCATAATCAAATAACTATTGGCCGATTTTATACTAGAGAGGCATAGTCCGTCCAGAGGAATTATGCGTCTCTCATGTTATTCCTCTAGTGTAAAGACGGGACGAACCACAAAAAAACGCGTAATCCGCCTGGGATAAACTTGGGCAAACAATTTTTCTGCGTCTCTTAAATTCGTATAGTATGAAGACGGCCAAAGGACGCACTTTAGTTCGTCTTCCAAGAGGCACTAAACTGGAAAGTTCGTCCAGACGCATAACGCGTCCTGCGCCGGTCTTTATACCAGACGAATTTAACGGAGGCCGAAAAAAAATTTGCCCAAGTTCCAGAAGTTCGTCCCAGACGAATTATGAGTCTCTAGTATAAAAACGCAATCGTCTTTGATATACTATCAAACGTCATGACCTGATGCACAAAAGCACAAAAATGCGAATCAGCGGCCGCTTATATTTTTCTTAGTATGCTTACCGATATTGTAAGCATACATTAATTGTGAATATGGCACCTCTTCATGATCAAAAAACATTAGAGTGTCTGGGAATGTAAAGAGACAATTCAGAACAGGCCAAAAAAGTAACGTCCACTTGCCCTTGGAAATAATTTTTTGAGAGCATCTTACTCACCAGAGGTGGCGCTTTCATCAAATACCTCAAATATATGGCACAGTGAAGATTTCTGGTTCACGGAAAATTGAATTGTCCTCTTGGTGTTGTGCTGTGTGAGAATTGGCTGGACCATGTAGAATGTAAACTATGTTCAAATAGCTCAAATGAATCAATTGATAAATCGTGACTACTCGACTTCTCCATTTTAGACCTGAGTTGGTATCCGGTCAACTCGCCTACGCCAATTCGCCTACGCCTACTGGTGAACTCGCCTACGTGGGCGAATTCGATCACCATCATAGGCGAGTTCGTTGCTTCTGATAGTTGTGTAAAATGTGTTTGTTCTGCTCCCGATAGCAGAATGATTGCGATAGCCGACACGTACGAATTCAAGATCTAGAATTACGGTAAGTCACCTCGCAAAAGTTCTGTGTCTTGTGTATTAATAAGATCATTCAGTGGCGTTAAACGGTGAACTGGATGAATTGATAAAAAGGAGCTGTGGTGTTGTTTCGGTGGTTGGCGCAATAATAAGCAGACCTAACAATGGTTAAGTGTTGTCGCCAGGAGGAAATGGAGTTCGAGACGTCTGTTCCTGACGTCTGATCGAACATGACGAGGTCAACTGTTTAC
>BLFP01004720.1:328707-345769 GCA_014634505.1 Montipora efflorescens
CAAGGTTCTTCACTATTAGCAGGAATTTGCTTATGTACTGACCTACAGTAGATGAAAATAATAATTATTGAAACAAAGGGTGCCAATGGGGTATAGCTGCCCCTTACCAAACCAACCTTATTTTTAACCTGGTTTGAATCTGTTTGAATGCTATTTTAACTATTTGCACACTAGTTTAAGGTCACCATACTCTATTTTAACCCTTTTTTGCAAAAATTGAAAAATAGTGCCATGTATTTAAAATGTAGTTAAATAGAAGTTAAACTCTAGTTAATGACCACTGATAGAATGAGTTCAGCTATTTGTAATCTATTTCTCGGAATAATAGGTTCCAAATAGGTATTTGCAATCTATTTATACACCACACGTTTCAAAATAGTTTAAAATATGCTATTTAAATACTAATTAAAAGGCAACTACGAAAAAGTTGATGATTTAAGAAGTGGTTGTGAAATATTCTTTACAAAAATAGTAATTAAATAGTCTAGTTGAAATCTATTTCAAATGTATGGCATTCATAAATCTCCTAAATAGGGATGAAATAGTCTATTTAAAACTAGTTTGAACTTGAAAGGAGTATTTGAAAGGTATTTTCAAATTGCTGAGTATACTCGAATCATTAAAATTTTTCAAACAAATTTCTAATAACCTATTTAATACCTATTTAAAATGGACAGCCATCATAAAGCTTCAAAATAGGGATAAAATAGTCTATTTATAACTATTTCAAATTGGAAAGAATAATTTAAAGGTATTTTTGAATTGCAGAGTATACACTCGAATCATGATAATGAACTTGATGCTGGAATAATTTTTCATGTGAGTGAATACAGTCTGTATTTGAATGCAAGAAATCTGAAGGTGAGAAAAGTCCGGCCTTCCAGGCCTTAAGATTCAAGCCAGGCTTAACCAGGCTTTTTTGAATTTCCAGGCCAAAAATGTTTAAGTCTTCAAGATTACGGACATTGACTGCAATTTAGTGTAACAGTGTCTGAATAGTGACCAGTGACCTTAACCAAACTCTGTGGGCTCAATTGAACTGTCTTTCAAGTAACAATCTTGATGGTGTCTTGCAAAACACGATGATGTTATGGTTTAACGGCCAATTATCTTTAATGTAGCAACGTAAACATTATATTATATCTCACAGTTGAACATGCATGAGTATTATATTGACTGTTCCTAAATTTGACACCAGAGACTAAACCTTTGCATGATTATTTTTAGATGTACAGAGTCTCGGATAAAAGAGCTATGTAAATGATGATTTAAGCTAGTCCATCTCATTCTATGATGCTAAAGTACAGCTGGGATTTTATGGGAATTTTTACGAATTCCACTCAATGATTCAACTTGAGGGTCACTTGAGTGAGTTGAAATTCTTGAGAATTTTGTGCAATAGTACTGAATGTGCCAGTGAGACAATAATCAAAGTTTAAGTGCCCTTTTAGGATTTAATTTCATCTGGTGCCTTGAAAAAATGAGCTTTAACTTCAACCTTCAATACATGTGTAACAAGGTTTGGTCTTATTCAAAGCATGCCATTGTGAGTGCGATATTCTTTGAGTTAATTCACTACTCGTAATATATGTACGTCGCTTAAACAATGTCCTTTATCTGTACACGGAGAAATGAAAAAGAATTTAAAGCTTTTATTCTGATGCATGTATTCTATAGATTGTGACATTAATATCATCAACGGATTACCTTGTTTGATGCTCTCATAATCGGCCTTATTACAAAAGCAACATGATGCATTAGTCTTGAAAATTAAACACTCCAATTCAGTACTTAAGCCTTTCAATGAACTCCGGGTATATTTAAAATCTTGCCCATTTATTGAATCCGTGGAAAGATTGTCATCCTCCGCCATCTTGAATAACAGAGAGACCGGACTGGAAACTAGTGAGCCGTTTTCGTTTTGGTCAGCAGTCAGTGGTAACCAGTCCAGCTCTTACAGATTTTGGGCGGTTTTATTCAAACGACCTCACTTTTCACAAAGACTCGGGAACAAACTTTTAAACGAAAAACAAAGAAAGGAAAACTTGGGCAAAGCAAAGTGGAACTTTTTTGGTCACTTTACTAGCATTCGTAATTGTAGAATAACAGCAAAGTAATATAACCGCTTCGTTGAAAAAAGATATCAATAATTTACTTGATCATAATATCAAGTCAAAGTGTAGATTTTGTCAATTTTAATTTCACATCGGCAGATGGCGGATAGTTTATTTTGTGCAACCCTATCCGTCTGTCCCAAAATATCTTTCAGGACCAAGTCACTCTTACAATCTCACTTAAAGCGCGCGCGAATTCTCGTTAAACATACGCGTTCGTAACGTGAAAGATACAGCATTCAGTGGGGGTTCAATACAGTTAGATAGTGCGAGACTGAACCCCTTAAGGGTTCTAGTTTTTAGCCGATTTCACATTGAATCGTCAGCGGAAAATGAAAAAAAAAATGTGGAAATCTATCAAGGGTAAAATTAGATGTAGGTGTGGAGTTACGAAACACGTAAACCAACACAGGAAAGAGAAAATTAACTAATAACTTGTCATAAATCCTTTCTTCAAACTAGTATTCTCAAGAGCGTAAAACCTCTGTCGTGTGAGTTGTAACCTTTCCATGTAATTGTATTTTGATATTATTAAATTCCTGAAAATGTTGATATGAACGTGGGAGTCTCGATCACCCGCTTTGCAGCGATTGTTCAACAATGATCCATTACTGACTCAGGCAGCGATTGTTCACCAAGCATCATCTCCACTGTCGAAATGGAAGATACTTTGCAAATTGTGTGTGATCAAATAACTTTCAAACCCTTATGAAACGCTACCATTAAAGAAGATATTCTGCCTGCACTATTGGGATGGTGAAAAAGGGAAAGTATTCGTTAGAATATTATTTTTCGCTTTTGATGAAAAATATTCTATCATAACGGGATACAAATTCGAACTACAATCAGTGGCAAAAGTAGTTGGGACGCTAGTGTCAGAATGGGCCTGAAAACCTCTCAGACGTCAGAAACTAAGCATAACTGTCAAAATTCCACTGAAAACTTCAAAATAAATTTCCCCCCCTCCCCCCAATCAATGTTGAAATAGACAAGGATATGTATCTTCACTATTGGCAACATTGAAATAGACAAGGATATGTATCTTCACTATTGGCAACATTGAAATAGACAAGGATATGTATGTTCACTATTGGCAACATTCAAATAGACAAGGATATGCATCTTCACTATTGGCAACATTGTTCTGGGGGGGAGGGGGCAATTTTTCAAACTCAGTAAGAAAACCAACTTCAAATGGTGAGTGTCCCAAGACTTTTGCCACTGATTGTATCCTCCTTCCAGTCGGATTATGGTGCCCTGTTCACCGAGTTTCACTCGGCCTTGTGGACTGCGTACTTTCTCTCTGGCAAAAGGACAGAGTATCGTTCTTAAAAGGGTGGTAGAAGTTGAAACAGATCTCGACGCTTCAACAAAGAATGAAAAAACGCACGACATGGGTGAATGAATATGTAAATTTACGATAGTTTTAATAGGAAAGCAACCTTTGGCAGTCATCCTTGCCTTCGATAAGTCTTTTTCGCGAAAAGTCAGAATAATTTTGGAGCTACTGTTAGACCCTTACTCATCTCTTTTAAGATTCTAGATATTATTTTTCACCGCCTGTCTTGTTTATACAATGGACTTTCCGTTCTTGAGCTCCATAAGGGTGTATTTTGTTTAAAGATCCACTTAAACGCTATTTGCGTTACGATGACTTTCGACGTCTTGCAGGTAAATTAAATATTATACTGTCTACAACGGATCCCCCTGAAACCTTCCAAAAATACGCGCACGTAACTCTACCCACAAAGATACTACTTAGCAAGGGAGTGTCAAGAAAGACTTTTCCCGACACGGAAAAAAAATAAAAGATATTTTCTAAATGGATTGCCAATGGCAACCCAGAAACAAATGACTACTTTGCATAACGCGAGTTGATTCAAGAAAGCACGAAAACTAAGGAGCCGTTCTGCATAACAAGGAAGTAAAAGCATGAGGTAATGTTTTACACTTTCTTTATTACACTTCCAAAGGTAAACCTTACAGGGCTTCAGTTGACAGTTGATAGTCGTTGGAAATTCGACCAAAGTTATTATTTTTTTGTTTTTTTTGTTTATGTAAATTTTAAAGAGTTAGCAAACGAGCACTAATAATCCATTTGAAGAAGCAGCATATCATCGTCTACTAAAACTGAAAACTTGTAATTTACAACTTTGAAAACCCCAAGGGCTTAAGAAGAATGATAATTTCCATCGGACTGAAAATTAAAGCAAGGCGGCCACACAAACACAAACACACATATATGTTACCGGGAAAGGGAAAACGTACACTAAAGATTTTTCGTTTAACGGCTAAAACCGTTTCGTTTTCGTTTTAAACCATTTTAAACACTAATGCTAAGCGTATAAAGGATTTTCCTTTCCGTTTTTCTGAACTTAGCTCCTGTTTAACGCTTTTGATAAATCGTTTTTTAAAGAACTGTTAGCGTTTAACGCTTCAGAGAAAGCGTTGAAACAGTTTTGTCTTCCGTATAATAAAATAACGGCATAGACAGTTCAACGATTTGGATCACCATTTAAACGCTAAACTGATCCACTCATCCAGAACCCGATGAGAACACAGGTTTGAAGGATGATTCGTCGCCTCGCGTGCCTTTGCTGGTGTTGTATCTTTCGAAGTCGAGCCCCTCCAATTTTAACAAGACGGAAACAGTTTGTGTTCCTCTGAAAACCAAAAATTTTGATAAGGGATTATTCAATGGGAACACTGAGTTTAACCATCGTTTCCTTGAGTTTTTGGGCCCCTGAACTACGTACGAGGGAACAAAGCGCCGCCGCACAATATAATCATTTTGCATAAACATTACTGAAATTAAAAAAGTTCATGGTTACACGAGACATTGCAAGTTGCCTTACCAAAATAACCACAAACTCAGTTTCCCACGAATGAAGCTCACCAAATTTATCCCACGAAAAAAAATAAAGGTAGAAGATAAATGCCTTTGCGACGCGAAGGCGGTTGTTTCCGCTGGGAAAGAACACCGGAAACAAGAAAACTTGCGTTGTGGAACATTCTTTTCAACAAATTCTTTATAATGTCATTCTCTGGCTTTCGGATGAATGCTTTAAATTACCTTGAGTAGATAACATTCGACTGACAAAAATGGCTCAGTCTATTTTCACAAAAACAATAAAATTCCATTTTAATAGATGACTGAATCACGCAATACAATCTACCATTTCAAGTGTATGTGTAAGAAAACTTTTAACAAAGACTCGGGAAGAAACTTTTAAACGAAAAACAAAGAAACGAAAACTTGGCAAAGCAAAGCGGAACTTGTTTGGTGACTTTACGAGCATTCGTAATTGTAGAATAACAGCAAAGTAATATAACCCCTTCGTTGAAAAAAGATATCAATAATTTACTTGATCATAATGTCAAGTCAAAGTGTAGATTTTGTCAATTTTAATTTCACATCGGCAGATGGCGGATAGTTTATTTTGTGCAACCCTATCCGTCTGTCCCAAAATATCTTTCAGGACCAAGTCACTCTTATAATCTCACTTAAAGCCCGCGCGAATTCTCGTTAAACATACGCGTTCGTAACGTGAAAGATACAGCATTCAGTGGGGGTTTAATACAGTTAGATAGTGTGAGACTGAACGCCTTAATTAAGGTTTCTAGTTTTTAGCCGATCTCACATTTAATCGTCAGCGTAAAAAGAAAAAAAATGTGGAAATCTATCAAGGGTAAAATTAGATGTAAGTGTGGAGTTACGAAACACGTAAACCAACACAGGAAAGAGAAAATTAACTAATAACTTGTCATAAATCCTTTCTTTAAACTAGTATTCTTAATAGCCTAAAACCTTTGTTGTTTGAGTTGTAACCATTACAAGTATTCATATTTTGATATAAATGTTGATATGAACGTGGGAGTCTCGATCCCGCACTTTGTTTGACTCAGGCAGTGATTGTTAGCCAAGCATCATCTTCACTGTCGAAATTGAAGATACTTTGCAAATTGTGTGTGATCAAATAAGTTTCAAACCCTGATGAAACGCGACCATTAAAGAAACTATTTTGCCTGCACTATTGGGATGGTGATAAAAGGAAAATAATTTGTTAAAATGACCTTAATTTTAGCTTTTGATGAACAATTCTATCATGACGGGGTACAAATTCGAACTGTCTTCCATCCAGTTGGATTATGATACCCTGTTCACCGAGTTTCACTTGGCCTTGTGGACTGCGTACTTTCTTTCTGGCAAAAGGACAGAGTATCGTTCTTAACAAGGTGGTACAGGTTGAAACAGACCTCGACGCTTCAACAAAGAATGAAAAAACGCACGACATGGGTGAATAAATGTGTAAATTTACGATAGCTTTAATGGGACAGGCAACCTTGGCAGTCATCCTTGCCTTAGATTATTCTTTTACGCGAAAAGTCAGAATAATTTTGGAGCTACTTTTAGACCCTTACTCATCTCTTTTAAGATTCTAGATATTATTTTTCACCGCCTGTCTTGTTTATACAATGGACTTTCCGTTCTTGAGCTCCATAAGGGTGTATTTTGTTTAAAGATCCACTTAAACGCTATTCGCGTTACGATGACTTTCGACGTCTTGCAGGTAAATTAAATATTATACTGTGTCCAACGGATCCCCCTGAAACCTCCCAAAAATACGCGCACGTAACTCTACCCACAAAGATACTACTTAGCAAGGGAGTGTCAGGAAAGACTTTTCCCGACACGGAAAAGAAAAAAAACAACAACAACAACAACAACAAAACAAACAAACAGATTTAAGGCTTTTTCTAACTGGATTGCCTATGGCAACCCAGAAACAAATGACTGATATGCATAACGCGAGTTGTATTCAAGAAAGCACCAAAACTAAGGAGGCGTTCTGCACTACAACGAAGTAAAAGCATGAGGTAATGTTTTACACTTTCTTTATTACACTTCCAAAGTAGTACTTTACAGGGTTTCAGTTGACAGTTGATAGCGGTTGGAAATTCAACGAAAGTTATTATTTTTTGTTTTTTTGTTGTTGTAAATTTGAAAGAGTTAGCAAACGAGCACTAATAAGTCCATTTGAAAAAGCGGCAAATCATCGTCTACTAAAACTGAAAACTTGTAATTTACAATTTTGAAAACCCCAAATGCTCAAAAAGAATAAAAATTTCCATTGGATTAAGAATGAAAACAAGGCGGCCACACACTAACGATTTTTCGTTTAACGGCGTAAACCGTTTCGTTTTCGTTTCAAATCGTTTTAAACACTAATGTGCGTATAAAGGATTTTACTTTTTGTTTTTCTGAACTTAGCTTCCGTTTAACGCTTTTGCAAAATCGTTTTTTAAAGAACTGTTAGCGTTTAACGCTTCGGAGAAAGCGTTGAAACAGTTTTCTCTTCCGTATAATAAAATAACGGCATAGACAGTTCAACGATTTGGATTACCATTTAAACGCTAAACTAATCCACTTATCCAGAACCAGATGAGAACACAGGTTTGAACGACGATTAGTCGCTTCGCGTGCCTTTGCTGGTGTTGTATTTTTCGAAGTCGAGCCCCTCCAGTTTCAACAAGACGGAAACAGTTTGTGTTTCTCTGAAAACGAAAAAAATTGATAAGGGATTATTAAATGGGAACACTGAGTTTAAATATCTCTTCCTTGAGTTTTTGGGCCCTTGAACTGCGCAATATAACTATTTTGCATAAACATCACTGAAATTAAAAAAGTTCATTGTTACACGAGACAATTCAAGTTGCCTTACCACTGTAACCACAAACTCAGTTTTCCACGAATGAAGCTCACTAAATTTAACCCACGGAAAAAAAAGGTAGAACATAAATGCCTTTGCGACGTAAAGGCAGCCTCTGAATTTTATGATTGAAGGGAAAGGTCATTTCCTGATTTCAAGCCGAAGGGGACTAGGTACGAGCCTGTTAATCATAAGATTAGCCACTATTGATCCACAAAGTCAGACAGAGCACAGCGAAATTTACAAAAATCCTATCGGGCTAGTTTTGACTGAGATACAGTCATTTAAATACGTCAAAATTACAAAGCCGGACGCAGCGTCTGGATGACCATACATTTCTTTGTAAATTTTAACGTCTTTAAATGGCTGTATCTCGCTTAATTTTGGGTCTATTAACACCAACTTAGGGGATTTTGTAAAGCTTGGTGTGCACGTTCTGGCTATGTGGATCAATAGTTGTTTATTATATACTTTGCAGACTCGTACCTTGTCCCCCTCGGCTTGAAATTAGGCAATGATTTTCTGTCAAAATGAAGAAACTGATCACCTGCTAGGAAACCAAAAAGGTGCACCTGATCACCTTGTGTCAAGGGTCTTGTTTACATTGATTTATACTGAATATACTACAGGGAAGAATGTTAATCGTTCTTCGCTTTCAGAGTTAAACAACCAAGAAACGTCCGTCTTTCGTTATTGGGGTAGTGCACTGTAAGTGTAAGTGCACTACACACTATGTCACCAGGTTGAAAGAGTGTGTGAGTGTGGTGGCAATAGGCCCGCAGCGCGTGCATAAATCAAGAAAATAAAGAGGTCTGTTAGAAGAGTGCTTGAATTTCAACATATCAGCCCCCAAATTGGCAAGCCGCTTCTAATTTCAAAATGATGGAATTACCTGGTGATAAATAACCTCGTCTAGGAAAGTGAATTTTTGACCATGCAGAAACAATGCCGGTCAACGATTGTGATCTTCGTGTTGAATTCGCACATTTCTTGTCGAACTTTATAACACTCGAAAGAAAAAACAACCAACAAACAAGCCAAGAAAAAGGAAAACCCATTGTCTTGCCATCAATCCAAGTGCCTCGGATGTATCCTTTGTTTCGTGAGTTGTTAGCGGCCGCTGAAATCGATTTGAATTCCGATTTACTTGTGCAGCCAAAAAAAGTACAATAGAAAATTGAACGTAGCAAAAAGCTCCCAAAATGTTTTTCGCTGATGGTAACTTTTTTGTATTCGTGGCACAAACTTTATGTTGCTTTCATGTCGCACCTTTTGTGATGGCAATTTCTTTTTTCTCAATCGACACTACCTAAAAACTTCATTCTGCTCTTCCTAAAAACTGTGTATCAATATTTATTTAATTTTGCATTAGTATTTGCTTTGCATAAAGCAGGCTAACAAAATCTGTACCTTGCATAGTTTTGCATTTTCCCACGTGTGCGGGGAAATTTTGGTGAGAAATTCGCCTCAAGAGGCTGTGAGGATAAACTCAAACATGTTTGATATTTTTGGCCTCGCGAGGCAAATTCCTCGTTGTGTGCGGCCATCGTGAGAATCGAGCTAAGCTCGGTCAATCAAGCATCCAACAAAAATACATGGCATTTTCACGTGACTTCAGTGGCGTTGGAATTTCTTCCTCCGACAACATGATGAACAGCTGAAGTCACGTTGAGTATGCCATGTATTTTGATTAGATACTTGATTAAACCAAGCTCTGCTCGATTCTCACGATGACCGCACACAGTGAGGAACTTGCATCGCGAAGCCAAAAATATCAGTCATGTTTGATTTTATCCTCACGGCCTCGCGAGGCGAATTTCTTACCAAAATTTCCCCGCACACGTGAGGAAACGTGAGGCAGCTTGCTCAGCTCTTTCCTCGCCGTGTGCGGCGGGCTTTAGGTAAACGAAACCATATAACTTACTAATGCAGGAGTTGGGAGAGCGTGTAATAATTTCATTTTGAAAACCTGAATCGGGTAAAACAAGGGTTGCATCTCTTTTTGGAACTGTGGAATGATTCTGATATTTTTTTAGGACATCCTTCATGTGGTAACAAATAATTCCTTCCGTTTAACCGTCTAGGAGTAATAGCTTTTTAATTTGAGAGTAGACTGTAACAAAGAGGATGTTGAACAAATGCGTAAACAGCGGTTGGTAAGTGCGCGAATCAAATGAATTTTATACTTCCTGGGTGTAAAGGAGTCCCATTTTGTGAAGAGACCCGTAAAAGTTTTCTTTCTGTAGACCGTTGTTGAGAAAGTGTTTTTTTGATTGCATTTGACGAGAACATTTAAAAACGGAATTTCTTGATTTTCCACAACCACCATAGTTAACTTAATATTGGCATGCCTATTGTTAAGGTAATGTGGAAATCTTTCAGCACCGGTTTTACTGTCAAACATGGTGAAAGTGCCATCTACATATCTGAACCAAATGGATGGACAGTCCTTCACATTTTTTACCCATTTCTCCTCAAAGTGGCACAAGAAAATAGTGGGTAAAACAGGTCCTAATCACTGCTTTTATCTAAGAAAAATAATATTAAATTATTCTGTCTTTCTTGGGTAGTCAGTTGTTATCTGAAGGCAGAATATAAAATCAGGGCTTTTGTCTGAAAAAAACAATAAAACAAAAACAAAAACAATTATTAAGTTATTCTGTCTTTCTTGGGTAGTCAGTTCATTTGAGCTGTTGTTATCTGAAGGCAGATTATAAAATCAATCCTCAGTACTTAAAAAAATATATAACATTAAGTTATTCTGTCTTTCTTGGGTATATAGTCAGTTTATTCGAGTTATCTGAAGACAGGATATAAAATCAGTGCTTTTATGTAACGAAAAATAATATTAAGTTATTCTGTCTTTCTTGGGTAGTCAGTTCATTCGAGCTGTTGTTATCTGAAGGCAGAATATAAAACCAATCCTCAGTATTAGCAAATGATTATTATTATTATTATTATTATTATTATTATTATTATTATTGAGTTATTCTGTCTTTCTTGGGTAGTCAGTTCATTCGAGCTATTGTTATCTGAAGGCAGAATATAAAATCAGTCCTTTACTAAAATAACTTAGCATTATTCAATACTTTTTGGGTAGAATTTAAGTTCATCTGTATCTTTTTCTTTCCTTTGATTTTTCAGATTTGTAGCCATTGCAAAAAAAATAAGTAAATAAATAAACATTTGGAACGTCTTTGTATAAAGTAGTGTAGCATTATTCAGTGCTGTCGCCAAATTACCATTTGTCTTGTTGTAAGAAATGTGTCATTATCGATCGCACAGCGCTGAAATTGCATTAAATATTCTTTGAATGGTTGTTTGCCATCAAAATCTTTGGGAAGCTTAACCGGCTTTTTAATTTTTCGATCAGCCGCAGCTGACTCCCGAGATGACTTTGGTATATAAAGGCTTGGCAAGACATCGTTGCTATGGAACGGATTTGAAGATCGTACAATTAAAGTGGTGTGGGATTATTGTCTACAATCGGCTTGTTTTAAGCAGTTAAAATAAATCTTTATGTCGCGTTCTTTGTTTCATCCAGTAGTTATGAAGCATTTTCGTTTTTCTCTATTGTAACTTGACATTTTTTGTCAAGTGCCCCTTTCACCTTTCCCAATGGTAAACCCATGGCGTTTGTTTCGTGCAAACAACGAAATCTGGAAATCTCAACTCTGGCATCTTATCTTGCGTAATCGTCTCCATTTGGTTTCATTTTTTCTGTTCTTTGAAGGCAAAGATAATGGCAAGAAACAAGCGGAAGAATATTAAAGACAGAGAAAAACTTAAAGGGATTCGGATTGAAGCAAGGAAACGTTGGAGGAAAAAGAAAGCCAAAGCCAAAGATCTCAAGGAGGCCATAGAACGTACTTTCGAGCCAGAAGTTAGACCCAAGGTTGTTATTGCAGCCGAATTACCCGAAGCAGGAGCAGGGTTTGCTGCTAAGTCAGAACCGGCCAAACGTTGTGTGCCAAGGAAAAACCAGGTTGCCGTGGATGTTTCGTCAAAATCCAAGAGCACAAAATTAAGGGAGTCCCGCACCCCAACATCTGTTCCAATGAAAGAAATTAATCCCTCTGAGGTTGCCAAATCAACGAAATTTTTGGGATGCGGTTCGTTTGGCACATGTTACTTGGCGTACTACAGAGGGATCCCAGTAGCCGTGAAAGAATTTAGGCTTCGAAAATCAAGGTCACCGGATGAAATCAAAAAGGACGTTGTTAGAGAAGCGCAGATGGGTCTCCCTTTACTGTTTGGGGTTATCACGAAATCTATGCCGCTAAGGCTGATAACTCAGTTCCTTGGCGAGAGGGACTCCTGCACCACTTTATTTAAGGAGATCAAAAGAGAAAAACTTGGTAAGACTTCTTGGCATGAAATTCTAAAAATGTCATCAAAGCCCTTAACCACATGCGTGACGCCGGTGTCATTCATAACGACCTTAAATCGAACAACGTTGTCCTAGAAAAACGTGAAAAAGAATGGAATTCTGTCGTCATTGATTTTGAGAAAGCGCGACATATTTCCAACCCCAAACGTGTGATGGACTTGTCAATTTTCGCACAAGAAGAGTACCGACGGTCATACCCCCACATCGCGCCAGAAATTATTAGTGAAAAAGGGCAACAGAGTAAGGCGTCTGATGTCTTTTTTTTCGGAAAGATTGCATTGAAAGTTTTAAATTTATTACCCTCTGAATCAGCGCTTTCACTGAATATGGCAAAGAAACTAACCTCCGAGGATCCAGCAAAGCGCCCACGATTAAATGACTTTGCCGATGTATTAGACACGCTTGCCTGATGCTGATTTCAAGAAATGCCATTTTGCGCGTTCGTTTTCCGTCGACTTTTGATTGAAACGACTCAGTTGCGATGAGTCTTTCGTGGAAGGGATTTGCTGTGTAGTTTCCTGTTATGCACATTGTAACCTTGCTTTTTCCGTACAAATGACATTATTTCAATCCGTCCTTGTGCATTGTGAAACAGCTTATTGGTGCGTATAAAAGAGAGGAACTTTATTACGTGTCTAGTCCTAGCGCTGGGAGACTAATTGGGGACACTGTAAACTGAAATTGACAATTAACGCAAATCAAGTCAACTGTTTTTTTTTGTTTTTTTTTTGAGGAGAGGGGAAATTTGAGTACCCGGAGAAAACCTCCCGGTGCAGAATAGAGAGTCAACAAACAACCGGCATATGACGCCAAGTCTGGGAATCGAACCCGGGTCATATTGGTGGGAGGCGAGTGCTCTCACCACTGCGCCATTCCAGCACCCCCAAGAGATAGAAAGTGAAGAAAGAAAGACAAAAAGTTGAAACGAGCTTCAATATAATTATGTAGGTATATTTTATAATTGTGGGTTCGTATTGTTGAAATCGGCGCTCACCAGAAATGCTTGATTCGAGTTCCTTTCTTGCAAAGGCCCAGAGTATTCCCCCTTAGATTGCTGTCTTTTATGGCGTTATTGTCTATTTCTTACAATAAAGGCGTTGTGATTTGCGTAATGCTCTGCACTTCGATTTTAAACCGACCAAATGGATGGACGCGCTATCTTAAAAAAAAAAAAAAATTAATTAAATGTGGCTGGCCAGGAAGAAATCTTCGCATGACCCAGATAAATAGAACCCTGGCGTTGTGGTTTCATCACTTTCGCTTCGTGTGCCCATGGGAATTTGTCAAAGCAGAATTGTCACCAAACATCTCAATAACAAAATATCTCAGTCATGTTCCTTGACAGGAGAACGTGACAAGTGCGTTCTTATTTTACAAGGCTTATCTAGCTGACGATAGATTCAGGGTGCGTTCCTTTGGGATGATCCGAAAAAGGATCACTGATCCAATATCACTTGGATCACGGTGCATCAAATGAACCGATTAATCCACTCTAGGAAAGGATTTTTCGGTTCCTTTGCTGCACCATGATCCAAGTGATCTTGGATCCGTGATCCTTTTTGGGATCATAACATTTTAAGCACCTTAAAGCTGTTTAGTATAATTATCATTTCGTAATTAAATCATGGAGTGCTCTCCTTTCCTCCTTGCTGAGAAGTTGCTTTGTTTATAGGAGTAAACGTACCTATAGGAAACATTCTCTAGATGGCATTTAAATCTATCTTTGTCTCCATCAGTTAATGTATGTCCCAATTTGAGAAGGTCATGGTAAAGTAATTCAAACGAACATTTGATATCTAGAGGGTTTGCTGATTTTGGTGGCAAACAGAAACGTAGGCCCCTGGTTAAAACCCGGCAATTTTCAGCCTCTGTCAAGGCCCGATGCGAATAGCTGAACACAATGTTTACAAAACGCAAACTAAATACTTGTGGTATTCCATACCTGCGTTCTAAAGTGTTGCATTTCTTTTCGAGTCTCAGTTACAGGCGGTCGTTGATCTTTACGGACATGGCCTCAATATTTGAGCAGATGTGGTTCAAGTCAGGCTAAACAGGCTTGAGGGTTTCACTAAAGGATTCATACGCTTCCTTTCACCCAGGAAGTTTAAAATTAATTTGATTTGCACACTTACCTACAACTGTCTACGCTTCTACGCTGCCTCAAGTTACGAAGCTATTACTCCAAAACGGTTACACAGGAGGCATTATTTCTTACCATAAGAATGATGTCGTAAGAAAACATCAGAATCATGTTTCAGATCCTATTTCTACAGTTCCTAAAAGAGATGTAATCCTTGTTTTACCCGATTTAGGTTTTCAAAGTGAAGTTATCACGCGGTCTCTCAAATCTTGCATTAGTAAGTTCTATGGTTATGTTAACCTAAAGTTGATATTTGAAAACACCCGCCGATTCAAGTCCTTTTCCCCTACAATCTCAAAAAAAAAAACGTTGTGTAGAAATCCTATTGTTGGGATTGCAATGACTTTTACATTGGTAAAACGAAACGTCGTTTGCATGACCGGAAAACGAATCATTTAAGAGCCCTTACAGGTAATATTTACGCTTCCGCTGTTGCTGATCATACAATCAAAACCGGTCACAACATCAAGTAGGACCATTTTTAAGTCTTGGCAAATGGAATACCTGATTCACATTGTAAAATTTAAAATAAAAAAATAATAATAATAAAAAATAAAAACCCTTACAAACACGCCAACTTAAACCAACGTTAAACGAAAACGTTAGCTGTGGGAAACTATGGCCTTATTAACCAATTATAAAACAAGCCGGTTTTCACAGATGATATTACATTCATTTGTCAAGAGCGTTGTTCTTAATATAGTTACTAGTCTCTTTCAAAGTTTTACACCGTCATATATATATTTTTAAAAATTTGTTTAACTGTCACTTCTGAAGATGTATGTTGTATAATACGAAACGTCCAGTTAAAATGCATTATAATATGTGTATCACCACAGTTTGTTTATTGTTTTTGATTAAGTTAAAATGGCCGAAAAACAAGAGTATTTACGCTATTAGAGACCAAAAACCCTACCTATTTCAATTGCGTGCGTGCAAACAAGAAACACAATCCGTGTCACAAACCATATACAACTAAATAAACTTCTCACAGCTCAGGATAATATCCTTTTCTGAAAAACCTTCTCCGTGAATAATGAAGCACAAAATGAAATGACTCAGAACCAATCTTTTATGTAGGGGTTTAGTATAAGAATAATATCTCAGTTTGACCCTTAAGGTCCAAAGGAGTGACTGTCCCCCATGCATGGAAAAGTAAAATATAGCCTGCCGGTAGACATGAGTGAAATCTGTAAGTGGCATTTTTGAGGCCGGGGGAGGTTCAAGTTTGTTCCTTGCTGGGATCATAGCTATGAAAAGCAGGAATATGTGTTCTGCATCTTAAAGTGCTAAGTTGTCTCAGCATAATATAAGAGGGTACCCTTTTGTAAATCTAGTCAGATATATATCTTGAATAAGGCGTTGAAAACGGAAGCCCATTCTGCATTGTGCGATCCCTTGAGCCAACAACGTATAACCCCCAGGAGGATCGCAAATGGATTCACAGTCCAAGTTGAGGAGAAATTAAGAGAGAGTTACAGGAAACTCAACACTGGATAACTTCTGAGGAAAACTGTAATTGCCCTGAGCGGGATTTGAACCCACGTCGCCCTGACCACTAGCCGGGTGTGATGACCACTATACTATCAGGACAACCATGCTGAAAACATGGCTAATTTATCACTTAATGTGTGACATTTACGTGGGGCTCCCTAAGGGCCAGTTTTTATATGTGATAACGCTGGATCCACATGTGATTCACCTGCGGACAAGGGTAATTAATGTCAGTAAGTTAAGTAGATCCCTTGAGCCAACAACGTATCACTCACCCCAAGGAGGATCGCAAATGGATTCACAGTCCAAGTTGACTGGACTAGTGTAGTGGTCATCGCACCCGACCAATGATCAGGGGGAAATGGGTTCAAATCCAACTCAGGGCACTGAATTACAGTTTTCCCCAGACGTTATCCAGTGTTGAGTTTCCTGTAACTTTCTCTCAATTTCTCGTCAACTTGGACTGTGAATCCAATGTGCGATCCTCCTGGGGGTGAGTGATACGTTGTTGGCTCAAGGGATTTACTTACCTGACTCTTAATTACCCTTGTTTGCCTGTAAATCACATGTTGATCCAGCGTTATCACGTATAAAAACTGACCCTTAGGGAGTCCCACGGAAACGCCACACATTAAGTGATTAATCTTCCATGTTGCCAGCATGGTTGTCCTGTTAGTGTAGTGGTCATCACACCTGACTAGTGATCAGAAGGACGTGGGTTCAAATCCCGCTCAGGGCAATTACAGTTTTCCCCAGAAGTTGTCCAGAGTTGAGTTTTCTATAGCTTTCTCTCAATTTCTCCTCAACTTGGACTGTGAATCCAGTTGCGATCCTCCTGGGGGTGATAAGTTGTTGGCTCAAGGGATCTACTTAACTGGCTCTTTACATTAATTACCCTTGTCCGCCTGTGAATCACATGTTGATCCAGCGTTATGATATAGAAAAACTGGCCCTTAGGGAGTCCCACGTAAATGCCACACATTAAGTGATTAATCAGCCATGTTACCAGCATGATAGTGTAGTGGTCATCACACCCGACTAGTGATCAGGGGGACGTGGGTTCAAATCCCGCTCAGGGCAATTACAGTTTTCCCCAGAAGTTGTCCTGTGTTGAGTTTCCTGTAACTTTCTATATATATATATATATATATATATATATATATATATATATATATATATATATATATATATATATATATATATATATATATAT
>BLFP01004720.1:373294-380794 GCA_014634505.1 Montipora efflorescens
ATTATTTTTTTTTTCTTTTTTCTGTTGTAGTGTGCTATCTATGAATTGTGACTAGTAAAAGCAAAACAGCCCTTAGCGTTTGTGAAATCTGGAAGTTATTGCATACAAACCTAACGCCTTACATATATGAAGCATTTATTTTATTAAAGTAATCTGATAAAATGGAATAGCCGTAAAAAGTAAGAACAGCGTTTCGACCTCTCTGAGATCATTTTTTCAAGTTCGATTGAATGGCTGTGAGATTGACACATACAGGGAAAAACCTATGTAAAATACATGAGAAGGCGACAGTGTTAAAACTGATAAAATTGTATATGTATACCTCTAAATCTAGTAGTGATTAATGAACAACAGCGTTCGACAGTCGCTTGGGGAACAAAAAGGAAGGGTATAGAACCCACCCCCAATGCCTTATCTGTAAAAGTGCCCATGCGAACAACAACAAAAAATCTGCGAGGCGGCTATTTACGTGTGCTTAGAGAGAAAATATTTTTAAATCTCTTCGCTAAAGACATCACATCGGATCGTCAAATCTGAACAAAACAATGTACTAGAATACAATGAAAAGTCGCTGGAATAAGCGAACTAAGAAATAAAAAAGCTCTGAAATTACAGTTATTGAAATTCCGCGTGCTATACAAAGAACTTTGCTCGTATTGAATCAGACTGTTGTTTATTAGGAGTCAGTTTCATGTCCCGTATAGAAAGCATTTTGAAAATTAGGCAATCCAATTTTTTTTTTGACTTTCTTCAGTATCTTGAAACGCGATTCGATGTCATCTGGATCGTCATTATGTCGTTTTCTCAAAAGGCTTCCGATGGTAAATCGCTTATGTTCTTCAATGCTTTGATGAGGGTGCTGGCATGTGAATCTGGCATAGTCTGCATCGCACAGACCACACTAAAAATAACAAACAACGCATTGTTGATTTATAATAGGAGGCTTGACCTCTGTGGGCCTTATCTCACATCATCAGCATCATCACGGACTTGACTCGTCAATCTTTAAAGGATCCTAGATTTTCATGGCGCCGAAGCCACGCATTGAGCTTCTCCTTTCCTAAGAACATACACATGTGAACTGGAATCTAAAATGAACAAAGGAGTTTTTCTTGTTCAGATACTTCCTCTAAGTAAGCGCGTTGATTTATATGTAGATAGCAATATTATTACAGTATGCAAATAGTAGTATTTATTCTTATGCTTGTAAGTAACTCGTTAATTTAGTTTATAGCCAACTACAAGAGAGTTTTCAGTAAACGATTATTAATTAATTAACACCTAACCCGCAATTCTTCCTACTTGTGTTCTGACTTAGAAAACAACCACCGTTTCTGTTCACTTACATTGGACATGCGTATCACGTGCGCCATGTATTGTACGTACTATTTCAGGCAAAGCGGGCTAACTTGCAGCGTCTTGTGGATTTTCAAGATTTCTCAACCCCATCCTCATCCAGCTTCTTTCAGAATCCTGCTTTGACGAGTTTCCTGCAGAAATTCAGCCACAAACTGTCAAGCTGGTCCCGGTTGACCATCTTGACAGTCTCGGTTTGAACTGCATACACTAAGGGGGACTCCTCACAATCACCTCCAGGATCCTGACTCGTGTTGACAGTCTGACTTCATGGTCTGTCATGACTGAATTTGATTTCGGCCCATTTTGATCACGCTGAACCAACTTATTTGTTGTGTGATGTAATGCGGAGCCTTCAGATTGTCTGATGGCACGTGTCCTAGGTATTTAAAGGATCTAACGTTTCCCTGGTCCGCGCCACCGACCGATATCAATCTTTTGCTCTTCCTCGCCTCCTCCGATGTATTCAATGTCATCGTCACCGTGTCACCTTATCGCCCTCCGTTGTCAAACAATAGTTCAATAACATTTCATACAGATTGTTCATCATGCCTGCCAACTGCCCGAGCTACTGTGTGAGTAGCAAAATATCGTCTGCATAGGTAATTATCGTGGTGGTGTCGCTGCCTCTCACGGCGTGTTCAGCACGCTGCGCTCGGTCTGTGCATTCGTTATTGATTTCATAATGATTCCTCGCCCCGGCTCGCGCATTTTTCTGCTCGATTTGATATAACGCAACACGTAATACCCAGTTTAGAGCTGAAAATGACGCATGACTCTGCGGCACCCTATCTGACCCTACATTTTACGGGTATTAGCTCCTGCACTCCGTCGACGTTGGCGTGTGATGCTTCATGGGATATTTTCCCGTGCACTATAACATAATGATTTCGAACACGTCGTATTGTCTAAATGTTTTAAGAAAGCGCAGTCTAACTCAAGGCGAGCAAAGTTATTTGTTAGCGCGTAGTATGTCAATAATTAAAAAGTAATAGCTATTTTATTCCTTAGTTGGTTCATTCCAACACCTTTCCATTGTTGTTTCAGTGCGTTGTTATTGTCGAGTTATAGACCTCTTTCATAATGGCGGCCAAATAAAATATTCTTTTGTTTTAATGCTAATAAGCCTAACTAGCCTCGCTACGACGAGCACATTTCAAAAGAAAATTTGTTTCAAAATGAGGGGAGTAGATCTAATTAACATAAAGACAAAAGAATGAAAAAGTGGTCGCCATTTATGAAAGTGGTCTATATATAGGTTTCGAACACTTTCGCAATCTCATGTATTTCACTTATGTTTTGCTTCTATAGTGCTTATTTTACAACCATTCAATCGCACGTGAAAATGACCTCGGAGAGGTCGAAATGTTCCCACTTTTATCGCTAGTTTTTATTATTAAATGTTTACTTTAGAGAGTTATCTAAAGTAAATTGGGTGTTATTTCTTTCTTTTTTTTTTCCTTTCACGTGACATCTACTTAGAAAAAAGTCTGTTTGTTCTCTTTTTTTTTCAACAATTGATTTCGATTTATGGTCTCAGTCACAATGTCAGTAGCCGCGTGATACCGTTAAGTTTATTTTCCTTATTTTACCTTTTTTTGAAGAACCTCTCTGTATTGCATTTGCCTCTTCCTCTTTGTCTTTGTCCTCGTTGTCATTCTTTGTCTAATTTCCTCTTTGTCTTTAATTGCTATCCTTTAATTTGTTTTCTTATCTTAACTTTTTTTTTAAGCAGCTTATCTGCCTTATCTTTGACGAAATATTAATTAAAGCGATGCATAAAAAGTAAAAGCCACTTTTTCCATTTTCCCCATGCATTAAACTAATTCAGATTAAGGAAAATTTCATGTATGTTATTAATAAACAATCACATGATATTTTTCTCATGCAATTACCTATACTTAAAAGATAGACGTATTACCTATGATTAAGAATTCCGTTAGCAGTGATATGGCATGATGACTGTTTGATGCGCATCTGTTGTTCCTGCATGGCGGCAACGTTCTTCAATTTTATCAATTTTTGGGAGATATTTTTTAAACCAACGTTCAGCAGAAACAGTCTTAGCTTAATTCATGGTCCCAGCAAGAATGTCAGTTGTCGCCATATTCCTTTTCATTTCTTTTTTTCGTTCTTTGAAGCGGCTTATCTGCATTACTTTTAGTGAAAAAGGACTTTAATTATGGGAATATTTACACGATTGAATAAAAAAGCAAAGATAAAATAAAGATATATATTAAAAAAACAAAACAAAACCAAAAACTACTCTTATGAAAACATGCATTACTATACTTTAACGGAGGGTACCGCTTCCCTTCTTTATTATGTTATCTCCTCTTGCATTTTGAATTAACTGATACAAGTACAAGATTACAAGATAGTAAGTAGGCGTTTAGGCGTTTAGGTGTTTATTTCCCTAAACATGGAAAAGAGCCTGACTATGATCTGTACTCAGATTAGATATTCACAATGAAACGTGCTAAAGCACCCACTGAATTTTTGTTTGGAGCTGATGAAAAAAGAATCGCCGAGGAAGGTGTTAAGACTTCCCATGTGGTGCATTCACCTGACCTCGTTTGAGCTAAGATTCAAGGTAGTCTTTTAATTGTTTTGCCTTTAGTCTTCAAACTTTCTCACAAATGTTTTGCATATTACAAGTGCGACTTCTTCTCTGTTACTTTACTCAAACTTTTTTCCAAATTCCATTAACAGAATTTAGTGAAACCTACTCCGAGGTGTTGAGAGCAGATCACAAGCTCTTTGAAACAAAATTGCAAAATGACTTCCCCTCAGTCAATAAGAACAGAATCATGCGGACTCAATCCTCACTGGGGTAAAAAAAAGGTGCACTGCTTTCGGAATCCGAATGGGCCCTCATCGCCAAAACCGTGAGGGAAATCCAATAAGCATATATTAAAACAAAAATATAAAAGTATTTGAAGTCGGGTCAAAATTGAATAGCAGCATGGGACATTTGTTTATAATAAGATTTTGTTTCTGATTTTCATAGCTCATATGCATTGTTTGTTTTTTTTTTTTCTTCTTCTTCTTCTTTTATTAAATCAGTTTATTTGCATTAACATTAATTAAAGGCCCACGTTTACCCTACAGGCATGCATGCCGTAGAACAATTTTCATGTATGAAAATCCCGCCGAAGCTGAAATTCTTCCAATCAGATCGTTATGATAAGAAATGCGAATTACCATAACAAAAGCATGCGCAAACGATCGAAGAGCTAAAAACGAATAGTTGAATCAATTTTGTGTAAACCTAATATCATGCATATATGCATTACTTATTCTAATTAAGTTATTATTATTTTTTATTTCTTTCTTTGTCATGTCATGTTATCAACGTGGAATTTTTGGGATCAACAAGTGTGTAAGTAACTGTTTTTCTTTAATATTTGCTGTCAAGAAAGCCTTACTCTGTTGTTGCTGTCGATTTATGGTCACATCGATTTTTTTACTGCAGAGTAGCCACACTAAACGTTTTCAGTTTAAAAATAGAACGCAAACAGCCGTGACGAACATGAGACTAAACAAGCGCATTACTGACTTAAGGTTTGACATCATATCAACATACATCTTCAGAAGTAACCATTAGCTAAAAATTTTTGAAATATATAACAGTAATTTCAGTAGCTTATGAGGTAATACTGAGTAACAAAAGGAAGTAATACAATCCTTTACAAAGATATACAAGTAACGATGAAAACAAAGAGAATTTATGCCCTGATATAATGAGTTTTACATGTACACGTGTTTTAGGTATATGCATTTACCGGGTATATATTCTCTTTGTTGTCATTGTTTCTTGTATATCTTTGTAAAGTATTGTAATACGTCCTTTTGTTACTATCATTAGTATCTCATAAACTACTTAAATTACTGTAACAGTTCTAAATTTCCAAAAAAATTTTAGCTAACGGCTACTTCTGAAACTCTATGGTAAGACATACGAAACGTTCAGTCACTAAAAAAATATCTTCGCTATGCGCTTGTTTGGTCTCATGTTTGTTACCGCATTTGCGTTCTATTTCTAGTCAAGCTTCGTTGGCCAAAGACGAAAAGTATTTACGATTTGTTTGTTTGTTTGTTGTTGTTGTTGTTTTTCTTCTAGTTTAATTTCAACTTTCTTTTCTCATATGCCTTTTCTGCGTTTGTTGCGAATAATTGAAGCGATTTCATTAAGAAACCAATGCCATGCATATACGAATATATCTAACTGCAGAGAGTGCTTTTTCGA
Source organism: Montipora efflorescens (assembly GCA_014634505.1). Lineage (NCBI taxonomy): Eukaryota > Metazoa > Cnidaria > Anthozoa > Scleractinia > Acroporidae > Montipora > Montipora efflorescens. The sequence goes on from BLFP01004720.1 coordinate 378,900, forward strand.
CCTTCTGGGCCTCATCAGTGCAGTACTGATGACTGGGATGAAGGTTAAGATTGAAAAGCCACCCCAAATGTCCCATACGTGCGGTACATCTAAGCCATGCCAGAGTGCTCACACTAGCAAGCCAGTGAAACAATTGCCCTGTGCCTAATTTCTTTTTTTCCACGTCATCTCCTTAGGACCTACGCAAATGAAGTAAATGATTATTATGCGAGTAATTTAGCTGCGGTATATATCTTTTTCGCTTGTACGTTTTGTTTTCCCAATACAGATCATGTGATCATACTCAGGAGGTTTGGCCCTTTGTTTTGTTCATTAAAAAGAGCGCATGCAACCATGAATATGTCTGCACGCACTCTTTTTAATAAACAAAACAAAGGACCAACCCTCCTGAGTATCATCACATGATCTGTATTGGGAAAACAAAATGTACAAGCGAAAAAGGTCTATGGGAAAATTATATCAACAGGGACTTCTCGCTACTATCCCAGTGACCAGGCTATGAATACCACTGAGTCACAGTTTATGATTGTTTGCAAGTTGACTGACAAATTGAAGGTTGCCGCAAAGTCTGGCACTGCTAATATGCCTCCCACTGATAAACTTGCACTTGCCCTACAGTCTCGTGCAATTTTTCTGGTTGTTGGAAAAAATTACTATTGCTTATTTATTCCAACTTGCATTCGAAAACATGTTGTTATCTATACTATACTTAAGCGTTACACATTATTACGAATTTCATTGGCAGAGATATCGCATCGAAACTGTATAATGCGTACGTTCTTCATAAGGAAGGAACAACTTTGATAGCATTTTGTTTTTAATCTTGCAGTGCAATTCTTTTTCATTTCTTTGTCCTTTCTCTAAAGCGGCTTATCTGCATTACTTTTAGTGAAAGAGCCCTTAAATTATGGGAGTAGTTTAAGGGTTGCATTGAAAAGAATAAAAAAATTCTCATGAAAACATGCATTATTTAATTTAACAAAGGATTTACCTGTATCTCATTCCCTTCTTTTTCATATCGTCTCTTCTTCCTCTTGGAATTAATAATTACAACAAGGTGGTAAGTTATGGTCTCAGTAAAACTCTTGTCCCTCATGCAGAACGCTTTTTATTTATTTATTTTTTTGACGCTATAAACAAGATGGAAATTAGTTAATATTCGCTTGGAAAAACAGTCCTGCTCCAAGTACAAGGCAAAGCTTTATTGTTGGCTAACGACACGGCAACGCTCAAAAAATTACAATGACGCTAAAAAAAACATTACTGCGAAATAACTGAGTCAATGAGGCCAGGAAAAACCAATAAACCCCCCTTATGGAGGGCAGGAAATTTACAAACCTCGACAAAAACCTTGAAACACTGTACTTTTTAACATTCTCGCACCGTTATTGTCCCCATCCCGTTTTCATTGCTGTTGTAACCAGTGAAACAGAAAAATGTCATCTCAACACTGTTCAGGGGAAAGGGGTGTTTCAAGGATTTTTGGCGAGGATTGTAGGTGGAACTCAAAGGTGTAAAGGAATTTCATGCCCATAAAACACGGAAAGGAGCCTAACCTGTATTCAAAATAAATGTTGATAACGCAGCGCTAAATCAAACATTTAGTCTTTTCTTCCAAGCTTACCAAAAAGGACTGGCCAAGAAAGATATTAAGACTTGGTTTGTGGTGGAATCGCCTGACCTGGTTTGAGCACATTATGAGTGTGACTTCTTTTCTGTACCTCTGCTCCAATATTTCTTTAGATGTCATCAACAGAATTATTTTACTGATTTCTTTTATTTTTTAAATTTTTTTCCTTCTTGGGAGTAGCCTATCTGCACTCGGCTGCTTTTGGGGCGAGCCCTTGTTTATGTGAATAGTTGTATCAAAAGCAGTGCTTTGAAAAAAATGCCAT
>BLFP01004720.1:395794-396855 GCA_014634505.1 Montipora efflorescens
GCAAGGCAAAGTTAGTTTAGGGGGGGTTGATTATCCTGAGTTAGAGTTTGTGCCTTGGTTTAAATAAGATAATTTGTCAGCCATAGTCAGTATTTCTGTGACACTACTTGACAGAAATCGAGCGCCCACAGCTTTGAAATGACCAAGAAGCCAATTCTCTTATATAGGACTTGATCATAATTAGTGGAAGTCTGAAAAAATCTTAGCTTGACCCTTTAGGTTTTCAGGGATCCCCATGCAAGGACCAGTAAAATAATTATTAGACACGAGTAAACTCGAGAAGTTGCATTGTCCAGGCTGGGGTAAAGTTTGATCCTAGCTGCAATCATAGCTGTGAGTAGAAAGAACTTCTTTGTGCATCTGAAGGTGCTAAGTTACAGCATTAATGGGTAGCTTTTTGTAAATCCAGTCATATATATATATATATATATATATATATATATATATATATATATATATATATATATAATTTGAGTGAACAAATAGCGACAGCGAACTACTAGCAGAACCATCGAATGAAAAACATATTGCCGTGAGTGGGAATCGAACCCGCGTCCCCCTGGTTACTAGTCGGGTGTGCTAACCACTGCACCATCACGACAACCCTGCTGGAAACAGAGCAATCGATGAGGTGATTGGTTAGCCGCGGGGTTCCCCGGCGTTTAACGTTCAGGAACAGGACGTACATCGGATCATCCGGGGATGATTCACAGGCTACCAGCTAATAACAAATTATATTTTTGAATTAACAAGGCTGGAAATCCAACAAAGTAGTCCCAAGCTAGTAGGATCCGAAGGATACACAACGCTTTGCTAGAAATATTAAGTAATTTGATTCCCACTCACGGCAATATGTTGATTCCCACTCACGGCAATATGTTTTTCATTCGATGGTTCTGCTAGTAGTTCGCTGTCGCTATTTGTTCACTCAAATTACTTAATATTTCTAGCAAAGCGTTGTGTATCCTTCGGATCCTACTAGCTTGGGACTACATCGTTGGATTTCCAGCCTTGTTAATTCAAAAATATAATTTGTTATTAGCTGGTAGCCTGTGAATCAT
>BLFP01004720.1:409400-416900 GCA_014634505.1 Montipora efflorescens
ATATATATATATATATATATATATATATATATATATATATATATATATATATATATATATATTCGAACCTCAGAGCCGCCTGAATTGTGTATAAGGCACAATTGTTCATTTGTTCATGTTGTTCAGTTAAGACTCGGTTAAGTGAGCGGATCACTTCACTCCTCCAATTACCTACTTACTTACTTACTTATTCACTCACTAGGTATATCCCATGTTACGTGATTTCTTCGCGATAGAGCTTGTTTTTTATTTGTCAAGAAACCAAATGTAACGTCATTTTAATAAACCTTTACAAAGCTCTTTCGTTTAGAATTGGTTTTGAAATTGCGAGAACATTTTCTTTCCTTTTTTTGCATTCATGGGATAATGACATACTCCTGCAAATTATCTCATTCGAGCCTCCGCCACCGCCCGCCTGGGACGCACCAAGCTCCAACCGCAAGTACCTCAAAGGAATGCTAGTACGGCGTACTAGGATTTCTAACATACCTATAATTGAGAAGCGCACGTTTTGACACTCTGGAGGTGTTGCAATCCGTTGCAATGTCATGGAGCGGCCATTTTATTGGAAACGACTCAGAGAACTCTAGAGAGTATGATCCTCAGTGAATTGTGCATTCTCTTTTGATTGCGCGGAACCAGACGTCAATTCCGTAAACAATTATTACAGGGTTGCTTGGTTAAAATGTTTATTGAATGATGGCGGATCGAATTTGGAAGAGAATCATCTAGACATGTGAAACCTCTAACGAAGAGAGATCAAACCAGAGGAAAGAGTGGAAGAAAAGGAAGCCGCTAAGAGCGACAAGAAATGTTGCAAGAGACATTTTAGCGGAAATTACTCGAAGAAACAAATACAACATTGTTTCACATTTAAGACTTGAAACGGAAAAATCCTATAGTTTAGCACGGTAGTGAGAGAACTGTTGAAAACATTGGTAAATCAAAGGATGTTGTCAATATTCGGTGAAAAAAATTTCCCGCTCGTCTCCCCTGGAATGCAGTTAATTTTCTTGTAAGCTTCCAGCAACGTTGGTCAGTATTTCGTTTTACACTGTTCCTGTGGGGTCGTTTCCATTACTAGGGCTAACGAGCATAGGAAATATGTAGCACTTTAAGTTACTCTCTGACGGCCTACGTAGTTGCTTCCGTTTACTTTCCTTTGGCCTTCTCACTATCATAATTCGGCACTGAAGCTGAAGCTTTTAGTCAATTCTTTTTCTGGTTTGCCAATAGCGCTGAAGTATGTTGAATTTCTGTTTGCAATCGAGGCGACAGTGAATTGTGAAGAAAATAGCATCATCTCGATCGATTTCAATTATGAATTAATAGGTTATGGTGACGTTTTTTGAAACGAGCTTTTTAGAGAGCTTTCACGACTTTTTATTGGGATTTAATTTTCTTCCCTTTGACTCCACTTTGGAAAAGACTTTACGAATTATTTTATAGTGCACTGAACAAAATTTTCTCGCTATAATGAATTTTTATCCAGGTTTGAGTACTCCTTTTGTATTAGCATTTATTTTGCTTTTTTAAAACGCTTTTCATGTTAGTTTTTTAATAGAAAACGACTATCGTACGTTCCCGCCATTGGTTCCATGCGATTGCCATATAGTAATATCATGGGTGACAAATTACTCCTTAATTTAGGCGCGAAATTTCAGCGTTAATTTATAATTTCACATGTGAAATTACAAAATTGCCATGGTAACATCTCTTGTAGCTCGATCAGAGCCAAGATGGCGTCTAGATTTAAGACAGTGACCATTGAAGAAGTTACGAAATTAAAAGAAGCAGAAAATTGAAATACGTGAAAGAGCACAAAAACTGGGTGAGAGTTTTTGAGAAGTGGTGTGACGAAAATAGTCTTGAGAAAAACCTGGAGATGATTCTTCCCGAGCAGTTGGATAAAGTACTCGATCGATTTTACAATTACGGTTGTGAGCGTAATTTGTCACCCACGACATTAAAAGGTAATCAAATGGTTTTCTCGTGAAATTAGGACTAAATAATTTCACTTGCGTTTTGTCAAAATTCTGATAATTTCCCGAGCCTTTAGGCGACGGAAATTATCAGAATTTTGACAAAACGCGCGTGAAATTATTTTCTAATTTCACTTCGTCGCCATTTGATTACACATACTAACTTCATTGGCGGAAGAAATATGAATTCATCGGGATGTCGCAAAAAGTCCGTGAGTGCTCTGTCGAAGCAGTCAAGACTCATAGGAGCTAGGCCATTAAACTAGGTTCCAGCGATTCTATAATTTTTTCCAGAAAGAATTGAGGGTTCAGTTGAGTGCACTACACCGACAAGTAATCTTTGGGAGAATTTTGTAAGAAAAAAGCCGCTACTGGGTGAAGGAGAATTAAACGATGTACAATACCAGAAACAACACTTAGCTGTTTACTATATAATTTGTAACAATGCATGTTGCGTTTTTTACCTGAACCGGCGGGTTTTTATTCTCTTTAATCATGTTAATAGCCGATAAGAGGCTGTCCTGGCCTGTACAGATGCTTCGAAAAGACTGCGTTAGAATGCATAAGGCCACCTATTGTAGGCCAGAACGGCCAAAAGTCAGAGGCTTTGCCGAGTGCGCTGAAAAATGTACATGTAGATACTTATGTTCAATCTTATTCCAGTAAAGGACCAATCGACCCTTAAATGACGGTGAACTGTGATATAAAGTTGCCTCAACCTTTCTTTTTTTTTTAATACACGTGTCCATAATGTGATTGTCTATGAGTCACAAAGAAATCTACTTTTCATGTTTGAGGTGTGCCACCTTGTCTCTCATATATACTGGACTCTGAAATCGTTAATCATTACACATATACTGGGAACTGAAAGAGTTAATTAATCATAACATGAAAGCAGTGAGGAACACAGGGCTGAGGAATAGTACTAGAGGAACAGTAGGCACACAGGAACTCTGTGCACCGAGGAAGGGTGGGCACAGAGAAACAGTATGCACAGTATATAATGGATAAAAAAGAATAAACCAGACGACTAAAAACCAGCAGTTTTGCAAGTTAAGTTAGTACCTTGAATCGGGAAACTCGCTGCCTCCACTCTTTCTGCATTGGAAGTCGATATTGTTGACACAACCCAGTCACTTCTTTACTGACACTGATTGAATTCATTGAATTAAGGGTGGACCATTCCTGCTCTTTGACAGATCACCAAAAAGTGGTAGAGCTTCTTAAAAGAACTCCAAGAACAGAGAGGCCAAAGAAAGATAATACAATTTGTCAAACTCTTACTGCCAAACGCGGAGATCCGTAAACACTGGTATGATTATTTATAGTATCTTATTCTGGGTTTAACTTTACTCAGCTTTATCACTATACATACAATTAACATTGCAGAAATATTGTTATTTTTGGACTTCACGGTTTTCGAGTTTCACAGTGATCATGCATGACACGAATTTCAGTAAAGTGTTGTATAAAACCAAAAACGAAAGCAATTATGATTATAAATCATAAACCGACTACCATTCATTTTGGGTTGACTTATCTTCCCATCTCCCAAAAATGATTTCAACGCATTTCATGCCAAAACTGTGAAACAATCTGATTTTGTGCAACTGTCACAGAGGACTGAACATCAGGAAAAACATCACGTCTGTTTTTATATTACAGACGCATTATCAGTCTAAACGAACCTGGCCAAGACCTCCTCAGCAACATGACCTAGAATGGATCTATTCTAACTAACGAACGACTGGCAAAATTAGAGATTCGAAAACTGGAAGAGATGAAATAGGATAAAAGGGCAAAAAGTAGACAGATTGCACTCCAGATCTCTAACAAACATGAATTTCGTAGGAGACAATAAACACTGAACTGCGTTATATATTAATAATTCTTACAAATTAATAGCTTTGACGTCTTTTCCTTAAAGTATACGTAGGCAAGAGAGTCGGCAGAAACAACATCGGAGGAATATGGAGGATTGTAAAATTTTATGATCTTGATAAAAAGCGCGGAGAATTGTTTAGTATTAGTTCAGCAGTAAAGTAATTGGAAGGTCTTACAATTTCTTGTATAATAGGAATGTATTTGAATTTCTTAGTGAAACAATTTTGTTTGCTAACAGTGAACGGAAGGGTCGAGATTTGATAGGAGTACATAAATTTGCCCAGTTGCAAGGTATATATGTTGCAGGTAAAACCCGATCTCAGGTTGAATCCGCTTTTAAATGTTAAATTGGTGATCTTCATTTTACCTCGGTTGAATATGCACTCAGATGACTTGAGGAAACTTGTTTGGAGCCTAAATTAAACGTCGAGAAAAAATAATGTCATGTTTGGTTTAGTATTGGTTGTTATACATCGATATCGATTCTGACTTTTCAGTATACAAAAGTAAAAAAGCGGTAAAGACACACATGACTATAGAACTCGAGTCACAGGTAAGTGCATAGCACAGTTCTTTGAGCTCTAATAATTTTGCAGTGTTGAGACTGAATGGACAAGTGTATGAATACTGGAACCGATAACCCATTAGAAAGCTGCCTCCAAGGTTCCGGCAGCAAAATATGTGAGTTTTATGACTGGTACAAGTGGAACGCTATTTCCATGCATTTGACTTGCTATCGCGTTGAAACTGGCCTGTAGATAGTCACTATGAAAAATGTACTTAAGTTCTAGCTTCGTAAGCACTTCCTGTCGTGTACCTCAAGGATAGCTCCTTGGATCAAATACCTTTGATTCACTCATTTCCCCTTTCCTAAAATATGACACATGCAGTGCCTGGGGTAATATATATTTTAACCCACTTCCTTCCTTCGGTTACTAAATATTAAATTTTTCACTAGAGTAACGGAAATTTACAAATAGAATACCAGAAGTGCAGCAGATAAGTGACAAATTACAGTTATTAAACATCCCTATTCAAAATAACTTAAAATCATGTTTCTTGAAGAAATTTTAAGTGTTAAAAATGAAAAATTTTCTTATTTAATTAGTTCTTCTCGTGATTTATTTATTTATTGCAACAAGGATCAAATTGATTTAGCCATTCCAGGTTAGTTGCAGATAGGCCATTTGTGCTGTAAGTGTGGGTCTCTCTAAGTGCAATCAGGCTTTGCTTTGGCATCCTTTTCTTTTTGGTTTATAGAGTTATTTTTAAAGGAGACCAACACCCATTGTATCTTTTGGTTTTTTTTTTATTGCTTGAATATTATAAGGATTCAAAGTTGCTTTTGTAGCATGAATCTCAAGCCATTGAGGGGACAAATTCTATCACGTACTCGGATCGCCATTAATTCAATTGGTGTCAGTGAAGAGGTCACTACGGTGTGTGAACAATATCTACTTCCAACACAAAACGGAAGGAGCAAAGCAAAACAAGTCCGGCTTCCTTTTTTGCAACAATGGTGAATAATAATTGGCACTTTTATTCAACGAAGACTAGCCTGTGAGCAGGCTCTCAGAGGTTCGAGGTACATGAAGGGCCTGTGTTGTCAGCTGCGGTTTCGCAGTTAGTGGCCACGTCATCCTATTACCATAACACAACGATTGCTCTTTCACCAATATAGATTTTTAAAGACTAAAATCAGTAAGAATAAAACTTGTTCCGCTAAAAGTGCAGACAGAAAAGTAAAAAATAGAAAAAAAGTACAGCTTATCTGCTGAATAATAATATCGAATTCGTTCTAAACGTCGCCTATAGTAATGAAGTCGATGCAAAGGTTCAAGTTTTTCATCATAAAGAGTCATGTTTTAAAACTGAATTTGCTTTTTCTATTCTTTTACTAGTGCGCGCGGAGCCAGGAGATGATTGTTGAAATTGTTTCATGATCACTTAACAAAAAGTGTGCGATAAACCATAATACTACTCTTTACTAAAAACCTACCTATCTCCTTTGCTGCGGAATGGGTGCTCTGTTTTGGAAGGAATGCACTACGGTATCAATAGCGCTTGTCGACTTCCTCCCAAGTCTTTAAATCATGATGTGGGCGGAACATCCCTCTACTTTGACAGATCGATCGTAATTAATTATAATTAAGGGTTTTTGTAATGCAATACCCTCTCCATAATTCTCGACGAATATCAATAATTTATCCCAGCAACAAATAATATCACAAACAGCGGGATCGGTAATCAGAATTCGAAGTACCCTCATGCAACGTGTTTTCTCGCGAAAGCAGAAATTTGTTTAGTAGTTTTCTTTCTCATTGGTCGACTTACGGGTGTGATTTTTCGTTTTTTTTGGGTAAGTGACTCGTTCATTGACTTCTTTCCCTTGCCTTACTCAAAGCTGACGTTTTCAAGGAACTCAATTGGAAATAACTTAAATTTAAATTGTATGGCTTAATAATGATCTTCAAAGGTACTTACTGAATTTTGAGCAATTTTCTTATTAAATGAATTCTTCTAGTGATTTATTTGTTGCATCAAAGATCGAATTGATTTACATACTCCAGGTTACTTAGGAAAACAGCTGGGCAGATAAGCTCTTTGTGCTTGAGGTGTGGGTCTCTGTATGTTTGTACGGTGCGTTTTTTTCGACCGGGTTTTGGCACCCTATACCTCTTAGATAATAGGAAGATGTGGCCACTGACTGTGAAACTGCATCTGACAACACCTTTTTGCCTTTTATTATTTCATAAATTCAATAGCGCGAGCGTGCTTCATATTCTTATTGAGCACGCTAATGACGTCATTAAACTAACAGCTCGTTGATAATGTTATAAAACAATTCGTTCATGCGTCAGCTTTGCGTATGTGGAGATATTGGGCACTTAAGAAGTTTGGAGAGCACTCAAGAGGCTAGAGTTGCACTCGGCTGCGCCTCGTGCAACTCTTACGCCTCTTGAGTGCTCTCTAAACTTCCCGCGTGCTCAATATCTCGACATACGCACGCTGACGCATGAGCTAATTGTTAATTAGTCTGCGCATTCCAGCAGTCAAGCATGCTGTTCACGTACCTCGAACCACTGGGAGCCTGCTTGCAGGCTATTCTTCACAAAATAAAACTATCCATAACCGTTTCTCAATTGTTGCAAAAAAGAAACAGGATTTTTTTTTCCTTTCTTCCACTCTTTTAACATTGGAAATCAATAATGTTGACACAACCCAGTCACCTCTTTACTGACATCCATTGAATTCGTTAAGGGTTGACCGTTCCTGCACTTTCACAGATCACGAAAAAGTGGTATAGCCTCCTTAAAAGAACTCCAGCAACAGAGAGGGCAAAGAAAGATAATACAGTTTGTCAAACTCTTACTACGAAACTCGGAGATCCGTAAACACTGGTATGATTATTTATAGTATCCTATTGTGGGTTTTACTTTGCTTTATCACTATACATACAATTAACATTGCAGAAATATTGTTATTTTTCGACTTCACGGTTTTCCGAGTTTCACAGTTATCATGCATGACACGATTTTCAATGAAGTGTTGTATAAAACCGAAAACGAAAGCAATTATTCCGAGATATCCTTAACCGAATACCATTCATTTTGGGTTGACGTATCTTCCCATC
>BLFP01004720.1:421900-423860 GCA_014634505.1 Montipora efflorescens
AAGTTGTGAGATCGCAGAGAAAATGAATGACAAGGCTACGCAATCGTAGTATTATTGTACGACTCATTGCGATTGCTGTAGAGAGTAGAAAAGCTCATCACAGAACTATCGACGAGCATCAAAGACCTGCATCATTCTCCTTTTGCTGAAATTTGCTTCTTTAGAAAGGTCTAAATACATACTTGCTGGACTCCATTCACGGCAGTTATGGAGCGTCCCAAGCCAGCATGATACGTAGACTCATATCTATTGAACGGACTGTTGGAATCTTCCTCAGCGGCTTTGTTTAAGATGTCGACAAGAGCAGTTCCTGCGGTGACCTGAGTGGTATATGGGGCAGGTATGGGCTTTCCAATACTCGATATGTCCCAGTGCAGACCAATAGTGACTGTTATGGGTGACGTTATCTGCATATCAAATCAGTAATAAGATCGTTTCTTTATTATTGAGTCTGTAAGCTCTAGTTTAGCTTTTAGAGGTAACTAAAGATATTTTCTGAAATGGAAGATGACGAGATGCAAGGTCTGTATTATTAATGTCACAATGTGTACCTTACGCTGCTTGTCCTGGACTGTCTACATCATCTGCCCGTATAAATGTACTCTTCAAGTTAACGTGAACGATGTAAATTACCCTAACCTAGAAACAACCGTTATCCGTTGTGTTGCAAAAAACGGTAGTTATAGCGACACAAATTCAGCTTGCGTCCGGTTAGCTGCACTTTTTGGACATACGTTTTACACGACTTATTATATGCTCAATAAAATATCGCGTTTCTGATTGGGCAATGACGAACGCATAAATAGTTTATAGAGTTATAGAGTTCAATACGGAAGTTGCTATGCAAACAAAGCGATGGAGTGTTTGTGTTGAACTTGCTCGTGCATTTCGAAATTTTATGGTCACTCGTGATGTTTTGAAAGTTACGGCGAGTGCAATTTTGGAGCACTTTCAAAACACCACTCGTGCCCATAAATCACCAAATGCACTCACGTTCTTACGATTTCCTATACTTAACCGAGTCGTTCAAGAACGACAACGAACATAGCGGCAAAAAAGGACCGTAAAAATACAAAACTAGGTAGGCATTTTATACAGTAAAGGTAAAGTCACTGCTTACGAGCCAGAAGGCCCATCAGGCTGGCGCTTATCTCCGGTTTCCGTAGCATGAAGCGACTAGGAGTATTTATACTCCCCCCTAGATGGGATGCTAGTCCATCGCAGGGTTACCCCCAGCATTTCGCCGGAACCCATTTATACACCTGGGTGGAGAGAGGCACCGTGAGAGTAAAGTGTCTTGCCCGAGAACACAAAACAATGTCCCCGGCCAGGACCCGAACCCGGATTACTCGATCCGGAGTCGAACACTCTAACCATGAGGCCACCACGCCTCCCACTTTATACAGTAAGATCACCATCATACAAGACATGGCGAGAAATATTAACCTAATTGAGAGCAGTGATCTTCGCACTTAGAGTGGTTTTCAATTGAGTGTCGAAAGTAATTAGAGAATTACTTTGGTTTTGCATTACTTCATTCAGTGATTGGTTCAAAGTTCTTGCGCTACTTTTGCAACCAATCACAAGTGAAACCAAAACCAATTGTAGCTCGCGCGTGCACATTTTCCCGCGCTTTGTAGCGGAGCTCCGCGCGCGCCGAAGGCGCTTGCGCGCGGAGCACCATACTTAAGAAAATATGGTAACCCATCGATGTGAGAAAATTTGATCTTATGGCCATGACGTCATGAACGTCCGTACAACGTACGTACGTACGTCCGTCCGCCCCTTTATGTATGCCAATGTGACCAGTACACGTAACCATATCACGGGCTCAAGTTTAGAGCTCATCCAGGAGGCAATACTCCATTTGACACTAACTAGATTACAGCATACATCTTTGATATTGCACATCAATGTTATGGTCAATTAACACCTGTCAAAACAAGGTATTCGCTGACCA
>BLFP01004723.1:8861-22259 GCA_014634505.1 Montipora efflorescens
TAGTAAAATTACAAGAGCATACACTGTAAACAGTTTTGATCCGGCCATGTACATGTTCATGGAAATTTCCATGGATTATTGGCATGGTAAAATTACAGGACTAACTTAATAAATAGCTTTGGTGCAGCCTTCTACATGGAAACGTTCATGGATTTGCCTGTGACTGGGTAACATTCCAGAGATAATAAGTAGTTTTGATCCAGCCTTCTACAAAGAAATTCTCATGGATTTAAAAGTGGCAAGGAAAATTTACAAGATTATAAATAGTTTTGATGTAGTTGTTTACATGTACATGAAAATTTCCATGGATTTACCAGTGACATGGCAAAATTATAAGATTGAGTAGTTTTGATCCAGCCTTGTACATGGAAATTTCCATGGATTACAAGTGGCATGGAGAAATTACAAAATTAAAACTAGTTGTTGCATTTGCAAGTGAAGTGCTGCGAGTGAGATGTGGAAGTTAGTACTGAGTAATAATTGCACAACTTTTAAAGCTGGCAGTTGTATTTAATACATTGAAACAATTGAATGATTTACATGTGAGACAATTTTTTTATTGACTCAACTGCATAAAGGATATCTTACAACTAAATTATGAACCCTTTGGTGAAAAAATGTTCCACATATTCACTTAAAATATTATTTCCGGCTAAGTGTTGCATTTCTTTATGTCCAAGTAAAATGCTCAAAATAAAGGTTTAATGCTCTTTCAGTACACATTTTTTGTACATGTAATTTAATATTCCCTATCAAAATTTGCATAACAAGGAGAAAAGATCAACATCACATCAATCAGGATACAAAAACCGCATTATTCTTGTGCAAAACATAGGGATTTTTATTCACTGCAAAGATCCATTCTCCACTGTTTAGCAATCACCCTTTTAAATTTCAGAGAAATCAGCCTTACACAAATATCTTAAGATTGCTTTTTACATACGTGATTCATGAAAGGAATGCAGACAAAAGTGATAACGTGTGGATAATAAACTCAAGCATCGAAGAATGCCGGCTATCTCACTGATACATGGCACAACCTAACAGGTGCTCAAGAACAAAAAGATCCCGGGCCCGGGTCAAAGCTTTAAATTCAGAAGCTCACCTTTATAATTTTTCAGATGAATATTGTTTATGATTGCTATGTTTTGCCATAAAAACCATCCAGATGCCTTCACTAGGCTCTAAAAAAGCTCTCAATGTAATTTTTCTGTGATTTCGACTACAATTCCTTTTTTTCTTCCTCTCCTGTAGATGCAACTTACGGGCTCAAAATTGCGACCAATATAGTCACATTTGCAACTAAATTTTTCCCTTTGCGACTAAACTATCTGGAGAAGTCGCAAATTTGCGACTTGTTGTCACCTTCGCTCTTTCGAAACAAAAGGGTTAGCAGTTGCCACTTTGCTGCTACTTTTGCTAAAATAAAGTAATTAATAAATAAACGACAAAATTATTTTGTTTCTCGCTGTGAATTTTCTCTGAAGATAACGTAATTGTAGAGTAATTTAGCTGTGATGTTACATGCACAGCTCCATTCCTTCGATCATTCGCCATTTTCAGCGGTTTCTTTACACACAAGTATTGCGGGCTCATATTTTTTTTTCTAAACTGCTGACAACACAATGCAGCACAGCAATTTTGCGACTAAAATGTGCGAAATTGCGACTAAATTTTCGTATCTTATCGCAAAATGCGACTGGATTTTTTGCTAATTTCGAGCCCTGCACTTTTGTCTTGCAGGAGGATCACAGAATGATGTCAAAATCATTGGGTCAGACAAACACACAACTGAGAAACTAAGGTTTTTCCTGGCATATAGCACACAGGGAAACCGTCAAGATTAATGTGCTGTTTGCCTGATGGCTCACAGCAATTAATAGTTTTGATCTAGTTGTTTACATGGAAATTTCCATGGATTTACCAGTGGCATGACAAAATTATAAGATTATAAGTAGTTTTGATCCAGACTTGAACATGGGAATTTCCATGGCTTTGCCACCGACTTGCAATATTACAAGATTGTAAATAGTTTTGGTCCAGCCTTGGACATCGAAATAACCGTGGATTTACCAGTAACTTGGTAAAAATTATAAGATTATAAGTAGTTTTGATTCAGGAATGTGTAAATAATATGCAAAACTAATATTTGCCAGCAAATTTAGTAGCAAAGAAACGTTTGCTTTTGCTGTACTTCAGAAAATCTCCTGTCAAAAAATTATGTGTTAAGCCATTTATTAATGAGTACCTGGCTTTGGCTGTACTGTCTGGTGCCTAACTTTATTTGCCGGGCGGGATATCGAAACTACCGCTGTACACATGTCCGGCAGCCCGATAATCTCTGAATTTCGTGCTCCTCTTCGCGAAATATTCAATTTATGTAATGCAATCTTAGTTTAGACGGCTCACATGTTGCCGATTACAGCCGTCAATATCTTTAGTCCATTTCTGTGACAGCTTGCTACTCTATGCAAATCTCGCCATCTTCACTCTCTCCAATAATTTACAATACTCGACCACGACACAAGCTATTGGCTTTAACTTTTCAATGTGTTTAACTGATATAAGTCGGCAGGTCTAAAACACAGGTCACATTCCACAGGTCACTCGTTGCAGGTCATTGTTTTATGTTTTGGAAAGTAACCAAAACCCTCAATTTGGCTAACCCTAGGCCTAAGGTTGGTTTTTAGGCCTAGGGTTAGCTAAATTGAGGGTTTTGGGTTACTTTCAGTGACCTGTGGAATGTGACCTGTGTTTTAGGCCCGCCGGATATAAGTACTTGTCGCAAAAAATGGAATGCTAACCGTTTTAAAATGAGTGTTCAGACTTCAATGATGTTTTTTTATGCCGGACATTCAGTGATTTGATTAGACAAATTCTAACTTTAATAATTGAGAAAGGGCGGCCATCATTGATCACTACCGAGGAGGCATGCACACAAAGTATTAACGATACAACACCTTCCAAGAGACTGAACTCTTACTTGAATTGCAATAAACAAACATTCTAACCTTCTGCTCCCTCAAAACAGCTCGAATCTTCTCAAACTCGAAGCCACTTCTCGAAAATCTCTTTGAAGTCCTCTTGAATCATCACATAGGGCCCTTTCTGGCCAGCGGTCTTGAGAGAAGGGAGAGGTTGTTCATGTTTGCAAATTTTAAAGAATTTTACAATGACTGCAAAAATTATCGTGCGCTCATTGGCTAATTTTTATTGTCAATAAGCGGACAGACAAGGGACAGACACAAATTTATAATTTATGCGATAATGACGCGATATTGCTCGCGTCAGGTTGAAGTTTCTCGCATTTTTTGTCTCGCTTTCTTCTCGTGTTTTGACTTAATTTTGACCCCTCTGCCTTTTTGTTATTATAAAAAACAAATTGACGTCAGTTTTTCATGTGCATGCGTCTGTCCTGTTATTGATCATGAATTTCAACATACCCCCCAGGGTTAGGGAGAAGACGGCTGAATAGGCCATTTTCGAGTTCATGTCTACCTCCTCTTCAAAGCGAGTCTAAGTGGGAAGTTTTTGTGATGGTAATTAGTTCTACTTTACATATGAATGAAAACTACTTTTCATAAGAAAAACTTCGCACCTAGACTTGCTTTGAAGAGGAGGCAGACATGAACTCGGAAATGGCCTATTTCAGACTAGCCGTTGAACCTCGATCATAAGATAAGCTACATTTGCATGTAAGCACAGGTAGCCCAAGCTTGATGAATGTGTATCCGTGTACTGCACGATATTATAATAGAGTAGAAATAAAAGGATTTGTATGGGGAAAAGGTGTTTATGTTCCGAATTTGCATTTATGGCCGCAGTTTGATCCTCTAGGGATTTTACGTCACATCTCGGTATTTAAGCCTTGTCGCCTCTCGCGTTAGTCACTCGACACAACTGGTCGTGTCTTTCCTATTTCTGCTGATTAGAACTTAAACGTTTTCTCTGCGGCGGAACGCAGTGACATAGCAGAGAACGGTTTTTCTCAAAATTTTAAGAAAATGATCGGAGCCTAGGAGAGTGCGTTTGATATGTTTGTAAGCGTACAGGTAGCAGTTGAGGGAAAACGATGGATGGTTAGTGCGATAGATATTGTTATTTGCATATTTTCAATGTCAAAATAGCCAATAATTTAGCCTGCGCGCAACGCCGGTATCCTTGTAACACCTCAGGGTTTAGGAGACAAGGCTATTCAAGTCCCCAGGGAACTCATTTGCTCAAGAACAACAACTTCAAACTTAAGCACAACAACCTCAAACACCACCGGGCGCCGCGGCTGCCCAAGTTCAGGTTGGCGAGGTTATGTTTTTCACTCTCATGGCCCGGGTCCTTAGTTTACATGTCTACCGCGTTCTTTGCCAAGTTTAGCCATTTATGCGTCACTCTGTGGTGTCCCCCTGCTCGTTTGTGTGTGTAGTTGTTTCGTTTTCGCCATTCCGTTCACTTTTTCCCCTTCGTGTGTTCGACCTGAGAAAGAGTTTGGTCGTGTGTTCGACCTGAGAAAGAGTTTGGTCGTGTTCGACCTCAGAAATAGTTTGGTCGTGTGTTCGACCTTAGAAATAGTTTGGTCGTGTGTTCGACCTGAGAAACTGTTTGGTCGTGTGTTAGACCTCAGAAATAGTTTAGTCGTGTGTTCGACCTCAGAAATAGTTTAGTCGTGTGTTCGACCTTAGAAAGAGTTTGGTCTTGTGTTCTACTTTAGAAAGACTTTGGTCGTGAGTTCGACCTTAGAAAAAGTTTGGTCTCAAGCGACCGCTGCCCCAATAACTGCCTAGAGGTGAAAGGCCACGATTTTATCCGTATCCACATCGCCAGCCCCCTGTGTGCTTCACCTGTGGCAAGCGAGGCCACTTTGCAAGGTCTTGTAATTAACTCTCAATCTAGGGGCAGTTCCGGTCACCGCAAACAAAATTAGGAGTGTTACACCCAGATTTTGTTAATAAGAGGCGTTATTTAAATGTGTTTCCTGCAACTCGTATCGTCCAGTTTTCTGTTCGTTTCTTTTTATTTCTTTTATTATTATTGTTATTATTATTATTATTATTTTATTTGTAGTCGGACTCACTTCTTTCCCCTCCCGCTCCTTGCTGTACCAGAAGGGAATTCTAAACCACTTCCTATAACCTGTCTCAGGACGGGTTCCTGGTCCGGCCAGGCTGGCGGGTGTTGCCCTCCTTTTCTTTTCCAATGTTCTTTTTGTTTGGGGTCTACCTTCGCATAGATCGTCATTCCCCCCTTTTTTTTTTCCATCCTTTTTTATCCTAGATCAAGCCCCTCTATTCCTTTGCGCACAAACTTAAAAGTCTTAAGCACTGCCATCGCGAAGTTGTTTGCTACGATTGGGAAGGTCATCCTACCAGCTGGGCCGGACCTCTTCTTTATAGACTGCTATCTCTTCCATTCCACCAACAAGAAAGGCGCCGCATCGAACAAACCATTCATCAGCTCTGCTATTGCTAATCGCCTATCCCTCCACTTGGCTACACTCAGAATACATAATAGGGAATTTAAGATCTACGACGGCGACGGTCGACGTAAACGTCACCTCAAAATATAACTTGGCTCTATCGTAAGTCTTTCGCGATTATTCAGTCTAGTTCGCGTCGTACAATAAATCAGTACGAGCGGCTTTAAAGTTAAAATAGAGAATGAAGAATTCTCTGTTACATGCTTATGTTGTCGTCAAAACTTCAAATTTCTGATTTCACGTCGTCGTTATGCAGAGGACCACAAACATACTTGCTAAAATCCGTGCTGCATGTACAGCACGACTATTTATGCTCTTTCAACCAATGATATTATTGCTTTGTGGCGTTGTCATAGTCGTAGCCGTCGTCGTTTCTTAAATTCCCTAATGGCGAAACCATGCACCGCTTCCGTAGCGGGTGTTCGATAACTATATCTCTCATCGGTGTTTCCCCAGAAAATGTAGCTAGGCATGTGGGGTAGAAATCCCTCCAGACGACCGAATACTACATGCAAACAGGAACGGTCGTGAAGATGTCCCACGCTGCTTCGGCCTTGGTTGACAGCGCTTCAACAGTTGCAGGGGATCCTTCTGCGGCAATTTCAGTAACAAATCTGTTTCGTGTGAAAAACAATAGCTTTGCACGCCCTGCACGTGCGTTTTTCACTTTTGTCCATTTCTTTGCCGTCGTCAGCAAAATTACAACGTGTAATAGCCAAATTTGAGGTTTTATGGACAACGTCATTACTTGAGGATAAATTTTCATTTTCTGTCCTAAATTGAGCGCCGTTCCTACCAGCGTCATTTTTGAGGAACTACCACACCCCCGTCATGTTAAAAAAGTTGAAATAGTAACGAAGCGATTACAATAACGCGAATTTATATTTTGAGATGACGTTCTCGTTGCCGTCGCCGTTGTCGTTGCTTAAGCTCCCTATTCTTAAGTCCTTTTCCCCGTTCCTGAACAATTTCAGGGCAAAAATCTTCGGGAAAATCCACCGCCATGCATCGGCGTATTTCTGCACACATTGTGGATTGATCGGCCTCGAAGTCCACGCCGTTAAACATACTTAAGGAATATCTCCACCACTTCCGATGTCCATGACCACTTCCTAGGATTTTTTATTTTTCAGGTGACAAGTCCTCTTCTACATCGAGCGTCTTTCCCTCGTGCTCTCGTCGACAGTTGGTTCATCATCATCTAGGTCTTTTCGCGAAATGTCGACACTGTTGTCCTTCGACTGTTCCGAACACTGTTCAAAATATTTGGCCAACACAGAACGGCGAAAATATTTCCCGGGCTTACACGCGCACTAAACCAATACAGACTTTCCCGGCAATCTGACAGTAATCCGATCCCACAAAAGGTGACCCTTCCAGAAGGGTAACCCTACCTCCAAGTGTTTACAAGGCAAAAAGTTGGCCCTCTTAGGAAGATTACCCTACCAAGCAGATGGGGTGACCCTACCTCTCATGTAAACCAAACCGGAAAATACAATAGGCAAGGATTCCCCTTCTAAGAGGGTGCCCCTTCCAGAAGGGTCACCCTATCTGCATGTAAACAGGCCCTTACTGGAGCAATAGATGTTCTACAAGGCTCAGTCCTTCGAAGACCGATCAGCGCTTTAAAATCCGGGTCTTTTTTTGTTCAAAAATATTTCTTCGGATAATTTTCTCCGTTTCCTTAGAAATTTGGCACATCGGATGTTTATGAAATCAGGCAATCACAAGCCAGTTTTTATTGGAATCGGTTGAAATGAACAAAGGATTGTGGAAATGACATCCTACTGTGATCTTCCGAAAATCGCCATCGAGTTGAGACAGAAATAGCCCGCACCGAAGGGAATGACATCTAGGGAATTTAGTTTGAATCACGGAAAAAAGTTGTTGGCAATTTGGGTTCTGATACATATTATAATTTTGAGAACAATCAAAACGTCACATCTCGTTTTGTTAAGAGTTAAGACAATAATTGTACTGGAGTTCGAAAATCAATCAAGCAGTCAACTTTACTTCCTCACTGCTAATTTATACACATCACAACTGTTACTGCTATTGAACAGCCAAATAAAAAACACGATGCAAAACTACAACCTTGGACATTTCAAATGGAAAATGAAGACCACCCCTCCCCCCAATTTTGATGATCAAAAAATAGCGGGTTCAACTTGCGCGCAGATTTATCAGCCTTCTCAAAACCGGCCGGTCAACGGCTCAATGAGCCACCTCCTCAGAAAGTTTGACCGTCTCCTTCCAGTGAGAAAATGTCTTATTTAAACAGACGTCACAATTTTAGCTCTAAAGTAAAGTCACTGGAGATGATATAAAGGCTTAAAAAAATGCTTGTTTGGCGTACAAATTGGCGTCCGCAATATTTTTTTGCGTGGAGCACGTGAACTGTTTATTTAACTAACATTCGAGTATTTCTTATCAGATACCATGCAAGTGTCAATTCCATATGTGAAAATTCGTCACTTTAAATCCCCCAGATTGCATTAAATTGCATCTGTGAGTGTCTAAATTTCAAAAATTTCCTAGGGGAACATGCCCAGCTGGCGCCCTTTGGGCACTCGCTTGGGTGCCTTTGGCACCAAAACCGTCTCTACTTTCCTTATAACCTGCTCCCCAAAAACATTTTGAGAAGGCTGTTTATCATTGCTTTTGGGGGAAGGGGGCTACTAATTTTTCATTTTACTTTATCCAAAATTGTCCTTAGGTCTTGAACGTGACAAACCAGTGGAAATGACTCATTTACAAGCTCACTTGTAAACACCTTTATCGTGGTGAACGTAATGACGACTGACTAGGTCACGTGCGTCACAGCGTTACGAATTGTGTTTTAGAGACACTTGCACATTAAATGACGGTTTGTGACAATGTTTAGACAATTTATGGTTAACTTTACATGGTTTGACACGGTTTTCCTCGATTTCAGCCCTCAGTGGAGTAGACTGAGAGACAATTCTCATTATTTTGCTCCAGTTACAAAACCGTGGTAAATCGTGTGAAATCATTAGAAACAGTGTGTAAATCGTGGGAAATGTCGCTTTTAGGGATCAAAACCGTTATAATATAAACAGGAACGAAAAGAGGCCAAACTTAACTTCCTCTTGTCGCAGCCATCCGTAAGGTCATTTGATTCAAGTCTTAAATGTAAACGCATAGAAGTAGAAGTCCACACAGTAAATCGCCTTTACCACTTTCGGGTCTAATGTGATCCACTTAGTCAGAGTTCAAGATCTGGGGAAGGTTTTCTCTGCAACTCAATCTTCCATAAAAGCCATTTTTTATTTATTTACTTTTATCACTTAGGTTTTCTCTTTTTTGCTTTTTCCACGTTTTTCCACTACACTACAATTTTGTTGTCGGACCTTTACATTTCATTACAATTTCACAAGCAGCAGCAGCAGCAGCAGCAGCAAATGAATGTCGGTCCGGGAAAATGGTTAAGTCAGCTTGACTATAGATCAACAGCTCAACACTGCGCACAATTTGGGTTGTTAGTTGTGAGTCGCTTTTAACAGGAAACAAATATTGTCAGACGAAGTCTCTGAAATAGAGTCATACTGGCATTTATAGATCGTGCAGTGACCGTGAACTAACAAGGGCGCCCAGCACCTTTGGCTTGTGTCTCGCACAATTGCTGTATCATGCGAATTAGAGTTTCAAAACAAAAGAATACTACACAATACATAGGCGTTAAAATACCCAAAAACGGAGGCCAGGCCTACAATTTCAGTGCTTTGTTTATTTATGATTCATAATTATGGCCAGTTTTCACCATATGCGCGACCTATACATTTCCTTCTGCTTAAAAAGTGCGAACTGCAAGGGCTGAACCTCATCAAATTGGTTCTATAACACTACTAGTAACGTAAGTGTGGAGCTCACACAAGATTGGGCATTTCAAATGGTAAATGAAGACCACCCCTCCCCTAAATTTTGATGATCAAAAAATAGCGGGATCTTTACAAATGAAAACATTGTTCAGCATAGAACGAGTGGTTGCAAATGGACTTGACCAATAACTGGCAATAGTAAAGGAAGATACAGTCACAGAGGGGTCACTAGGGGGCTAACACTGCTCACACACAACGCACGGCCAGAGCGTGTACTAGTTTACGTAGTAATTAAACGACTAAGAGTGATGCTACTCTCCCCTGGACGGGATGCTTGAAGCAATCTACCTTTGGCATATTTACATTCAGACATGAAAAAAATTGTCAAGACTGAAGATGCTTTCTAATGTGTATATCGGTCGCCCATAAAAATCCTTGCATGAGATCGCTACAAAACTCAACTTCGGTCGGCTGAAGTCATTCCCGTCGACTGATACAACCTGTATCATGAAAAGATGAAATAGACCCAGCGACCCCAATCACACAGTGCACCATTTTAGATTCAAATTCATTATCCGAGCGGCATGTGTCTTTCCCACTTTGTCGAGACACTTTTAACTTCCTTCTCCATACCTTATGACTTTTTTCACTAAGTGTATCTTACCTAGTTCAAGGAAGCAAGGCTTCGTTATCTGGGCTTTTGAACTTCCTAAACGATGTCAAGTCGTCTCCCACTTATCGTTTCCCCAGAAAACCCTGCTTTCAAGAGCTTCATCTCGTTGTTTCCTTCAGGAATAAGTTAATACTATAAAAATGCACAGTCTCAAAGTAAAAAAAAAACGTTCGGTTTTGTCATGACTTTTGTTTCATAGCTTTTTAACCTTGTATATATCTTCATCTTCATCACATTAACATTACGTTTGGGAATCCTGTGGTTCAAGACGCCCATTCCTTAATTAAAAAAAAAACCATCGCTCAAAGATTGACCCTGTGCAACGCAAAATACACTGTGTTTAGATGCACACAATAGTGCAATTTCAAAACTGTATCCTAAAAATGCTGATCGTATTTGACAGGGAAGCAACGTCCAACGAAGGTGAAAAATGTGCGTATACAAGATTAATACTTATGAAGTCATAAATGAGGAAATAATAATACTGAGTGATAACCATAACAAAAATTAGGCAAGACACCTTCTCTGGTTCAGGTTGAAGGCTCCTCAAACGTCATATGATTTTGGTAGTGTGCAAGAAGAAGCTCCTCGCTGCTCATCTCCTCCTGGCAAAGCCAACAGATGTGTTTTACACCCTGGTTTGAATTATGTTCTTGACAAGTGCGAGTGCAAAGAATCTCTACTTCGGGTTCATTTGAACTTTCTCGTGCTTTATCATGATTCCTGACACTTCTTCTGTTGCGAAAAGACTTTCCCGTCCGCTTACTACGTTTATAACGCTTCTCTCCAGTATGGACTTTTTCATGTCTCCTTAACGTTATTGCTTGGCTAAAACACTTGCCACATTGTTTGCATTCATAAGGCTTCTCTCCAGTATGGACTCTTTCATGTGTTCTTAATTTTATTGCTTGACTAAAACACTTGCCACATTGTTTGCATTCAAAAGGCTTCTCTCCAGTATGGACTCTTTCATGTACCTTTAAACTTTCTGCTACGCTAAAACACTTGCCACATTGTTTGCATTCATAAGGCTTCTCTCCAGTATGGACTCTTTCATGTTTCCTTAAATGTACCGCTTGTCTAAAACACTTACCACAATGTTTGCATTCATAAGGCTTCTCTCCAGTATGGACTCTTTCATGTGTTCTTAATTCTATTGCTTGATTAAAACACTTGCCACATTGTTTGCATTCATAAGGCTTCACTCCAGTATGGACTCTTTCATGTGCCCTTAAACTTTCTGATCGGCTAAAACAGTTGCCACATTGTTTGCATTTATAAGGCTTCTCTCCAGTATGGAGTCTTTCATGTATCCTTAAACTTTCTGCTCGGCTAAAACAGTTACCACATTGTTTGCAATCATAAGGTTTCTCTCCAGTATGGACTTTTTCATGTCTCTTTAAATTTCTTATCACACTAAAACACCTTCCACATTGTTTGCATTCATAAGGTTTCTCTCCAGTATGGACTCTTTCATGTGTCCTTAAACTTTCTGCTAGGCTAAAATACTTGCCACATTGTTTGCATTCATAAGGCTTCTCTCCAGTGTGGACTCTTTCATGTGTCCTTAAATGCTCTGCTCGGCTAAAATACTTGCCACATTGTTTGCATTCATAAGGCTTCTCTCCAGTATGGACTCTTTTATGTGTTCTTAAATGCTCTGCTCGGCTAAAATACTTGCCACATTGTTTGCATTCATAAGGCTTCTCTCCAGTATGGACTCTTTCATGTCTCTTTAAACTTTCTGCTCGGCTAAAACACTTGCCACATTGTTTGCATTCATAAAGCTTCTCTCCAGTATGGATTCTTTCATGTGTCCTTAAATGTACTGCTTGACTGAAACACTTGCCACATTGTTTGCATTCATAAGGCTTCTCACCAGTATGGACTCTTTCATGTCTCTTTAAACTTTCTGCTCGGTTGAAACACTTGCCACATTGTTTGCATTCATAAGGCTTCTCTCCAGTATGGACTTTTTCATGTGTCCTTAAATTTACTGCTTTACTAAAACACTTGTCACATTGTTTGCATTCATATGGCTTCTCTCCGCTACGTATTCTGTTATGTCTTATTAAATTGCTTCTTTGACTGAAACACTTCCCACACTCCTTGCATTTGCAAGGCTTCTCTTTGCTTTGGACTTCTTTTTGTTTCATAAGACTTCGTTCTTCGTTGACCTTCTGTGTTTCTATCAAGAACTGCTGCTGACAGTAGGTGAATTCCGGCACTTGACTGATCTTCACACCAATAGCGGATTGTGATCTAACTTTGCACTAAAATAAACACAAAAAAAGAAATCGTTTCCATCAACAACATCTAACCGACAGCTAAGCCAAGTCAAAGTTACAATTTCACTACAGCTGCCCTCGCTGTTAAATATAGAATTCAATGTGTCCACGGCCATATTAGAGGAGTGGCCGTTTACAAACGGAGCAATTGATATTGAAGCGGAAAGAACAAATCAGTACTGAATACGAAAAGGGCGTTGTGAGTACACAGTTTGGTCATGGCGGTTACGATGGTGTACCACTCCAAACAGAAACTAAAAGAAACGCAAGGTCAATTTAACCGCAATGTGGCCATCGTTCTTAAAAAATGTAATATACTGCAAGGGATGAAGTATTTTAGTCTTGAGTAACGTGAATAACCACTGATGTTGCACGGTTTAGTGTCAATACTTTATTTAGATGTCCTTGATCTGGATTATATAATCGCTGTTATAGGATTAAATGACGAAATGAATAGTAAGAAACAGAAGTGTTAAATCTGGCGGGATGAAGGAATTGCTACGGTGTCACGGTATTATTAATGATAGGTACATAAGTGCGTTCGTCGGGGTGAAATTTGGGTTCTGGAATATGTCAGGGAGTATATGATGTGTCTGTAATAGTAAACATCCTAATTCGAACGTGAGCATAGACCACTTTCATAAATAGCGACCATGTTTACATTCTTTTGTATTTACGTTAATTAGACCTACTGCCCTCGTTTTGAAACAAATATTATTTTAAAATTTGCTCGTCGTAGCGAGGCTAGAAAGGTTTATTAGCGTTAAAACAGAAGAATATTTTATTTGGCCGTAATTATGAAAGAGGTATATAATGCCTTACTTATAGATCGATTCATACGTAAATACTGAGGAACTAGGCGTTTAGATTCCTACATGAACTCCTAGTGAAAGAAAGGGCAAGTACCCACGATGCAATACATTGGTTGTGTTTGCAACCCGTAAATAGCATATTTGCACGTTTGGTTAAGCAACAATACTTCGCATTCGTATCAGGCGATTAACTGATCTACTTATCAACTTATAGTTCGACAGGCCTCGTTGACTAAGATCAGAAGCACAATCCAGGGGTACGAATGTGTAATTTAGTACTTTGTTTATTGTGTCTAAGCATATTTTGAAGGAATCA
>BLFP01004725.1:0-2500 GCA_014634505.1 Montipora efflorescens
AATAATTATTATAATGTAACATGTCTCATTTGTTGAGGCTTTTGGAAGTGAAAGCTTTTTCTTTTACTTTCTTTGGTCAAATAATGAGACTTGTAAAACATATTTTTGTGCAGGCCTGTTTTCATCCATTTACTTACTGTCTGAAAACATGAATATAATAACAATTTGTTAAGTTATGGTAACAAATCCTAACCAACCAATTGATTGATCAATGCATGTTGGTCGACATTCGACTACAACCTTTTAATAATATTGATGATGTGTCAGTGGTGTGTCGGTAGCATGTTGATGATCAATATTTTCTTACATAACTTTTTTACCTTGTTAATTATGAAGGTATTGGTCATCAATTTTTTAACATAACTTTTTTACCTTCTTAACCCATTGACCCCTGGGTATTCCCCATCGACGAGTAAAATTGTCTGGCATTAGAGTAAAATACTAAGTATGACCGGTTTAGGCCGGTTTAGGGGTAAATGGGTTAATGGGACAGTTTTTCATTGAGTGATTAACTTATTGACTCCTGGGGGTTCCTCATTGACGAGTAAAATCATCTGGCGTTAGAGTAAAATATCAAGTATGGTCAGTTAAAGGGTGAAAGGGTTGAATATTTGGGTGTTTGTTTCGCAGATCACAAAGACCTACTAAAAAATACCAATCAAAATTAATACTTGGAAGGATAATGAAAAGGTTTTGCTATCATTCTTTCAAGAAAAACAACAAAAGCGGTTACGCCTGGAACTCCAAAGCTGCATGAAGACCTTCGGAAATATGACAGCAGTCCAGGTAGCAGCCCATTACGACCCTCGTCGCCACTCAACACGCCCTTAAATGGGACACCAGTAAAAAAAATGAACTTTCCACCTGAATTGCGCCTAAGCAGGGATCCTAACTCAGGTGGTTCTAATGCCAGTAGTGGTACCTCAACACCAAGGCTTCCTCTGAGAGACTTAGACATGCTTCAGTCGTTCTCTGACACAGAGTCTGTAGCATCTTCTCAGGGTCGTAGGAAAAAGAGCAGCGCCTGTCTTGTTCCAGAGTTGGATTTCCTTCCTGAAGTTATTGAAGGTTATGATGATATGGAAGAAGAAGTGAATGCGGCAAAGGATATGATCCATCAGCTGCAAACGCTGGTGAGTTTTTGATACCGTAACTACTCAGATAATAATTTTATTATCAGAGTGCCCTAAACCTCAAATAAAATTATTAATATTTTATTTTTTTCTATTTACCTAGAGCAATTATATTTGCGATTTTCATTGCATCATAAAACTTTCCCAAACCAGCAGTAATGTGACTGACAAGCGAGTTAGAAGGAAAATTGAAAGTGTAAAATTATGTGTTCTTTAGTTCAGTGCCAGGGTTTCAATCAAAATCAAATTGGAAGTTGATGGATGGTTTGAGTTGAGTACATGTAACTGACTGTTTTCAACCCCCCAAGCTGGTATTCTGCCACGTCACCAGTCAGCTATGCCATTCCTTAGGGGGTACACCCCCTCCTAATATAAGAAAAATCCTGGATCCACCCCTGTTACTGGGCATTACTAAACAACGAAACAGTAAAATGGCGAAACAAGCACCAAAACACCATGTATGACCCACCATACATTGAATACTAACCGACAAAGGTTGGATTTGAGATTAATTAAACATCGTTTTAGGCCTAATTAGGCCTAAAACGTTATTACTCCTAATTCATTGAGATTAAGAATAGGATTCAGATTAAGACTGAGATTAGGAGCAATAACTTTTTAGGCCTAATTAGGCCTAAAATTATCCCTCCATGGATATTTGAGTTTTAGACGGCCTCCATTTCCACGCATTGTGGAAGAAATTATGGAATATTCAATATAATTAGATTTCAAGGTCCATTAGTATGGAATTCCACTGATGAAGATATTCAATCATCTTCTTTGGCTCTTTTTAAAAAGAAAATGAAACAGCAATTTATCAAAGATTACCATGTAGACATCTGTACATTGATTTTGGAATTCAAAGATAAGAAATCATTTACTGTTTTGCAATGCAATTAGTCATTTTGATATGCTGGTAGTCTACTCAATCTTGCTTATCTTTATTTTTGTGTGTATCTATGTCTGTTTGTTCTTGTCTCCCTGGCCTGGCCTCACCATTTAAATATATTTTCTTTCCCCTGGCTGCCTGGCATTTTTGATTGTGTACATTCTACATAATTCATCTCTATGGCAGATTTTCTGAAATACAAAGGAGAAGAGAATTTTCTCTCGTTGTCAAACAAGTCAAAAGAATTTTTGAATGTTCAAACATTTATCCCTCGGCATTTATAATGGCTCGGTTTAATTGGTGGTGTATTCTGGAAAAGCAACACACTTAATATGTACATGTGTTAGGTGTGTAGTCATCACATGATAAATTGATCAATGGATGTTTTCTCTCTGTCTCTCCCTAGAATGCAGACTAGACGTACTTGCAGCCATGTGAATGGAGTAAAGTAAAAGAAGGCGTCATGATCGACACGACT
>BLFP01004727.1:16764-24264 GCA_014634505.1 Montipora efflorescens
ATGGATGTTTCTTCACTTTCTAGGGAATATCAGATTGTTATCGATTTTGAATGGATTCCGCGCAATGAGAATGAACTCGCTCATTGTGGATCTCGATGACTGAAGTGTTAAGGATTCTTACTCGCTCATTATTTAAGCAAAATTGTGGATCTCGATGACTGAAGTGTTAAGAATTCTTATTATAGAACAGCGGATTTCTTTGAGGACGTTTTACGGGCGTTTTGGTTGTCGTCACTTTTCTGGCCACATCTTGTTGTTCAATGCAGCGCGTTTCGGAATTTTGTGTGGAATTTTTTTTTCTTTTTTCCAAAACGGGGCTGATGTTTTGGCTTGTTTTCTTTTAGTACTTCTGTATTGTTTCTGAAGTTCGATGGCTCTAAGGCCCCGTAACTCCACTGGGAGCGAAGGCATGGCATTTAATTAATAGTGTGTTATCATCGGTCCACTGGGACAACATAGATTGACGTATGGTGTTATTTAAGAGATACCGTAGTCCACTTGGACTTTTCTTTGGTCCACTGGGACGGATTGTTTTGTATTTGTTTTCCCTTTTTTCTTTGTATCTTTGCTATAACAAGGTGCACAGGTCCTGTCATCTTTTGCTTGGAAAATCTTTTGTTTGACCAGCTGTATACCATTGCGTTGTTTGGGAGAAGACCTGATTCTAGTACCGAACTCTATTGTAGATCTTTTGAGAAATTTTGGGCTGCTGGTTACAAAGAAATCAATGCTCTTCCCTCGGATTGTTTATATGTTGCTACTTATCTAGAGTCATTAATTCAAGCAAATCCTCTTTTTCGGCTATAGAAGCCTTCCACACTAAAGTTTGCTCTGTCGTAATGTGGAAATTTTGAGACCAGTTATTGTCCTTAATATGCCTAACGTTACTATTAAGTCGTTACAGAAAGAGGAAGAATTTGGATCAGTTTGCGAAGACAAGTGAGGTACAAGGAGTCAATATAGGCGGACAAACTTGTTCGGTGGACCCAGACACATCGACCTATTTGGAGTTCTATGGCAAATCGTATGGTAGTCTTATCAAATTCCAAGAGGAGGCAAGAAGAAAGCTTAACCTGCCAAGAGGAGGTCCCGCCTCGATAAGCTGGCTGCTGTAATGTTGTTACCTAATTTGGCGAAACATTGTACTAATATAAGGACCCGGATGTTAGAGCACGAGGTAGGACAGTAAGAGAGTTAGTTTTTGTTAAGCACGAAATAAACAACGTTTCTATCAACTCCTGACTCCAAGTTTGACAACATCGTTACATTGGCGACCAGGATTTTCGGACTTGCTACCACAGCGGATAATTCTACACGATATCTATCTCGCAAACGCGTGAAGGATGACCAACGCGCTACCCACATTCCCCAAGTTCGACGTATCTGAAACAAGTGGCTGCGTCGGGGACGCGGGGACGCGGGGACGCGGGGACGCCGGGACTTGAGATGCGGGGGCTTGGGGACTCGGGGACTCAGAAATAGGAGAACATCCAAACGTAAGAAGGAAGTTAAATTGCTTATTTTGGCATAATACTTAAAACATTTTCTTCAGTTTTACTTTCTTTGTTTACTTTGGCCAGCGATTTAGTTTCCCTGCAGGGGGCCTTCACGTCGCCGGAAAGCATGGAAGCCCTTTCTGAGAACTGTGAGTAATTATTTGACGTGAGAGTTGAAATCCTGTGACATCGTGCTTCAAGGCTTACGATTTTTCATGTAAGTTTTACCATTTGTTCGACTTTTCGTCGCATTTCACAAAATCCTCGTCTTTTGATCGTAACTGCATTGTGCCCCGGGTTTCAATAAGTTCCTCGCCTGTACAATGTGAAACAGCTGTATAGTAAATGTATATAGTACAGTTTATTACTTTCATTAGTTTCATTAGTTTCATTACGCTGATTTAAGCTTGAACAGATGCTATTATTAAGTTACGCAGTTGAGTAAAAATTTATGTAAAACGAAGGCAGAAATTCTATTGTAGAAAGTTTTTATTATTTGACATAGGAGACTTGAACAAAACGTTGATGTCACCATTTCGCAGGTCAATCTACAATTCCCCAAGTATATCAAGGCTTGAATTTCAATAATCGGGGAAGTAAAGATTGAATTTCATTGTTAATTATGCATTTCACTCATATCATTTCGCTTAAGTTGCCTGTGTCACTTGACATTTCTTGATTAATGACTTCATAATGCTTGTTTTTGACATTGGGGAAAGCTAACCCTGAAAAATTCCGACAATGTTTTGCTTGATAATGTTTCAAGCAATCATTAACGTATAATTGTACGTATTAATGTGGGATCGTTCATTTTCATTGTGACTTCTATTGACATTTACTATGTGAGTTGACCTGTTTTACTGTTTCCGTTAAGATGGCGAATGATTAAAAGAAAGAATGATACAGGCTCGCTAGGAGTACTAGAGAAAGGAACCGTTGATATAAGAAGACTTTTCCATAACCCTTTCTGATAAAAGATTTGAATTGTTTTTAGCCGTTAAAATGTGACACATTTCAGATGAAAGAGCGAGTAAAAAAAGTTAACTTTGCGTCAAATTTAACGTCGATTAGACAAATTCTTCCTCTGAAAAAAAAAGGCAATTTATGAGTTTGGTCAAGCCTCAACACACCTGAGTTAAGAGTTGCTCAGTTTATGGTCCTGTGATGACGAACACTGCTATCAATATCAACGGTAACAACCTCAAGTTTTTATCGAAGATAACAACGTGGACAGTTGCCAGGACAGTCGCAGTCACAAGGCATTGGCAAGATATTCAAATATCAATTGGAGAGAAGAAGTCATAACACTCAAGTTTCTGTGCAGCAGCAACAACAACAACATACGCAGAAACTTGAAAGTTCAGCTACAAGGTCAGAGCAATGGGACAGTAGGCCTTCTTCTTTGTTCCAAAGTCGAGCTCTGTGACGGGTGGCGAGAACCACTTTTTTCGAGAAACCATTTTTTGAATTTCTGTGTGTATTTAGTTGATACTTCAAAGTATACAGATGATCGTTTTTACAAAATATAATGCAAACTCTTTAACTTTTAAAGGGTGCATTCTGGTAGTATGCATAACTAAGAGTAGGAAAGATTTCAATTCACTCTGGAGGCCGTTATCTGTTTTGGCCATGCGTGACAGAGCTAGACTACAACGATGTTACTGCTTTGGTTTTGGCATTTGGCATGTCCTAAACTCGGTTATAGCGAATTGTAGGCTGGAGGACGAGTACAGCTTTTCAGTTGAGAACACTAACACTTAAAAACATTTCTACCTCAAAACCTAGCCCACATGCTCGGTAAGGAAACATGCGTTCACAATCATCCTCGTATTCCAGTGTAAGAGACTATGGGCCTTTTTTTGGAACGAAGTTTAGCAGGAGCTTAACAAAACCGAATCCTAAGTCATTTACATTTTGGCTAATTCTGGTGTGTAAAGGATGTCCATTGTCAAACGTAGTGTAGAGAAGACACAACCAGAGGAGAAAAACATTTGTGAACTTGAAGCAACTAACTTGCAGAAGGTTCTTGAGGTAAAAATGATTGCCGTAGACCGTGGTCTCAGCTAGACTTGGTTTAAATAACCGGCTCTTTACTCTCTTCCACTTGAATACGAGGATGACTGCAAGCACGTGTTTTCTTACCGAAAACCACCATTTTTTTTTTCTCCATAAGATGAGGCATTGAATATGTGGCCAATAAAAAAGATACATCAGTGATTCTGAATCACTGATGTATCTTGTTATTGGAGATCAAAGGGGCAAAATATTTAATTCCTCGTTTCATGCAAAAACAATGTGGGGGTTTCGAAAAAGCCTAGGCTCTGTGCTTACCCCGTGATGTACTGAGGATATAGATATTAATATTTAACTTTATGGCAAATAACATTATTGGCCTCTTATGCCCTTTCCTCGCTCACGCCAGGCTCTAAAAAAACTAAAAGGTGTGTGCGATAAGAAAAGGTGCTGCACAATGACCTTACGACCTAAAAAAAAATCTCAACCATAACAATTTTCCTCGGAAAAATACACAAAGATCAATTTTCCAAGTGGGAAATGTTTAGGTGCTTCATGAGGAAGTCTTTATGCGCTATTGTGAGGCGTTCTTTGACACCATTGTTAATATCTAAGTGGTTCCCTCGAAAGCTAGCGCTATTGAGACCATTTCCCTCTCGAACGCATGAAATATTAACGTGAAAGTAAACAGCCTGGACCTTTCCAACCCTTAAAATCCCACTCTTGTCTCTCCAGGGACGGCATTCTCTCTGTGTAACGGAAATGTCATGGGGTGGAGGAAAGAGGTCACCACTAGCCATTCGTGCAAACGATCTGCCGCAGCCTGCACATGTTGTGACACCGGGATGATCGGAAAGGAAATTTAGAGACAATGGGTTGGTGTCTTCATCTTCGGCTTCCTTGGATGGACCCTCATGGAAAACTTCGCGAAGTCCATTTTTTCGCACAATCTTTAGTTTTACTGGTTGTTTCTCTTGCGCGGTAGCCTTCAGGTTGTCCAAGTGCTCAGCAATAAAGCTCTGTCCCTTTTGGAATTAGCTACTCTTCCATTCTGGTGAGGCTTTCTTCCAGCGTTAACAATGTCGAAACCAAAGTTGGACATTTTGGTGACACTTTTCTTCATACCAGATTTTATGTGCCATTCGAAAAGCTCGCGAAGCTTTGCCTTATGTTCTGCGGCAGCCAAAGTGTGGGAACATAGGGCAGCGTGGTTGAACGCAGGACAGGCATCATCACAAGCAAATCTACCTTTCATATACTGTGTAACAACGTGCGGTCTTGGTGAGGACTCTGATGCTACTAAGACGGTGTTTTCATCTCCAAAGCCATCTCTAACCTTTCTCAGTTCAATAAGCCGGTGTACCTTCGAAAATTGATAGGCTAAGATGCTCTCTGGGACGCTTTTAATGCCACAATGCTCATGTGATATGGAGAGTCTGCATGGTGCCTGTGAAATGGGGCCACTTTCCTTTGTTTTTCTATGTAAGCCCTTCTTTCTGTAGGGTTCTTTTTCCTCCAACTTTGCCGAGAAATATTGAGATGACTGTACGCAGTTGTCAGTCTGCATTCCCCTTGACTTAATATTGCACCTTCCAACAATGCATCTTGATCCTTCACAATTTCATGACTCTTTTTAATGAGTTTGATCAAGCTGACCCGTTTGTGTTCTGTCTTCAGCTTTAAAAGGTGGTTTTCCGCGTAGTATTATGGAATACAAGGAGTCTCCTAGACCGGTCCTCTGTCGAAGGGGCTTTAGCATTGAGGTTTTCACTGTGTTGGCAACATTTGTCACAAACCAGTCATAGAATGATGTTGGCCTTGATGGGTGATACATTGCTCTCGATCATTCCGAATTTCTTGCAACGAGTGCATCTTTACATTGAAATCTTCCATGTCGTCAGCATCCACAATTCCGTGGTATGACGCAGCTGCAACAGTGGTGCCAAAGATGTCAAAGAGGAACTCAGTTTAATCTTTTCCTTGGATACCCAAGCTGGACATCTTCATTTGGATGAAGCACCGGTGGTGATCGGCTTCAGGAAACACTTGTTTAAATGAGTTGGACAGGGCACGTTCTCCATCTCTGCCGAATGCTTTGAGTAGGGGTAATGTTAAGATTAAAACGCTTCATAGCTGGAGCAAGATACCTACACGTCTGTTCAGTCTTGCTTTGATAGACAAGCATGGGACCCAAGAAAACCGGTAAATTTCCCGTATTTACGTTATAGATTTTGAGGGGTCTGTATGTTGTCGGAGTGACATTGAAATTGCCGAGGTTGAAGATTGCATCGACACCAAGAATGGAAAACGATTCGTCCAGGCCGAAGTAGAACTCGATATCTTTCAATTGCCTGTCATTTGTGACAAAGGCCATTGGTTCTGGTGCACCAACCACCTCTCTCACGAAACCATCTTTACTCTTGCATTTTTTCATCGCTTTTAGCAAGATATCTCTGATGCTGTTGACGGAAGCTAAAGGAGTGAAGGATGCCGTAGAAGAGGGAACTGTGTCTCTTACTTGTTTTACGTTTCGGGGCAGGTCACTTTTGGAGCGGCAGAATTTCATGCCCCCCTTCCGGCGAACTGCTTCAAAAAAAAAAAACTTCTCTTGGTTGGTGTTTTCCTTTCGATATAGTTTCCTTAAGTTCGTTCATGGCACTTGGTCTTGTTCGGATATACGGTTCCTTGCTATTTTTAGAGTTTCCATGCTGCAAAAGGTTCAGTGGTGTTTCTTCCCCTTCATAGTAGTACTGAAGTAATGCAATTCTATGTCTTATCCCCTTGTTGTCGTACAATAATGGCAATCTCTTACGATATTTTGCTTCCTTGTCATGGTGCATATATTGTTAGACGACCATGATGTAGTCGGCGTCTTTTCTTTTTTGTCTTGTAATTTTCAGATCCAAAAGCTCGTCATTTTTGTTCCTCTGGACTGAAATATATGACTTAGGTGAGCCAACGTGGGTCCACTTGCCAAGGTCGTCGGCCTTACAATCATCAGAATGGACAAAGGCATAAAGGTCGATCAGGAAGGAGGCATTTTCCATCACCTGAAGAGGATGTCGACAGACTCTTTACTTGAATATGGGGCGCTCCTTCCTTTCTCAAAGTATGGACGGCGTCGGTCATCCTCGGAAAAAGGAAATGATGACATAAATCATAACTTAACCAACCTAAACAGTTGGAAGGACTTTATAAGTTATAATTGAAAATATTTTAGTCTCTATAAGAAAAATACTGTGCTTCTGTGTACAGCATTAGAAATGAAGCCGTTTAGGGCATCCTCCTAGTCTTAAGCAGACCATAACGTTATTCTTGCATGGTCACATCATCAGCAAACTCCAGTATTAGGTGGGGTTACACGGGGCACTTTTACTGCGGTAAATGACCCTTTTACCACGGGAACTACATTTAGTCCATGTGACCGACATTTCCCGAGGTTTATTTCCCGTGGTAAATCTCCATGGATACGTCAAAACGACCAGTGAAAGCGCCCATGACATTTAACGTGGTAAGTTGGAATTTGATATCCGAGGTGCAAGAGCCAATCACGATGCTTTTTATTTATTTATTTTTTATTTATAACAACTTTATTTGTAATAATCAACACAAAAAGGCTGCCATCAGAGAGGAACCGCATCCTCATGTAAGATGACCCCCTAAAAATATCTACAAAGCTATCAAGGAAATATAAGTCAGATAAAAACTATTATAATGTAAGGAGAAATATAAAAATATCACTAAAATCTATTTACAAAGGAGTTATTAAAATTATTTAATGATAAAAAAAATTACGTACTAGTTAAAAAGTGTTCTCTTAAGCCCTTTTTAAATTTTGACAAGGAATCGGCACATATTAGAGAGTCTGGTATCGAGCTCCACTTATCTATATGTCTATGCCAGAAAGAGAACTTTAAAATATTAGTTCTTGAAAAAGGTTTCCAAATCTTCTTACTATTTCTTGATCTAGTGCTAGCACGAGATAACGATA